>VZRR01006558.1:477755-582937 GCA_013398015.1 Oreocharis arfaki | reverse complement strand
CTCATCCGCTGCTGCCTCCCTTGCCCCCGGCATCCTCCTCCTGCCCCGAGTCGCATTTAGGCGGTGGGCAGAGGAGCGCTGTCACCGCCACCTCCAAATGACATTCCCGGTCCGCCGCCCCCACCGCCTCTGCCCCGCGCCTCAGTGTGCCCCGGCACAGGGAATGGTGAAAGGTGCCCCCTGTCCTGTAGAAAGGGTGTCCCTCGTACCCTCCCGAGGGGAATGGGAGGGGACCGCCCTTTGGGGACGGGCGGTGGCTGCCGCACGGCCGGGCACGGAAGGGTTCTTCTCCTCCGTGGGGGGCCCCGGCGGCTGCGNGGCGGCTGCGGCAGGTCCGGTGTGCCAGGAGGTTCGCCCGCGGCGATGTTGGCCGGGACCCGCTGTCCCCGCAGCCTTCCAGGGCAGGGCGGACCGGGGCTCGGAGGCGCCTTCCACGGGCTGGGCGGGCGTCGGTCTCTGTTAGACGCGAGCTGGCCCAGCGCCGGGGAGAGCGGTGTGCTGGGCGCAGGGCGAGCAGGAGGAGGGAGCGGGACCTGCGCGGGGGCTGTGCGGAGGCGGCTGTGGTAGAGGAAAGACTCCGGTGCGGGTACGGTCCCCTCTGGATCGTGGTTTTGCGTTACTCCGACCTACAGGAGCGGGGTAGATACTGGCCAGGAAATCTCAGTGAGCAATTCGGAGATCATTAGGACGAGAATCGAAAACACTGGGGGCTTCTGTGTACCTGATTTGTAGGTCTCAAACCTGTTTTGCTGTTACTCTGGGCAAAGAGCGAGTGTTGCCAGAATGAATTCCGTTTTGTAGAGGACAGATGAGCAGGAGGACGTTTCAAGATTGTTCAAAGGAATGGCAACTGTTGTCTTCCTTGTGGAGATAACGATGTTGTAAGTAAAAGAAGTATCAGTACTTTATTTTGTCAAAGCTTCATTAAATATGCAGACCTTGTAATCCCCAGTGGATCGTATCTCCCTCCACCTCGGGTATTTACTCTTATAAAGGATCAAAACGTTAAGGCTAAACTGAGATTCGCACATGCTTTTCCCATCAATAGTCTAATGCACTTTTGTTAAGAGACTTCTGAGGTGAGATTTGTTGAAGCCACTTGTGAATTTTGCAGCTACCGTGTCCAGGAGCCCACATCTCACACCAGGGCTCCTGAGCATACTGGAGCTAGGACGACAAGAGCTCGACAGTCCTTGAGGTGTGGATGTGAAAATGTAAATAACCTGGATGGGATATCTAGCACACACATAATACAAATGTTTGGAGAAACTCCTTTAATCTCAAAAGTGGTTTATTGGCAAATTTGTTAGAATGACACATAAAAATTGGGCACATGGCTAGTTAAACCTCCTTAACTGTTCACATCCATGAGCTGTGGGAATGAAAGATACAAATGGAAACTCTAGTTAGAAATAATAAAAATAAGCAGTTCTTAGTCTTTGTCTTGGTGTGACTTGCCTCTCCAGTCTCATGACTTGTTTGGCCACATGGCCTGTAGGCTGTGAGGATTTTTCTGAGGTCGGAACTGTTTACAGTAGTTTGCGTGAGCTGATGATTCTGTGTCCGTGCAAGCTGATAATGTAGTTAGTGGCTGGCCTGCTGGATCTGTCCTCTTGGTTTGACTCTCGCCATTCAAAAGCACCAGGCCTGTTTGGGCTGTGTGCTTTTGGCATACAGGTGTACTTGTTCTGTACGTAAGAAAGGATGTGGTATATAGGACAAAAAAAAAGCCCAATCGAATTGTTGCTGCTCTTCACAGTATTCAAATCACAGGCTTTTTGGAGGAAAATCTTTCATCCTTTTCCTTATTATAGTTGTTGCTTCCAACTAAAGTAGAAAGAGGTCTGCTTTAGAAGGTCTCCATTAAGGTGGAGACGATATATTGCTGCGTAAAAATAACTTTTTTGATGATTAGGTTTCTGAGATGACTTTTAGGGGGAAAAGTGGTTTAACATAACAGAACAAAATGTTTTCAAATTTGAAGGCCAAGGGCAAAATGTTTCAGTCATCTTCTGCTCTTCTTTGCTATTATGCATGAACTCTACCCAGAGTCAGCACAGATGATGGTAGTGAAAAGGTCAAGCAATTAATATACTATCAGAATAAAGTTGAAGATGTATGATGAGTGTAGTGATTAAAGACAATAGCAATTTAATGCAAGATGCTTTGCTTGAATCTGCTTGAATTACTTCTAGGCTTAGAGATGTAGCTCTCAGGCTGAAATTTAATCACCTATGCAGACAGTTAATAACCCTGTCTGAGGGCAGGTTGGGAGGGGGTTGGGAATTGCTCACTTCAACTTCTGTGGAAGATCTACAATAATTTCCCAATGCAATGACATTTAAGTTCTGGAATGATCTAAAATCTTCAGGTTGTCAGAAATAGCCATTGAATTGTTAATCCTGGAAGAGCTAATCAATGTCAGTGTTTCATTGCTATTCTGATTCAGAGCTCTATTTCTGAGGAGCAGTGCACTTCATTTCTGGGAAGAGCAGGAGTAAGTAGCGGGTACTTGCAATGTGGTGCTCTGAAAGTCTGTAAGAAGACTTGCATGTCTCTTTGTGGGACTGCATAAATGTAGTGCCTACTCATTGTTTTCCATTTAAATAATGGTTGCTATTATGCTGAGATTCATCAGTAAGTGGATACTTGCAGAAAGACACCCTTTATTCGAAACTAAACATGCATTCATAGTCTCTCAAGTACTTGCAGGTTAAGTCAGCTATAAGTCTGTCTTGGCATGGTGACAAAGTTTAGGAGATGACGTTGGGAAATAACGAGATAGGCTTGTTTGTATTCTTTTTCTAGTGGATCTTGTCTTTACTGGTACACTTTTAGTTTTAGAAATTGGATGCCAAGCAATATAATGGTTTTAGAAGTGTGGCTTATAAGGAACTATTTGAGACTATTTTTAATGCAGACCTCAGTTGTATGACACAAAGATTAGCTTTAGAAAGGTTACTTCCACATGATGCAGACTTTAGGGATGAAAGATCCCTTACCTGAATGGTGAAGGTTATCAAGGTAGAGAACTTTAACAGAACCAGAGAGACTTGAGCAGGATTTGTGTGGCACAAGAACCTTTCAGGCTAATGTACTTAGGTCAGGTGCGTTAGGTGAATGTCAGTCTGGCTGTTTGCTTCTGGGACTGCTTCATTTAGAAAAAAAAAAATATAACCTGTTAGTTCTGGTTTCTGGGAGTGCTGAAACTGAGGTTACAGTTGCAGGTTAGTATACTGAAAATGCAATGCCTTAATTGCAGGACTTGAACTGGCTTCAGTGTTGACCTTAACTAGGTATCTTGGTACTAAAAATAGTTTCTCCACAGATGCTTTGTGTTTTGGGCTAAGTCCATTATTGGTTAAGAATTGCAAAATAATGCTGCACCGAACAACTTACATCATCACTATTCATTCCCTAATGGTTTGCAACTTGTAGTTCAGCATGAAAGTGGTGACAGGCCTGTTTTCCAGATGTATATTCTATGTTGTGTGCACCTGCCAAACTTGTATATGAAGAAAGAGACCACTGGATTTGTCTCCAGAAACAATTCAGCTTTACAGGTGAATTTGTGTGCTCTGGGGTCCTGTCTATGCAGAATTATAGCATTTGCTATAAATGGCATACAGATTTTTGCACAATAATGAAGAAAGAGTTTGCTTGTGCTATGGGTTTGTTGCTCAATATTTTTTAATGTAGAGATTTGCATGTGCAAATCGAATGAGCCCCTAGACTTTGCATTCTAAAAGCTGAATATAAGACTTGCCTTCTGTGATATTGCTGAGCTTAGCTAAGTAATCAACTATTTTATTAGAATATGTCTACTGATGTATGGAAGTCAGTGCTTGGCAGAGGATATGATGTTGGTCTGGAAGTACCAGGGTGTTATGTCCAAGCTTATTATTTTTCCATTCCAGGAATGGAAATACCCTGAGATTGTGTTTAAAAATTCACTGTACAATAAAACACATTTGGAAGAGCTGCCCATAAAGGCCCTTCAGGCATTTCCTTTAAAAGTACAAATCCTTGCCAGACTGAGAACTGTTACGTGTAAGATTTTCTTCTGTCTTCTGGTACAGACACTGCAACGACCAGAGTGGCATGAAGCTCTGAAGTGGGTAAGGGATTTCATGTTGGCAGTGGAGTATGGGAGGGAAGGGAACAATTTAACTCAGTCCTGCATGGATCGTGAGCTCCTTTCGCCTGGTTGCTCAGTGACTGCAGTGCTGGAGAACGCCCTCTTTGATGGTCTTCTTGAAGCTGCTGGGATATGCTAACATTTCCCTCCACACATTCTGTCTTTTCCAAAACAGCCTGGTCAGCATGCTGCTAAGGTTGCCATGTGGTGGTGTGGACCTGATGGTATTATCAGGTACTACTTATGCCTCAGGCTCTGGTGAGATATTTGAAATTCATTATTCATTTCTCTGAAAGGCATTTGGTAAGAAAATCGACTGAATAAAACACTACAGAAACAAACTTTTACCTACAGTCTCACTCTTTCAATAGACTTCTTCTAACCTGGACTAAGATCTCAGAAATGGTAATTTCATGTGGATTCCTTTCTGAATGGATAAAAAGTGGAAAGAGGCTGAGAAGGATCTGAGAACTAGAGAGTGTTTCTCTTTTAAAAAGATGCGAGTCAGTAGGAAGCAGAATAAAGGATTTCTTTCTTTGGAAGATTATTATGGTCTAGATGCATTGGAGTAAATTACTTTGAGGTCCACCAAATTGCTTAGAAATGTATTTGGATTATTGCTTTTGGACACCTATTACAGATCTCCATGTTGTACGACACGAACTTTGGTGCAATCTCTTGAGGGCAGCGATGCTGCTCAAGGTACTCATGTCAACTGAAGAGTTGCTGTGATCAGAGACCTGTAAAGGACACAGGCAACACAGGCGTAGCAAAGGCTTATTCTGTCATGTAGCAACCACAGAAAGGTATTTGAATCCCAAGAGCAGAAAATGGGAAGCCTAAAAAATGCATGTTGTTTTAAAACAAACCTTGTAAAATGCATGCAGTTCTTTTCAGAGGAGCACGCTTAAGGACCTGTGAGAGTACCAAGCACCTGATGGTGATAAAATCAGAGCCTTTTGTTTCTAAATGCACTTCTTAAAGTCTCACCTGAAGTTCTAAAGACCCTACTCTAGTAGGAAATGTTCTACTGTTCAGTTGCTGAACTTTCCTTCTTTTTGCATGCAAACTGTGTACAGTGGTGCAAAGGAGTTCAAGAAGAGAGAAGTTCATCATGGTCAAGTGTAAGGTTCTGTGCCGCAGTTGAGGCGGACGTGCGACACTCACTAATTCTAACAGAAAGTGCAGGCAAAAAGCGTTTATTCCGAGAGCCAGTGTCATATATATACACTTTTGTATGTTTATTATTCGTGTTAATTGTCCATTGGTTGCTCAACTACTGCAGTAGATTCATTGACTATTTTAACTACACCATACTATTATTAGTTATCTACAACACAGACATCCCAAGAATCCAAACAAAACGCCAGCTGCAGCCTTGTTGCTGTTTACTCCCTCTATTGTTTTGAATTTCTTGCTCCTCTTGACTAGATTTCTCACAGGTAGAAATGGACTGTGCTGAGACCAATGTCAGACTCGGACTCAGACAGGCTTTCTGACCTGCTGTTAATTCCCACAGTTCTGCACATGGGTCGAGGCAGTCCCAACCACAAATACAAGCAGGCTGGAGAATGGATTGAGAGCAACCCTGAGCAAGAGGCTTGGGAGTGTCAGTTGACAAGAACCTCCACATGAGCTGGCAATGTGCCCTTGCAGCCCTGAAAGCCAACTGCATCCTGGGCTGCATTAAAAGCAGTGTGGTCAGCAGGTCAAGGGAGGCAGTTCTTCTGTGTTTACTTCACCCTTGTGAGACCCCATCTGGAGCTCTGGGGNGAATGGATTGAGAGCAACCCTGAGCAAGAGGCTTGGGAGTGTCAGTTGACAAGAACCTCCACATGAGCTGGCAATGTGCCCTTGCAGCCCTGAAAGCCAACTGCATCCTGGGCTGCATTAAAAGCAGTGTGGTCAGCAGGTCAAGGGAGGCAGTTCTTCTGTGTTTACTTCACCCTTGTGAGACCCCATCTGGAGCTCTGGGGCCCCAGTATAAGAAGGACATGGACCTGTTGGAGTGAATTCAGAGGAGGGCTACAAAGATGATCAGAGAGCTGGAGCGTCTCTCCTGTGAAGGCTGAGAGTTAGGATTGTTCAACCTGGAGAAGAGAAGGCTTCAGGGGGATCTTAGAGGGGGCCTCCAAGAGAGCTGGAGAGGGGCATGTAGGACAAGGGGAAATGGCCTTAAACTGGCAGGTTTAGATGAGGTATTAGGAAGAAATTTTTCACTGTGAGGGTGGTGAGGCACTAGAACAGGTTGCCCAGAGAAGTTGTGGACTTCCCATCCCTTGGAGTGTTGAAGTTGAAGTTGGATGTGCTTGGCCTAGTGGAAGATGTCCCTGCCCCCATGGCAGGGGGATTGGAACTAGATGAGCTTTAAGATCTCTTCCAACCCAAACCATCCTGTGATTCCAAGAAAATTATTTTTCTAGTATTTGATCTTTGTTTAGTCTAGATGTCATTTCTGCACTGGTCATGGTTCATTGTTTTATCTGAATCAGCAGCAATATTCTTGACTTCCAATTTAAAGCTTCACAACACATATTATCTTCCAGCAGCTATTCCATGGCAATTTTTTTGTTCTTTCCCTTTCTGTTCAAGATTCAACTGGTCTCTTTGCTGAAGCAGTAGGTGTGGTTGTTTTATAACAAGGTGAATAAATAACTGATTGCTTGCATCACTTAAGATTTTATAATTGTACTTCTTATTAACAGTAGCTTACAATCTTTGTGGCACAAGAGTAATCTTGTGCCTTTAGGCAAATTGTTTTACATAGAGCTGGTACTTGATTATCCAGGGTAACAAAGGAGAGGAGGGGGTGGGTGAGAGAACATGGATGCAATAGAAAAACTGTGGATAAAAAAATAAATGGTAAACTCTGCTACAAATCATGCAGTGAATGTACAGCTGAAGGGAAAAAGGGGGAACTGGTCATTAATCTACTCCTTTTTACCATTGAGGTTTATCACACAAATTCATTATATTGCTTTTGGACTTGAGTGCAGCTTGGCTGTGTCTGTACTTGTAGCGCGATTAAGCTACAGCATGGATGATCCATCCACAGATAGCTGAGAACAGGTTATGTTGTGCTTTGTTGAAGGTGGCTGGGCTGACTTGAGCACTGTTGGTCTCTTGTAACCACGTGTTATGACAGAGTGGGATCTCTCTCCATATTCTCAGAGCTTTGCATTAGCTGATCTAACCTGTGCTGTGGAAACAAATGCCTGAAATAAAAATAACCCTGTTTAAATGGGGAAAATACCTATTTCATGGAATGTTCAATTCTTCTTATAAAGCATAGGGAATTTTTCTAAATAAGTCTTGTATCTAAATAAAAAGATGTGAAATTAAGTCTTATTTCAACCAGAACAAGTAGTGTACAAGACAGTTTACTCTCATGACAACCCTAAACTAATTATCTTTTGATTCTTGCCTTGCAAAGGCTGGCTGAGCTCCTGGTTGCATTCTCATAGTTCTCCCTTCAGAACAGTTTATCAGCCACTTTAAAAACACTGTAATGGGACTAAACCCCTGTGTGGTTTGTAGAGCACATTACTGTACATAATGTGTACGTACTTTAGATAATATTCTGACAGTGCAGGAGATAACAATGGGGGGGAAAAAAAAGCTATCCCATCTCTAACCTGATTCAGTCTGAGTTATGGTCACCTTGTCTCTTGTCACTACAGGTGATAAAGCAGCAGCAGCAATACCAATCCATTCTTCCAGCCTTGTGTCTTGCCTGCAGTATTCAAAAGCCAAGTTCTCATTTTTCCCTGCCTTACATCTAACTCCAGAAACTTCTATTTGACAGCACAAGTTGAGTAGGTTAGACATGGCCATCCATCTTTGTCACTGCAACTTTTGGCTGCCTGTTGTGAAACCTTAGCAGCATCTTTTGCTGTTCTCCCATGTGACATGTGGAATTATGGAAGTCAAGATTCCTAGAACTTATTAATGCTGGAGAAGGGGTATAAAATCTTAATTGTAGGCAGTCCATACAGCAGCAGTACGACTGTATTTCAAAGGATAGAATAAATTTAACCTGTTAAAGATCCTCGTGGAACAAGGAATTGTTTGGGCAGAGGTACGCACTGAAACAAATCAAATTTTCTTTGAAGTGATAAGTATTTAATTCTGAGGATCACATTTCATTAGCAGAACTGTTGCCTCCCGTCCCCGCTCCACCACTCCCTCCCACCCTGGGAGCATGATATCTATTCTAGGAACCAGTTCAGCATGGCATCTTAAACTATTTTCAGGGAACACACAGATCGCAGCCCCAGAAGGCATCTTGTATATTTTCAATCTATGTGATATATATCAGTAGCGTAGATCTAGTGGATCTAAATATAGAGAAAAATCATAACACATTCCTATAGGTCTTTAATAATTAGAATGTTTCTAGATAGTTAATTCAATGTAGTAATGTTTAGCCTGTAAAGCAAAGGTAGTATAGAAGATAACATTAATTGAGAGGCCTAATGGTAAGTAAGGGAATGGCTAATGTGTGCAGTGATGCTAGTCTAGAGGTGACACTTCCAGTGGTGACTCAGAAGAGTTCACCATTCTAAATACGCTGCCAACAAGAGGATCACACACTTCAGTCCTCTGTGTTGGACTTCATAAGTGCAAATGATGGTGCAATCAATGCCTAATGAAAATCCTCTTACCAGACTGTCTTAATAGGATTACTTTCCAGAACACAGAACTGGGAAGGATCTCCTAGGTCACATGGTCTGCCTTCTTATTTGCAGATAAGCTCTTTGCATTTGATATAATTTTTTAATGGAGTAACCAGTTATGTGATGTTTCTTTCCACATTATTTCATGTATTTCAGTATTAATTTTAAACCCTTTAGGCACTAGGATCTTTCCCATCCCTTCTATAAAATATAGAAAGACATGAACAAAAGACCAATACTTGCTTGGAATGAGCTTGCTTGGACTTTCACTCTGGGGTGACGTTTAAACAGATTGTAAATGTGCTTTACTGCCTGTTCTTACTCTGGGCATCATCAGACTCAAGTGATGACCACAGCTGAGGGGCAGAAATATTAAGATAGTGATTCTGCTGTAGGTCACTTACTACCTTATAACAAAATCTGTCTTTTGAGTAGATGGCTGTAGACTCTGGGAGAAATATGCTTACTAATATTTCATGGAATTAATTTCGCACTCCTTAGAAAATATATGTTAAGGCTTAAGATCCTAACTTATTTTAGCAGTTGAATGATAACTTTTTTGAAGTAGATAGCTAAATTAACTCTAGCATGGTACAAGTGATTAGTTCTCCCTTAGGTGACTGGTATATAACATTTTGACATGCTTACTTTAAACACAAAGAATGCCCTGAGCCTTTACAGTTGGTTGCTTTACATTTTAAAAGATAGTACCTGAAGCACGTAGTGCTTTTTTTTTGTTTTCAGAAAAGAAGTCCAGATGTCCTGGAATAAATTATTGTGTTGTTTTGTTTTTGTTATGCTGGTAATAATCATACCACTTCGTATTCCTGTTTTAGGTGTGTTGAGGTAAAACTGCTTAGTCTTCTTTCCTAAAACATCAGCAAAACTCCCTAAAACTTGGATTATGTTGATATTGAAAACTGAATCTTTTCTGAGTGCAGAAACTGGTGAGGGGAGGAGTGCTGGTGGTAACTAGCTCACTGGCAGCCAGAAACATTCCAGTTCTTACTTCAGCTGTTGCTGTAGTACTGCCTAGTCTGCTTCGCTAAAGATTTAATCAACTTGCTTATAGCTATCCAGCTACTTTTTGTTCATAAAACCCAAACTCTTAGGCAGAAGATGCGCTTTAGTGTCTTGAAAAAATTGTGATAACCAGAGAATTCATTTATATGAGGAAGCAAGGTATCAGTCTTTCACTTTATAATCTGAAGACTGTCTTGTCTCAGGCTGGGGGCAACAGAGGCTTCCAGGAGTACTTCTGTAAAAATCAACACCTAAACATTTCTGCCTTTTTTTTTTTTCCCAGTATGTCTCTGAACACTTTCTCATCTTCATTTTTTTTACAGTTCTTATCAGATTTCACCTTAAAATATGTAATGACTACATTTGGTATTAGAATTGTTAGCTCTTACTCTTGGTTAGTAGTTTGCAGTGCATTTAATGTAGCAAGTAGAAGGAGGCAGGACTGTGCTAAAATACTTTCCTGGGAATCTGACAGTGAGAATAAGCACTGGAATCAAACAGGGGTCCTATACAGTCTTTAGCTCCCTTCTCTTTTTGTCATCCTTGGTGGGATAGCCACAGCAGGTTATCCCACCTCCTGGATCTGGAGTTGTTTGTGAATTCATTTTAAAGATCCCTCAGGCACTTTTCCATGTTTTGCAGTTCGGGGACTTGCCTGTGTAGCCAAGTGGTGTCTCTGGGCCCCTGGGGAAGAGGAGTGTCTGCTTTAAAGCATGTTAGAACTCCTGCTGATATTTCTTGATGCCAGTGGACCAGAGCCAAAATGCATTGACTGCCAGTCCCTGGCCTGCCTGCTGCTCCAAATGAGTATCTAGGGGGAGGGAGTGTTGTCACTGTGTAGAGCACACTGCTATGCCCAGGCACCACTTGAAGGAATAACTTGTTACAAACCATGAGAAACTCTCTGTATCTCTTGCGTACTAAATTTCTTCAAAAAGATTACGCTGCTTCTAGATTCTGCAGGATGCGAGTGCACTTGTTTTGATACCACTAAATAAAATGTTTCTCCCGACACCCCAGAAAACAGACTTCTTGTCTCCCGTGTTAAATCTTAAAGGACCTAATACTTCTGGCTAAAGAAATATTAATGATTGAAAACTGTCTCCTTTTCCGACCAATAACACTTTAATTGGCTGGTAAGACAAAAATGTGGTGAGAAGACTATGAGCATGTCAGATGCTTGACGTACCCATACCGTATGACTTTTATTGCAGAAGTCAATTTACACACAGCTCTCAGTGTAAAGAAAATCAATACTGGAGACTAACAGATTGTTTTTACAGGGCTGCTGAAACTGAGGTGAGGAGAGCCATTTGGAGGCCTCATTATATCATGTGCTCTTTCCTTGTGTTCTTTCAAACAATCTGATGGAGTAATTAATCCTTGAAGTACCCCAAGAGGCAAGCCTACTTAATTGCACTGCTGTTTAGCCTAAATTCCCAGACTGCAAAGGACCTGGTCTTGATCCTGTTTGATTGAAATTTTTTCATGGAGTATATTCCTTAGGTCTTTTTCATGTTCTCTCTTAGAAAAAAGCAATCAATATGTCAAATTTGACCTAGTGTGGCATGGTTCTAGTTGTTATTGCATTCTTCCTGTAGGCAGAATTATGTACAAATTGCAGGGAAGCAGTCAGCTGCACCTACGTTGTTTGGAGATGGAGATTCCTTGTGAATCAGGCAGAAGTAGGTATGTCCTGTGACCACTATGTGGAAAGTCATTCCACTTGCATAATCATGAAAGTAACAACATTTAAGCCTGGTGGCTTAAGCTCTGTGCCTTTCAAGGTTGACTGTGTAACAGTGATTTGCTGTACAACATGTATTTGCTAATACCAAACTATTTCTCCTTCATGTGAAAGTGGATGGTGACAAAAAACATGATGTGTCCTTCCTATCTGCTTTGGAGTGTTTTGTTTAACAGAACTGACATCCAGGCATAGACTTAGCATGTCCTATTTTTATATTGAGAACACAAGGCATTTGTTTTGGAGACAGCACTTGATTTTCAACAAATGTCTTGTTGTTGAGATGGAATCCATGTTATGGGTATGCTTATGAAGTGCTGAATGCTTCTCTTCGTCTGCTCAGTATAGTCTGTGATCTATGCCTCTTCTTCATTTAGCAATTTCACACTCTAGTGATTCCTTTAGACTTCTGTAGAGATGCACAAATTAGACAACAATTCCTTAACCAGCATGTTCTGGATATATTTGGATAAGTTGAAGTTGTTTTGACAGTTCAGTTATGAAAACAGTAAAACAGCGGTGTTAGTACTGAAGAAGATTAAATGAAGTTTGTGACTGGGTATCAGTTTCTTCTCTATGCTTACTGATGAGACTGTAGTTGTAGAGTGCAAGGTTCTTTGTCCGAATAATGAGAAGAGATTTAATTTTTTTTAAATTAATGTTATGGACAAATGGAATGCCTGGTATTTTGGTATCCTAAAATCTTTTTCCTGTAATCACATCATCTTGCCAATGGATTTTTTTCTGTGTTGTTTTCATCTGTCTAAAGATGATAGAGCTGCAGCCATTGTAGCAGGGGATTGACTTTGATTATTGAAGTTGTGGGCTCAATGAGGTGCAGGGTTCTCAAAATTCAGAATCTTGCAGCATTTGCCCTTGTATTTCATGTGATGCTTGTTTTTCATCGTTTAGAAGCAATGGCATGAATCCCAGAGAACTGCTCTACCTTGTGTCTCGCCCACACCCCCACCTGCTGGCTATATCCCCACTTTCACTGTCCATGGCTCTAGGGTAATTTATCCTCTTAGGATGCATTACCACAAGGATACATCTCCTGCCTTGAGAACTGCTCTGAAATGTAAGTGCTTGACAAGTTGGAGTGGTTGGTAACTCTTTTGGAAACCCTTGTCCTAGCAAGTCATAGCTGTCCTAGCTGTCATAAACACCGTGCCTTTGACTAGTGGAGAATAAATGCAGCTCTCTCCTCTGGAGATTACTTCTGTCTGTCTCTGCAATAGGCAGTAGAAGGATATCCACTGCCTCTGAACCAATGGGAAGTGCTGAGTTACCAGGGCCAGGCGGTAAGAGATTGGAGAAGAAAGTGGAAAGTTGTGTGGACCTGGAGAGGTAGAGCTAAGGTAGAGATAGCAGTATACATGTAGAAAGTGTATGGTAGGCTGCCTGCCTTGTCTCTGTGTTTTTCCAGGTGTTCTCTTTCACTAGTATGTACTTCAGATCCAGGTGTGTGGGTGTATGTCTCTTTGGCAAAATTCTGCTGGCTTGCTTGTGCCAATTTGATAAATATAAGTAATTTTTCTTCTGGCTTGCTTTCTTCCTATGCCTTCAAGTCCCTGATCAAACTTGTCCCCTCTGTCTTTCTCTACTAAAGACTCACAGAAATATTCACAGTAGTGAAAGAGAGAACTTCAGAAGTCGGGGGTTGTGGGGAAAAATGAGATTGACAGTAGTTTACTCTAAGTTTGCTTCTCTTGCTCTACATGTTGCTCTTTGGACAAGTGCGTGCTGGAATTTTGTATGTTAGAAAGACTTGTTTGAATAATGTTTAAAGCAGTGCCAGTATTGGAGAGTCCACTGGAGGTGGATTAGAGGGAGAAGTAATATGATCACTATCAACAACTGGTATTTTTGCAATTAGTGAGGATGTCTAGTGAGGATTTAACTCTGAAGACACATGATGTACTGAAATGCTTCTAAAGCATTTGTCCATTGTTTTTTGTAACTTGTACATCAGATCTGGGCAAAAGTGTCTTCAGGTACACTTGTACTGTCGCACCCTCACTCCAAGCCTATTGTCAGTAGGTGAAACAGGCTTTTTTCCAGACATTTCTGGGATGATAGGTGTTCAATAACATAAGTTTTTCATGGCCATAAGAACTTTCTTATGGAACAGGAACTACAAGTCTAAATGTCTGAGGTACAGGCTACAGCAAAAATGAAATAATAGACAGGTTTGAGTTGATGTTCTGCCCTCTGTACCTTTTAAAGGCATGTTATGAGGCATATTTTTAATAGAGCTGATTTTCCACTCACCGAGCTCAGCTAAACACTTACTTAATTTTAGTATTCCACCTCTGATACAGATGGTTAGTGTTAGAAAATTGCAGTCTCCCACCATTACTGTTGAAGTGACCTGTTCACCCTGTCACATTATGGCATCTGCTTTTATTACAGAATACCACTATTTTCTCATCCCTTTGACTTTAAAAATTTTTTTTTACAAAAAGGCAAAACCTGAGCTATACATGCAATTATTTCCATAGTGCAGAACAGGAAAATTAGGGATGTACTTTGGAAGCACTGTAACAGACTGGCTGGCTATGCCTTGAAAAAGCATATTTCTTCCTTTTGCATTTTCACAGCTGCAGTGTTAAGCATAAAAGCAGTGAAGTTAGAGTATGTCTGACTCTGTCCTCCCACACTGGCTTGTTTTTCATGTTGTACGATTGTTACTTTTAGGAGTCATCCGTGTGTATGCTGGTTTTGTTTTTGGTTTTGATTTTCAAATGGTCACTTAGCAAATCAACATGAGGAAAGTTGCGTGAAGGCCTCGCCTGGGAATTTCTTGCCCCAGAAGACAAAATACGGTGACATATATAGACAAGGCAAATGCAGGGAAGCCATCTGTGCGTTAGCAAAGACTGACTTGCAGGGTAGCTGTGCACAGAGCAGTTGGCTTTCAGCTCTTCTGCTATAGATGAGGAGTCTTTGCTTGCTGTAGGCTAAGGAGAGGGAGAAGAGTAATAGCAAGTGGAGGTTGTGTGTTAAAAGAGAGGAATTAAAATATGCAAAGATATTCTTGTTTGGCATTACTCTGACATTGTGTTGGAGATACTGCAGGAAATGAGACATGGAGTGGAAGCTGGAAGAAAAGGAGTGTGACTTCTTGTCTTCTCTCTTCTGATACACAAATTCTCCCCTCTCAAATCTTGTAATGCTCGGTGTAGAGCAGCAGTGATGCTGGAGCTGACTTCTGATAAAAATGCGGCTGCAGAGCAGTGGTATTGCTGGTGAGGTTCTTTGACAGTGAGGGAAGAAAAACCTGGGTACCCTTGAGAAAGGAGGATGGTTGTGGAATCATAGAGTTCTTTAGGTTGGAAAAGACCTTTAAGATCATTAAGTCCTAACATTAACCTAGCACTGCCAAGTCTGCCACTAAACCATTTTCCTAAGTGCCACATCTACAGGTCTTTTAGGTACCTCCAGGTATAGCGACTCAACCGATTTCCTGGGCAGCCTCTTTCAATGAATGGCAATCCTTTTAATGAAGAAATTTTTCCTGATATCCAATCTAAATCTCTCCTGGCATAACTTGAGGCTGTTTGCTCTTGCCCAGTCAGTTGTCACTTGGGAAAAGAGACCAACACTTCCTTTCAGGTAATAAACTTTATTGCTCTTCCTTTCAGAGCAATGAAGTCTCCCTGAGCCTCCTTTTCTCTGGGCTAAACAAGCCCAGTTCCCTCAGTTGCTCCTTGTAAGACTTGTGCTCCAGACCCTTCACCAGCTCTGTTGCCCTTCTCTGGACATGCTCCAGCGCCTCAATGTCTTGTAGTGAGAGGCCCAAAAGTGAACATAGGATTTGAAGTGTGGCCTCTCCAGAGCTCAGTACAAGGGGATGGTCACTTCCCTTGTCCTGCTGGCCACGCTGTTTCTGCTACAGGCCAGGATGCCATTGGCCTTCTTGGCCACCTGGGCACATACTGGCTCGTGTTCAGCTGCTGTTGACCAGCACCCTCAGGTCCTTTTTTAATGAGCAGCTTTCCAGCCACTCTTCCACAAGCCTAGAGCATTGCATGAGACTGCTGTGATCCAAGTGCAGGGCCCAGTACCTGGCCTTATTGAACCTCAGCCCAACAGTCCAGCCTGCCCAGATCCCTCCATAGAGCCTTCCTATCCCTCAGCAGATGAACAGTCCTTCCCAACTCAGTGTCATCTTCAAACCGACTGAAGGTGCACTCAATCCGCTCATCCAGATCCTCAGTAAAGATATTAAACAGGTCTGGCCCCAGTACTGAGCCCTGAGGGATGTGACTTGTGACTGGCCCATGGTCAACAGCAGTGGCAGCCCTGTGTCTGGCTCCCTGGTGCTGGGCAGGAGATGTTCCTCGCATGAGCTCAGATGGAGATGAGTCTGCCAAAAATGACTGCAGAAATGGTATTTGTTGGAATATCTGCTCTTTGTTGTTGGTTTATGCATTGGACTGGCAGTGCCGTGTGGGGCTCACTGCAGCGTGCGGCCCGGGGCCTCGCTCGCTGCAGGTCACCCAGCACGCTCGTGCCACACCTGTTCCATGGGAGCTGCCCGGGGCAGGGAATGGCAGCCAGAGGCTGTCCCACCCCCAGCCAGGAGCAGGCAGCCAGGGGCACTGGGGCAGCCCCAGCCCCGGGTGTCTCCCTGTGGCTGAGCCATGGACAGGCTGGTATGTGGGTCTGGCTCACAAGGCCTGTGGCTGGGCAAGGCTGTGGGGAGCTGGCCCTGCTGGGATGCGGCTAGGGCAGGGGGTCCTGGCCCCAGGAGCTGACACGGGTGTGGTTGGCCCTGTGGCCTGGGCACTCAAGTGAGTTTGGCTTCTTACTCTGGCTTGCCTGTGAGCGGAGCCTGCTTTAGGATACATTCTTTTATGACCCTTTGGGCCAGGGTGTTACCTGAGGCTATTGGGGGCAAATGGGGGAAGTTTGTCCTTGAAGGCAGAGCTCCAGGTCTGGATCACAGACTGTGACACTGGGCTGGTTATGTTAACATGTGTGTCATGACTGAGCGTTTGAAGATGTCAGCTTTGTTATCATAGCCAAAGTGGCCGTATGGACCCCGATGAGAAGGTGTGTGTTGCACCATTGATTTAGTTTTTATGTAAAGACTTGTTTTTTGAAGTGCCTTTGTTCAGCCATGAAACCCATTTAAATGTCAACTTCTGAAACCATGTTTCTTATTTTAATTTCCTCACATCACAACAGTTTGATATGCTGAAAGATTTTGCTTGCTACAGAGTCTTTGTTGCTGAGGCTGAAATAGCTGTAAAAGGCAGAGCAGGAGACAGGAAGGGAGAAGCGGGGCAGGCTAAGCCCAGAGTCCATCAATGCTGTTTGGGGGCCCTGCAGTCCGGTTGGCTGGAGGTGTTAAAAGGAGAAAAGAGGGTAAGGGCATGAGTACTGTACCTGATCCACTATTCCTGCAGAAGCTGGCCATGCAATCTCCTCCCATCGCTGTGTCATGCAAGTGCAGTGGTAGGTGACACAGGATTAAAGGAAGTACAGGAGTTGATGACTTTTCTGGTTGTATCTTTGTAACATTTAGAGTACTACCCGACCTGCAAAGATTCCTGTAGGTAAGAGAAGAAGGATTAAACTTGCTGGATAATAGTTTCTTGGCAGCAATGTAAGCTGGTCTTGACTGCTGCTGTGTTAATGGTGCCTTAAAGAAAACTATCAGCATGCTAATGGCAGCTTTGAAAACAAAAACTTACCCTGCTTCATCCTATTCATATCCAAAGAGATGAGCATTTCCAATCCTAATGATCCATCCAACTGCCAGGATTAAATACATCTCAGGAAAAATTATACGGAATTAAAAAGGAAGAAGCCTGTTAATGTAACGTTGAGGCTGTGCGATTGAGGCCAGTCAAACAACTGGAGGACAGATCTTTAAAACTGAGAGTAGTTTTTATTTGACTCTTAGAGAATTTTATTCTTCCTGTTTCCCAGAAAAGTATTTACATTGCTTTAATTCTGAAGCACAGTCTGAAGTGCTCAAAGGTTAATGAACAAAGCTTCAGCACTAAAGGCTAGCTTAAGTATTTCCTCCATGTTAGAGATGGAAACAATCTCTTTATGACTTGCGTCACACACATACTTGATGGTAAGATCCTACTGTAAGGTTGTTGCAATGATTCATCTGTTTAAGCTGTGTTTAATTGTAGGACCGCCTCCATTTACTATTTGTAATTCCTGTTTCCTAAGTGTGGAGTTCTTCACTCTCTTCAGAAGCAAGCTCCCTTGTGAATTGCAAACTTCTGCAGGGTAGCAGTCTTGTAGTGTACAAATGAATTCGGTGTTCAGTTGGCATGTTTCTTTTGTGTGCTAGACAGCCTTGCATGTAAAACACAGCCAGATGCAGAGCAGATGCACTGACCTGGGCTCCTGGACCCAGTGCACTCGTAAGCAGCATGGATCACTGTGTACTTAAGCTCTTCAGTCCCATATGCCTGTTGCTAGGATTGCAGGTGTCTTATTCCCATGGGGTTTTTTTCTGCATTAAACTGAGCTGCTTTTTATTTCCCAGGGAATTGTGGGAACTTGTCTGTTCTTGGGGCATGTTTTGAGGGGGAAGGGAAGAAGATATTGTGGGAAAGCATCAAATAACTGAATTTGCTTTAGGGCTGAAATCAAAGGGCTGTAATCATCAAAAGGTGGAAGAGAACCAGCCCACAAGAAAGCAGCAGTGAGGGTTTTGCCTGTAGCTCCGAATAGGCCGGGGTGGCTGGGAGTGGAGCACTGAATGCAAGGTGGATTGACTGCTTATGTGAGTGAGTGGGAGCTCGGTTGCAGCAATGCATGGGTAAAAGTCAAAGCTGACTTGCTGTAGAACAAAATGTTACAAGAAGGCCAGAGTAGTTTCCTTTGAATAAAAAAGTTAAACGAGACAGGTACCATTGCCTTGGCTTCTAGGGAAACATGAAGATGCTTTGATGTAAACCTTTGGCCCAGTGCTCAAAACAACTCTTCTCACTAAGCCAGATAGAATGTATAGATAACATAAGCCAGCAAGCTGCTCTTACCGAGAGATTGGTAACTTTTAACTGCAGCTTGTTTCTCTGTACATTTGGAATCTTGTAGATTGGAAACTCAGCCAGCTATTATTTCTCCTTTGGCTCTATCTGAAGTACTTCAGGGCTTCACGTGAATATTGTGTGCATACATGGATTTTCTGTTATAAAAAGTAGTTGTTTTTTCTTTGTGTGTACTTTGTTTGTTTGTTAAGAACAACAACATGAAGGAACTTAAAAATTAACCTGCATTCCTTAGTATATCTTCATGAGTAGTTACCCAGATCTACATCGGAAACCACAGTAGAAAATGAGTTCTGGTCTGTGTAGAAACGAGGTGAAACTTATGTCCTAATTTTTCTAATTAACTACATAATTGTTTAATCCCTTTGGAAAATGGTGGTGTAAATTTGTGTATTTTGGTTTTGAATATTTTTGTTTTACAAAGTATCTTACGACTTGGCTTGTCTTTATTCGGTGGTAGATGCCAAAGGCATTATATGAAGCATCTTCAGCATTTTCAAAGTGGAATAAGTATAGAAGTACTCTTGGCACAGCTATTTCCTACTTGCAGCTGAAGGTAATGGGGATTTTAAACAGAGGGATATTGGGTATGTTTGATTTCAGTGAGTGGCAATGGGTTCTGCTACCTTCTTTTAACTCTGTGTTCCATAGGCCAGCTAGAAAGCTTGTGTTAGGCTTTCCTGGTCACAAAATGCTACCTGGGTGCCTGTATTTTGCTGTGCTGAAATGACCAGGCAAGGACTGCCATACCCATTCCATACTCAGTGGATTTTATCCTGTGAACTCTTCTTATGGAAGGTAGTACTGCTTATTATGAATGCAGGATTTATTAGTGTCCTGACTCCTGTGCTTGGCACCATGTGTGCAGAACTGAACCGTTTGTGCTTTATCTGAACTACCTGCCTGTGGGAGGAATATGGGTACAGTGTCTTCTACACATATCTTCTACAAGCTGTGATGATGCATTTGAGGGGGTTGCTCTGTCTTCTGTCTCCCAAACCATCTGGGTTTGGAAGAATTTGAGAAGCATTAGAAGTAGATATTTGTCAGCTATGGGCAGTAATGAGAAAGTGGGGTTCTCAAACAGTGTCCAAATGTAGTTTCTTTAGAAACAGCTCAACCTTTTTATTCTTCTTTATCTTCAGGAAACAGTTTTCCCTCCCCCAATCCTGTTATGTTGTCTTTGCACCAGATAGAGACCTCATAAACGGCCCAAGCTTTCTAAGCCCTCCACCAGAGGAGTCAGACGTTTCCTAAGCTGTTGCTTTGACAGTGAAGTTCAGTAAACAGGAACATGCAAGAGTGGAAAGTGTGTTTACTGCACTGGAGGAATTTCTGATGTTTAGATGTGCTCATTGTGGAGACATTTGAAAGTGATGAGGTGAACTTTAAACTCTGCTTGCATCGGCCACTTGAATGATTAAGAAGACTGGCACCAAGTGAAGGTCAGTGGGAAGGAGCTGATGATACCACTTTGTGCCGACTGGTAGGACCCTGTGCCAGCCAGTGCCTTTTCTGAGCTAAATTTCAAATGCTTTGATTTGGTTTGCTGAAGCAAGGCTTGCCTGTGGAGGTTGCATATGTGTGCAGCTCAGCTCTGCTTAGTTGGAGCAAAAAGTCTATCCAGGAGCTTGGATTCGAGCCAGTTACTGCATGAGAAAAATTCTCATTCTCCTCCTGTGTTTTCACATGCTCACTTAGCCTGACCAGCTCTTGGAAAAGCACTGGTGTTTCTTTAGCATTTGAGGGTGTCAGTCGACTCATCCAAACTTATAATTTGAAACTGGGTATTCTATTATTAGCTGTAGCCTGAAGTGATTTTCAGAATCCACCTGTCATTTTGATAATGCTTACTCTTTATTTGTTTTGTTTCCTTGTTCATTGATAAGAGAAAATATTAAAGAAATGTGCATCCCTTGCAGCTTGTGGCTAATGTGGTATGCTAGCATGTTTTAGAATGCCTAAAAAAGAATTTTAAAGGAATCTGGTAATGTAGGTTGGACAAAGAGTGATTGCATGCATGGGAGTCCTCTATAGCTCAGGCTTTTGATTTGAGGGGAGGTAAAAGAGGGTTTGGGGCTACCTGAACACTGATTTACCACTACAAGTTTTAAACAGGTCCTCTTCCATTGCAGAAAGTCTTCTGAACTGGTGCTACACGGTACTTAAAAGCTGACCCAGAGCACTTTTATTTTTTTAATGGGCATAAACACTTTTTCCAAGCTCAGGACAGCTTGCTGAACATCATTCAAATACAAATCCTGAAAGCTGCTTCTCTGGCTTGTATGAGTTTGGTTTGTAACTAGATCAGGGTTGGCTGCATTTTCAAGGCATTAAGTTTATTTGTTTCCATTATCAAGCTAAAATGACAAGCTGAAAGTGTTTGGCAGAAAAATTTGTCTGTGTGTGTCTTCTGCCGTGCTAGCTCTTATCACCCTTGCTTGAAATTGGCCAGAGAGATAATGATGTCCTAACATGATGATAATTGTAGAATTAAGCTGCCTGTTTTTACAAAATTTACACACCCTCTGAGTATCTTCACTGAGGAGAACTTCATCCTTTATTAGATTGTAGTGAATCCACAGAGGTAAGTTGTTATAGCTTCTTAAATAGTCTTGAAAAGGAAAAGGCTTTATTTGGGCACCTGAGAATCAAGATATGAATTACAGGAAACCCACACTTCCTTAGCACTGGAGCTTCTTAATCCATGTCATTGTTTCTGCTCCATATAAGAACAGACATGAGGAATTCAAACACTAATATGATACACAGCCTTCGAGTAGCTCCTTTGTTGGATACTGACGAACTACTCATAGCAGATTTATCTTTCTTTTTTTTTCTTTTTGTTTTTATTTTGGTTAGTTGGTTGCTTTCTTTGTTTTGTTTTTTTGTTTGTGGAAGACAGTATTCGTTTTAAAGTGGATGTTTTACGGAAGAAAATTACCTGCTAGCAACGAGTCACACACTGATGTGAAATATTGTCAAGGTACTAGCCATCCCCTGGATCTACTCTGTTGATCCACCATTTCATTGTTCTTTTGTGTGCCACAGTGTAAGAAAACCAAACCACTAACAAACCAAAGAACAAAATGATCCACCTGGAGATACACCACCAAAGAACAAAATGATCCACCTGGAGATCCCCAAATCCCAGTGATCCTGGACGGTATGCTGGGAGCTAGGTGAACTCTTATTTCGTCCCCAAGAAATCTTGTGGAAGTCAACTGTTTCAGGATGCATTGGATGTAGTTTGTGCTGAAAACTACTTTGACAACTGAAATCTTTTAAAGTGGAAAACAACAGAAGCATAAGATAGGAGCAGCATGGAGCTTCCTCTCTTATCTTTTTTTCCCAGGGAGGGAAAGGGAGTGCCTGACTTTGATCTTATTACCTTCCTTCCACCTGATTCTGCATGCGTGTTCATGCAGTTTCATGTCTGGAGACTTGATTATCATTTCTGGTGTTCCTGAAATATCTCCCATTTGAGAAAATCTGTAGGTGGAGATAGAAAAGCCTGTGAGAATCTAGAGGAGCAAAGTTTATAGGAGTCTTCCTCATTAACATGTTTGTGCCCTAGCTGATCTCTACAAGGGCTTCAAACCTCAAGGCTTTGTATATTTGTAAAAAAAAGTAGCCAGTTAAAAATAACTTTACTGTTTGTTTAACAGAGTATTACACTTTGAATTCAAAGTTCTTTTGAACTGTCTATTTTGTATTAAACATAGACTAGCACACAAGTGGTACTTTAAAAATGCAGGGGAGTGCTTCTAGATTCATTTTGATGGCAGCAGTTCTGTAACCATGACTGTAAGGTCAGACTCAATGTTTGCAGAAAGTGTGCAATTGCTTATGGCCATCATTTTGTCCCTAGAGTGGAAATAGGCTGCTGCAGGTATTTGGTTTGTATGCAGGTGTTTTGTAGGTGTGGATCATATGAGAAGGAGCTCTACTGAAGGACTTTGTTTTGGATTCCTTGGAATTAGTTCCTCAGCTATGCCCTATAGGGTAATGATGTTATGTTTCTTATACATACTTTACTGCTTCTTGAACCTCTGTAATTCTGACTCTATGCTAAGTACAGTGTCAGTGAGAACACTGCTGTGCTTTACACCTACCATTTGGTTTTAAGTTGCGGTGTTTAAGTTAAGTTTCTTCTCCTGCAATTCCAATTCTATCTTTTATTTCAGAGGTGGAGTAATGTGAAAAGAATGCAAAATAGTTAGCTCTTTGTCTAAGATGTACCAGTGATAAAAAGCTGAACTATGTTTAAGAACTGGAGCAGAAAGGATGCTCAGATTGTATTAGTTCCTCTTCTTGATATCTGGAAGTAGAAAATAATTTTCTACAGAAAAGACTGCAACACTCTATTGAATAAATAAATTAATTACTATCTGTCCAAGTTAAATGTTTGACTTGAGAAATGTTAGGGTTGAGGGCTTTTTTTGTCACTGAAATTAAGATTTCTTAGGTGGTCAAGGTAACCAGCTGTTAGTGCCCATCTTTAGAACTTTTTGTGTGATAGTAAAATAATTTGTCTTAAAATACAGTGTAACGGATGGAAGAATTAAATTACACTAGTTGTGATTTGTAATATGTGTCTTTTGGTCAAGCATTATGAGCAACACAATCAGCCTTTAAGACAGTCTGTCCTTAGTCCCGTGTCCTGACCCAACCTTTATCATGGTACACTGGTTAACTTTGTCAAGGTCTGAGGGAGGGCACTGTCTCCAGATTTCCTGGACTAGGATGATGCTGTATGTTGCCTTAAGGATGAGAAATAGCAGCGGTGAACTTCAGCTACTCCTGTAGCAGAAGGATGTAGGTCTTCCATGTAGTTATATGAGACATACCATTGGTAAGATTCATCTGCTGGGAGACAGAACTCTGTGCTGTAGTGCTTGATGCTCCCTTAACAGTCTCCTGTTGTTTACTGTAGATGGATGGTTGCTCAGTCATAGAATTATTGAATAGTTTGAATTGGAGGGGACCTTAGAGATAACCCAGTTCTAAACCCCTTGCTGTGGGCAGGGACACCTTCCACTAGACCAGGTTGCTCGAAGTGCCATCCAACCTGGCCTTGAATACTCCTAGGAATGGGGCATAACACTTGCAGGAATGGGGCATGATTCTATTTCTATAGTAGACATAGAAAGCCAGGTGAGAGAAATCCCAACTTGAGTCCTGGGCCTTGGTTAAAAAAAAAAAAAAAAAAAAATTTAGCTTAGCTTTAAAGTGTTGCCCAACACAAATGATTTTGATCAGATGAAGTTCTCATTCTGGAAGATGTCTGCTCCTGAGGTAGATATGACTCTTTACATGTTAAGTGCCTTCATGTGGATGAATTTTAGTTGTCATGTGATGAATGTGTGTATTTGATAGCAGGGAAGGTGAAGAAAGGAGAAGGCTAACCTCCAAGTGTTTCCAAGAAGCAAGATAGTTAAAAGAAAGTGAGACTCAGAAATGAGCAGCTGAATTGTGAATCTAGGTAAATTCTTTGAATGGTTCCTTGAGAGTATGCCAGAGGCTAGGAGCTAGCTAGTGTTGTCCAGAAGGATTAAACACATGTTACAGTCTCACCTGATGGCTTGCTCAAGCTATTCTGGCTCCTTCCTGTAAATATTTTGTATTGGTTGAGTTCAAGATCTAGAAATTTTGAGCCCTTATTACACAAATCATGAGGTAATGTAGAAAAACAAAATTGGTCTGTCTCTTGACTCCTTAATTGCTCTTGCCAGCAGCTTTTGAATGATGCCAACAAACTTATTTAAAAGGCTTTGGCAGTTGTTACAGGACCTTTTGCAAGACAAAGTCACCATTATTAGAGTCCTACTGTGATAGGCACTTAGTTGCAAACACAGATGAGATTTAGCACTGCCTGAAGAATGTCTAGTGATGGTGATTGCAATGCGCCCAAGTGAGATGGTGTTCGATCCATCCAAAAGCTGTTGGTAGTCTCCAGCTCTCGTCTGAGGTGGCTGGCCTCAAAATAGCATATTAAAGATGAGCACCGTTTTGGACTCTGAAAAGATTCTGGGTGGCAGAATATTAGTATTATTTTGTTTGTGAACACGAAGGTGACTTTCTAGAAGGACACTTCAAAACTTGCCTTTCATGAGGTTGCAGAAACGGGGGAATCAGCTCACTGGACATCATCTCAAGACTGCTAGTAAAGTTCCCTGTTTGTCTGTTAAGTAAAAAACCTGCATTTTAGCTTCTAATTACAGTATTTTTCTGATCCTCTTTCATGTGTTCTGGGGCCTAAAAGGCCTATTTAAGCTTTTAACCTCTTCTCATGGGGATTTTCAGAGATTTAGGCTCAAAACTTTGTAATCCTAAGCAAATTTTAGCAGCTGTAGCTAGGCGTAGTGCTAAAGCAGAAGATATGTGTTGTTTTTAGCTATTATCTGGCCAGGGAGGAGTACATATAGGCATAGCCTGGGTTCCTTGTGGCCCTGTGAGCAAAGCATGATGGAATTTTGTAGAAATGTTAAAACACTTAGCTCTGGAGATGCCTCAGAACAAGACCCCTACATGATGAGTGAGCAAAGAGGCTGGTGTAGTATGAAGAGGTGGATTTTAGCAGCACAAAACAAGATGTAGCTGTACGTACTACCAGTAACCACATCCTCTAATGTGGCAAAGCTTGTGCTCTTTGCTGAACCAGACTTCAACTCTGCTTGGTTATTTGTTTGGGGCGTCTGTCTTTGTTGTGAGGATCAAAGTACTAGCTGGAGGTACATATGAGGTAAAGTGTCTGAGATTGTTTCAGAGTTTGTATGACAACAACAATATTAGTGAAGAGAAGAATTTTGAAATTTGACTTGTTAAGCACTCCTTTTAATAAGTCTTTTAATAAGACTTATGCTGTGTTGGTTTTCCTGTTTGGAATTCAAAGGCTGAGGAGATAATATTCAGTTTCAATCCCAGGTCTCCTGATTTACTTGCTACACATTTTTTAATTTTTTATTTTTTTAAGATGCAAACCACAAGTTAGTGGTTTCTTGGTGTAGCACAGATGATACTGGCTGTTTTCACATTTTTGCAGCTTTTAATGAATTAGAGCATCTCTTAGCATGGTGCCTGGCATGCTCTGAAATTCAGGATTGGAGCCTTGGGAAAGTTACTAGTTTAACCTTGACTCTTTTGATGCCAGCTTTTCTAGGAGGAGAAACTGAGCTGAGGTTGCTGAGATTTAGCTTAAAAATTTTGGAACTAGCAGAGAGCTGTTTTGTGTCTCTTCATAATAGCTGGCCCTGACAGTTTAACAGAGCTTATTGACCATCTGCTTTGTCTAGTTTGCCACATGGCAGAGTAACAACTAAGTCAAAATACTGGCTGCACAGTGTATTAATTAAGCAACTTGCTTGTGAACACTATCAAGATACTGATTTGATTGATGTTGTACGCATAACTTGAAGAGTTTTGTCCTTTCTCTTGCTGCAGTTGCTGGGTATTGAGCTGAAGACCAAAGGATAGGTGGTGAGGAAGGAGCTGTTTGACTGTATGTTGGCGTCCCTATTTGTCTCCTTGCCCTCTGTCTTCTGTTAACCCACTCTCAACAGATGGGATCCGGAGTATATTACAGTCTTGTTCCCCTGCTGCTACTTCTGACTGCTGTTCTTTGCCTCTCACAAAGCTGGCAAAGCAACAGCTGTTTCATAATTTTTCTGTTTGAAGGGAGAAACAGAGCAATGGGGGGTGGGGGGAGAGACTGAAAGACTAGTCATCTTGCTTGCATAAGACTAGAGAGAAATACAGTTCTTGTCTCTTTTTTGAGAGCCAGTAACTTCTCTGAGAACAGATTTCATGTTCTTCAGTGTTTGTGTTCCTGGAAATACAATGTGTCTTTCTCCAAGGTGAGAGGAGAAGTTGAGAGCTTTGAGCAAATAGCACTGGTTCTGTCGGCGTGTATCTAGTGGAGGAACCTGACTGTGGGCTGCTTGTTAGTGTGACTAATTCTGCTCAAAGGCACAGCCCTCTGGGAAAGCAGATTTTAAATCCAGGCTGCGCTGGTGGCAGAGATGTGTAACATGCTCACTGAAAGGGATGTGGCAAGACTTTGGCAATATCCAACAACTGTCTGCTTGATCAAGGGACATGCTGTAGGTAGCATCTCTGCATCTAGAAGCTGAATCCTGTTGAGCTTGTTATAATGAACAGATGGCTTGTTAATATGTTCTGCTGTGCTATGGCAAGCTATGCTCCTTCAAGGCATTGCTAGCTACACTTTCACTGCAGAAATTTGTGTACATTCTCTTTCTTCTGGTAATTTTCTGTAACAACGGGTAACTGTTCATGCATATGTGGATGTAGGCGTATATTTGTGGTCTGTTAACATTATCCTGAAGGGTTAGTGTATATGTATGTGTGCACTGTATATATAGTATGCTCTTGGATGGTGTAACATGAAATAGTATTGCAATTCAGTGTAACATTGGTCTCAATGAAATTACTGTTTGGCTCTATTTTTAATATACCTAAGCTGCTGGAAAGGCTTTGCGTGGTATGGAAAGAACTTCAGGAGAAAACTGAAAGACTGCTGTTCTCATTTGGGTTCTGTCTAAAAAGCTGTGTCTAGTTGGCTGCAGGCATAGCCTCTGATAGCACACCTGTGTTTTGGCCCCTGGAAACTCAGTGCTAACCAGAGGCATTACTCTGACTGTGTTTGGGATTTCCAGGAGTTGCAGAGGATCCCAGGTAGTCTTGGTGTGTGTGTTGCCCTACAGAACAGAGAAACTATTTAAGAAATGAGATTTTGAGTATATATGCGAGATCTCTCCTTTCTGGGAATCTTTGGTATTCCTGATAATTGAAGGTGGCGCCTTCCGGCATTTAAGGGATACTTGAGAAAATTACATTCCTCTTAAAATCTTTTTCTCCTCCTCACATTTTTTCTTTTTTTTTTCTTTTCCCCCCTACGTGTTAATTAAGATACTTAAGAGTAATCTTTCACTCTTTTGTTAACTTGATAACGAGAAGGTTATAGCCCCTCTGCCAGGGCTCCAACCCTGGAAATGAAGGGTTAGGCTTGATACAGCTTTAAAAAAGTAGTCTTTTCCTGGAGCTGTAGTTCAGTCATAGGAAACAGTATAAGCAGTTGTTTTCTTTAGCACATATACAGGAGTGGTACTGCTAAGAAGGGGCAGGGGGCGGATAAGCGCTCATCTTTCAGCAGCCTGGTGGAGTTCTCTCTCTTCAGTTCAGTCCAATTGCAATTTCTCAGTGTTTGCTATTGCCAGTCAGCAAGTTCATCTATTTTAAGGGCCCTCGTCAATCCTGGACTTGCTTTGTTTGTCTGCATCATCTTTCTGCTACAGTGATTTGTGAGGACAAGCAGCTGTTGCAGGAGCATCTGGAATTTTTATGGATGTGCTAGAAAATACTGCCTGTTTGTGTATCTGAGGAGAGGGACACCTCAGTGCTTTGGCCTCATTCTGTTTTGGGCTTGCTAACACTGTCATGATCATGTATTTCGCCACAATTTTTCGTTATCCAATGTGAAAAGGTCTGGCAAGAGAGTATGTTGTGGAAGATGATAGGCTCTTTAGCATTTAAACAGTAAAGCCGTGACTAAATTAGAAACTTCAGGAATTACTTAGGTTTTCTGCTTTTATACAAAGCCAAAACAACAAATATCTTGTCTTACATTGTACTTTTCTCCTTCTGTATGCCTTAAATTACTTCTCAGGCTATGGTTATGGAACGACAAATCTTTTGTTTCTTAAAAAATAAATTTAAAATATAAGCATATCATCATCACTTATTTCTTTTGGAATGCCACTGGGAAGAAAACCACACTTTTTTCTTCAGCCTGTGACAATTTCCAACAATGCATATGATTAGAGATTGCTGACAAGTCCTGACTTTGCATGTTTGTATCTCTCTGAAAAATGGAGGCAAATATTTTCACATATATTTGATGTCTGCTTAAGAAAGATAATTTTTGAAGTAAAGTTGAAGCAGGAGAAGAGAAGAAATTTTAGGCTGACCACAGCAAAGTGAGAGTTCAGTTGAAAAAATGTACTGTTTAGGGTCAAGGGAGCTGAAACGAGAGTTCCTGGAGCTACAGGTTTTCTTGGAAGGCAGTTAGGCTAATATCTTGTCTTAAAACAGTTGCTGCAGATCATCTGCAGGCTCTGCCGAGGGACACTTGCTCAGTCTGCATTTTCAAGATGACAACACAATTTATAAGGTTTGCTGGCTGTTCAGAGTGCAATTTTTTGGCAGTGAGCAAAGGTTAACTTCTCTTGGGGTAGGTAAATGTGCCCATAGGGGGCTTCATAGGGAAATGGGTACAAGAACGTGGGAAGAGTTGGGGGTTAAAAGGGTTTGCTGGAAGCTTTTGTTTTACTTGGGCTTTGGATTTCTTCACAATGAATTCTTGTCTTGCATTTGTGCTCTGGTGGCCAGGATGTGCTCTTGATGTGCAAATAGAGTGTCTCCTTACAACCCATTTTTCAGAGACTCTCAGGAAAGTGTGAATGTGTATACTTGAAACCAAATTAATGGCAAGGCATTTTGACAGACTCCTGGGAGCTTTTAAATGGTGGTATCTTAAAATGGTAACTAAAACTTAAATTCCTTTCGAATATGCTACATTTGGATATAATAGAAGGATTTTGGAAAAAAAATTGAGTGGTCCAAAGCTTGCTGGCAATTAGATATTGACTAAAATGAGATAAAAATGACATGACACAGAACTCATGAGCACAGATGTCAGGTAGTGAAATGTGTGAAGGAAGGGTGATGCTGCATGATGGAAATCCCAGTTAACAAACCAGCTGGGAAGATAACACTTCAATGCAAGAAAAAGATCTGAATGATTCCACTGAAAATCCCTATTTTGAAGGGAATTAACACAACATTACAATGACAGAGAATATAGTCTGAACTTAACATATTCAGCTTCACCTGCCAGCACTTACTTGTTTTCTCTATCTTCCTGTGATACAAAATTTTCAGATGAGGCATTTATTAAATTGTGAAGTGGTATGAAATGGAGCTTTCTTTATATGCTTCTTACTGGCTTGGCCTATTTTGTCTGCAGAGAAATGTTGGGCAAAGCTGGCTTTTTCTAACTTAATAGAAGCATCTGTATTGGCATCATGATGACTCTTCCTTGGAGACCAGGCAAGAATTTCCCAGCCAGGAGAGGAAAGCACCAAGAGGTATTCTGCATGTTAAAGGGAAGTGGCCGTGTTTCTGTTGTACTGGGCAGTTGCATCAGTGTCACAATCAAAACCATCTGATTTTTAATGGCTGTCAGAATTTTTGCTGAAGTTGTCAAATATATGGTAAAAGAAGAGTAAATAACAAATTGTATCTGACTCTCAGCTTCCATTTCCCAAATAAACTGATGGAAGTATTTAAATAAATGATGGGGTCGTGAACCAAGCAAGGCTTGCCAAACTGTGTTTTTTGGCCAGCTAGGGATCCCTAGAAGCTGTTCTGTTCCAAGTCACAGCCAATTTTGGCTGCTCTCTGTTGGATGCTTTATGGCAGGGGTTCTGAGCAAGTGCTTCCTAAACAGCTGCTCATACAAGAACTACTGTGTATGGACAGACCAGAGTTGGCACTGCAAGTGTGTGACCCCTGACTAGTGTTTCAGTCACCCATTCAAGCAACAGATAAATACCAAACTAAAAATAGCAAGTCCAGGGCCCAGGATAAGTACTTTCAGTCACCTACATAATAGGTTCTTTTGAAAACTTGTTAAAACACAGGATACCAAGAAACTGATTTGATTAATAGAACCCGTAAGTTGTGTGTGTGTGCATTTGTTTTACCTTTAAAAAATTCCATTTAGCAGCTAATTAGAGGAAAAATTACTCTTGATTCTTTGCAAATTATTTCCTTAGCTTCCATATAATATTGAATAAATAAATTTAAAAAACCCTGAGAGGGAAAAAAATCTTGAACAGAAGTGGGGAAAAGAAAAGTAGAAGGATCTGTTATTTATCTTTCATGGCCAAAGCACTTGCACAAGCCTCCAGTGCTGTTCATGGAGTTGCAGGCTGCATCCAACTCTGTATGAGTTACCTCCCTGCTGCTGATGGGAGAATGCAGCCAGTGAAATGTGGCAGCCAGCCCAGGCATCTAAATAAAGAGGCATGGTCTTCTCAAAGAGCAGAGAAAGCCTTCCTTCCAGCAAGAAAACTTGATGGGTGTGCTGGTGACCAACAGTAGGCAGCGTGTCTGCTAGGCAAGCCTCGCCTCAATTGAGTTGGCAGAGTTCAAAATGCAATAAAACTTAGTTTTTCTCCTAACACATTATTCTTTCAATAGCAGCTTTGTGGCCCTGCTAGCAAGCAGGATGGAGAACTGTGGAAAGAGGGGAACCAAGGTTTCTTCTTCTGCAGAGGCACTTCTAGAGTATTTGACTGAGGGCACAGTCAAATGAAGACCATATATAGACTGTATGAAATGTCAACGTTTTCACACCATCTATATAAACACAAAGGCCACTCTGACAGTAGTGGTCACATTGATGCAGAAATGTAAAGTGAATTTTAGTGCCGAGTTTGCCCTTCCTGGTTAAAGAGAGCCTTGATCTCTGTTTGAAAATCCCATTGCCGCCCCTCCTGGGTGTAGGTAGGCCCGAATCTTCATTGAAACAGCTTGCGGAAATTATGATGCTTCTTCTGTTGCAAGTTGCTAATCTTATGAGGTTCTGCCTTCAAGTTAATGTATCAATGTTTTTTCAACTACTCATTCTTTTGCTGTTTGCGAAGTGGTACCATGTTTTAATTTGAAGCTTTGTTTTGGCATAACTGTGTGGCTCTGAGGCAGTTTAGGTGTGATCAGTAGATTCTGTCTGTGATGAAGTGGAACACAGTAGCAGGGGAGTGGTCCAGATTTTCCATTGCTGTAATTTGGAAAATCCATAGTTTCATAGGCTATATATATTGAATTTTTCTCTGAAACTGGCCCTACCTCCCTTTCCCTGAGTAACTTCAGTAAGGATTTTGGCAGTGCTTTTACCTGTCTCACTGTGCTTTAGCTTAACTTTCCCTTTCCCCTCTTTCAGCTGACTTTTTGACACAGTTGGCTGTCTTATTTTTCCCTCACTCCTTACACAGGGTAAAATGTTATGCCAACTATGTTGTGATGTAGGACCTAGCAGCTGACTTAAATTTGTCAGCTTGTAGCTGTAAGGAGTTTGTCCAGAGGAAATCATGGTGTGTTTCCATCGTCCTTCTGCCCTCTAACCTTCTAATTGAAGGAAAGGCAAAACTGCAGTGGCATCTGCAAAGGCAGCAGCTGCCTCTGAGCTGAATGTCAATGCGGGCAGGCTTGTGTTCTGAGGGAGGGTGAGGATATTCAGGGAAGCTGGGTGGGGAGACCTGTGCTCTGGATGTGTATGTCCTTTCCCTTCCCTCTTTCACAAAGGCTTGCCCATAAAGAGAGCTTTCACAGGAACTGCATTGAGGGATTGCTATTCTTATCTCTGCCCAAAACCCTAATCCCTCATTGCTGATAGAGAGACCCCACCTGGAATAAGGGTGCAAGAGAGTTGTGTGTTTTTGTATCACCCGAGTGCTAGGATTGTGCTGTTGCCATTTTTGTGTACTTAGGCTATTTTACAAGAAAAACTTTGGGGTGCATTTGCTGCTTTAGAGGGGCTGACTCTTTGAATGGAACTTGTAATTGGAATAGCATCAGTCTGTTTCGTCTGCTCTACTGTCACTTGAGAGCCAAGAGGAGAGGCTGATCTATGACAGTGCCAGCTTGAGACAAACAACAATGGTTTACAGTGACTGAGGCAAGAGAAGGAGCCAGCTTGGGTAATGAGATGGAAGAACTTGGCTTGAGTGGGTGATCCTCCCCTGATTATTAAAAATATCAGTTGTTAATTGCTTTAATGAGGTTCACAACTAGAATTTAAGTGTTTTGTGTGTACTGTATATCCATTGCCATGTTAGTATATTTTTCACTTCCACTTGAAGTCTGAAGCTGCAGCTGTTCCTAACTGGACATGGACACGTACATGGACATTAAGATGCCTTTATACTTAAGGGATTCCAGAATTTTTCAGATGTTTTACACCATGTTTTTTATTTGTAATAGTTTCTAAGTAAGGAAGTTTGAGCTGTTCTTGGCTATTGTTAAGTAACATTAACATACAGGATTAGTGTTCCAGTTTGCTTAGGGTAATATCCTTATATAGGCTTTGTCCTGCTTGACATCACTCTGTTCTGAATTCCTTCCTCCTTCCCACCATCCCAAACCAAACCCCACAAATCTGTGTCCCTCATGACTTACTCTTTCTAGACAACTTGCAAAAGTACTGATTGACAAGTCATGTTGTCAATTACTCTAGCTCACAGAGGGAGCATATCACGGTTGTTTGACTCTAAATCTCTAAATTTGTTTTTGTGTAGACTGGTTAAATCAAAGCTTTGTGTCCCTCTTTCTTCTGTAAGGAACATACTGTTCAAACTGATCTGCTACCTGTATGACAGGAAAAGATAATTGAGATGGTGATGGTTATGGAGGAGGCCAAGAACTCTTAACAGTGCTCTTTCAGGGAAGGCTGACTAGGCTGTGGAATGGGCATGCTTTTTCAATTATCCAAGGAGTATGGTGGTATCCTTTCAACATATAATCCTGTTATTTTTCTTATAGTGTGTCTCTGGCTGGGAGCAACACACACCTAACTTGCATACTGGCCTGGATCTGGGATGCTGTTAGGTTATACTTCAGATCTTGGTGCTTGAGAGTGCTCCCTGTTCCCTGGGTTCAGACATGAATCTCCAACAGGTTTCCTGGTTGAGGTTTCCTTGTAATGTGATGTGTACTTCCTATTATAAGCTTGGGGCTATTTGCCTACTTATCTACTAACCAACATAGGGTGAATTGGCAGATTCAGACAGGCTTTTTAGCTGTTTCTTTCTTCTCTGAGCCAGGTGGATGTGGGTAAGCTTTGGTCTGGAAATCTAATTGATGTGTTAATAAACTATGGCACTTGAACATAAATGTTCTGCCAGCAGGGTTAGTTCTCTTGGTCTGAAAGCTGCCCTAATGCAGCTCTGTTTTCCAGACCATGCAGTTTGTGCACATTGGCTGAGCAAGCTGTGGTCCGGCTGTGCCTGCCTGTATAAACACCATCACTGTGTTTAAGTGTCTGTCCATCTTTCTCATATTTTCTGCAGCTTTGTTTCATCCTCTGTATTGCTAGACTTTAAAAATTCCTGGGTAAGCTTCCCTTCTGCTTCATAGCAAGGTTTGTAGTCCTCCATGCAGAGCTCTGTAAGCATTGTTCTTGGCATACTCTAGATTTAACAACTGGCAAGCACACTTAAAATGTTGAACTTGTCCAAATTGAAATAATCTGAGCTGAGGAGGTCCTCAGTATATTCCTGCCTCAGTTGGAATATCTTGGAAAGCTTTTTAGGTAAGACTTCAGTAATTTCTGATGTTGAGAATAAAATCAGGAAGAAAAGAAAAGTGGTTTTCCACATTGCTTGAGGTCTTTCAACAACTGAGTTGAAACTCTGGTATGTCTGATCTTGGAAATTTAGGAGGGACCAGATTTGCTGTGCGTTGGAGATGCCTGTGGCCAGTTTATGAAAGTGTTCTCAGTTTAATCAAGCAACTCCCCTCCTCTTTCACTTGTGCTTGTCATGTGCCTGAACTTGTTAAAGTTTGGCAATAAGCTCAAAGATTGTCATATGTGAACAAGCTTGCTCTGTGGAGAACTAGAAGGGGCTGGGCTCTTGCAGTTTCGTCTTGGCAGGGAGCCCTCATCACAGTGCCTGGGAGCTGAGTTGCTCTTTTTTCTGCTTCCAGCAGTCCTTCCTGTGGCCCTCAGTTGCAGAGAAAGGGTACAAAGGATGGACGTAGAAGCAAGTACCTGAAAAGATAGGAGTAGAGGTGGTAGGATTTTGCAGGAAACGAGATATTAAAGTAAAAGCTGAGGACTGCGTTTTTAAGAACAGGAGCAGAGGGCAGTGCGTACTTGAGAATAAAAGTTAGACTGTTGTTCTCCAGACTGAGAACTGTTCACGGAGCTCAGAAGACCTTTCCAACCAGCTACTGCAGGGGCCTTGTGTTTGCAAAGTGTTACCTCCCTCTAGTGGTGTGTGCACAAGGCTGTGGGCTGCTGGCTCCGGGGTTGAGGGTACCTCAGATCTGGACCATATAGATAAAACACCGTGTCCTTGACTTTTATCCAGCCCTACATACGATGTTATGTAGATGTAGATGCATTTGGTTCACCGGTGAGATACTGGGCAGCTTGCATAAGACAGTCTGTTGCCGGGTGTGCACTTAGTGTCCCTCCTTTGTCATATATTTAGCTGGATCCATTTACTTGAAGACAGGCTCAGCACAGGAGAAGATTTCTGTTGAATAGCCACACTGCCACAGATAAATTATGATTATTCATAATCACTAGGATCATTGACTCAAAATGAGTGGACAAAACTGGTAACTTTCTCTTGAATGTCTCGGCACTTTTATTCAATAAGCAGGAGTGATAGAGGAAAATAGACTCGCTGTTGGTGGAAGCGGCTGCGGCTCTGATTAGAACAGATTTGGTACAACACGGGTTTTTCTACCTTTTAGCTGGAGCCGAGACTGGATGGCATGTGCTCAGGAGTGTGGGGCCTTGTTCTCTGTATTGCCTTTCAGATTTCACATTCAATGACTGGTTGCTAATGAGATAAATGCCTGGTGGGGGAGGAAATAATGTGACTGCATGCTAAAGGTTGTATCATACTCGGAGCAGCGTCCTAAATGTGTTCACTGATTATCAGCTGTACAAACTAATATTCGCTGTTGCGTGAGCTTCTTCACCTGGACCAAAAGAAGAGAGAATTTTTTTTTCGTGTCTAATATTAGATCATATGTCTGCTATGGCATTACTGCTCTTAATGTTTTAGGATTGGAGAAAACATGCTGTCATTTAGTAATTGGGTTTTACCACTGAGGATTCTTGTTCTTACTGCAAGTTTCATGAACCCTGGCACTTTTGAGTACCTTCTTGCTGTCTTCAGCATCCTTTCCTAATCTTCTCTTCCTCATACCAATCAATAGACAGCAGTCTTTTTGTCTTGCAAATGACTTTATTTTAGCCATGCATTTTGACTCTGCACTAGAATTGACTTTAAGCTTTTAAGATCAAAAAAGAGCTTTCTTTGATTCTGGATTAATAATTTTTGATCACTTAAACTATTCTCTTTTTTTATTTTCACTTTTATCCACTTTTGCCCTCACGCATAAGTCTCCCAAAACAACTGAATGCTTTGAAACAAGAAACACATAAGTTTTTCTTTTGTGTTTCATACAAATTACTGTTTGGTTGTATTCATTTACCTGGACTATGTGCAATCCATTCATAATCCCAGCAGGTTACATATGCAACCAATGACTCCTAGTCCTGGTAACTTATGGAATTTTTATTTATCGTCCTGAGACTTGTGCCACTGTCTTGCAGTACCATCCATGTCTGCAGATGAACTTGTTCAGAGCTGCCTGTATTAGATGCCCAGCAGATGCCTGTTCTAAAATAAATATTTTCATATATTAAACGGATATTTCCAGAAAAACTGGTCCTTTTTTCTAGTTTGGTTTTGATCACTTACTGGCGATCTTCCAGGACTCCCAAGAGAAATCCCTGATTCATACAATTGGCAACTTTCATACATTTGAATTGTATGGTCATCTTTCCTTCCTTTTCCTTCATTTTTCTTTTGCTATCCTTTCCTGCTGTTTCCAAACTCACTATAAAAATGATGGCTTTAACTTTTCGTGCTGGATTTAACTTCTCCTTTCCCAGATTTAAAATCCAAAGTAAAAATCAAACAAGCCTATTTAATTATTTCCCAGCACTGCAAATCAGATGATGCACATTGAATGGCAGTGAGGATCTGAGATAATAAGCTGATTTGCTAGTTGGATTTATAGTGGGAAGTTATCCATGGGGCAACTATTGCCCTTTAAATTTTAAAGCCTCTGATAAATGTTTAATTAGTAGATACTTGGAATGATGTCAGAGCTGCTTTTGCTGTACTGGGGGTTCTGTCCTCAGGGTCAGCAGACTGGAGTGTGCAAGTGTTCTTCAAGATGCCCCTGCAAAATCCAACCCTTTGGCTTAAACTGCTGTTGGAGCTCATTTTCAAGGCTTTTCTCTGGTCTCACTAGTGGATGTTCACCTGTTTCTGTTCCATTCACCTCTGCCAGCTGCAGAGGTTGTGATGTCTTAAACTGCTATAGCTGTTTGCTGCTTAATGCACGTTAGACCCCAAGGTCTTTTGCCTGTAGCCTGCAAAGAGTTCATGTAACCTAAAAAGTAATGGGGCTGTCTTTCAATGCAAGGTTGAATTTAAGTTGCCTTAATTATCATGGAAGTTGTCTTTGATATCTTTTGACTTTTGAATAATTAGGCAGAAATCAGCTTATGTTCTGCCTGCATTGTTAATGCAGACTGCAGAGGGTGCTTAAAAGGAGAGAGTCCATCCTCCCCTCCCCCAAGTGTTTCATTTGATAGATGTTTGCACCCGGAACCCCCACACCCCTTCTATTTTAGCTTTTCTGGAGGCTGCTCCCTGTCAGCATGCTGCTAGTGGTTTCCTGCCCCCTGCCATCATCTGCTATTTGCATCACTTTGTCTCCCTCTTACTGGAGGAGAACTGGTGGCAGTGCTTTGTTTTTTTTGCACAACCTCATTACAGTAACGAGACCCTCAAAATACTATCCTTTAGCTATGCACAGACCCTTTCAGGCTTGGCCCAGCCCAATCTATATCTAGCTTGCTTAATTGTAATTGGAGCAACCAGACTAATTTCACCAATAAAATCTGTCAAACAGAAGGCATGACTTTGTCTTTCCTCCCTATGTCATTACAGCTGTTGTGGAGTGGTCAGATTCCTGACCTAAGGACATGTTTTTCATGCCTAACATAGAACTCTTGAGATCATGCAGGCACAGTACTTTAGATGGAGAAAAGATGTTTTGATTGTTTGATCATTCATCTGAAAATAAGAGCAAGAATTACCTTTTTGGGCTTCCCCCTCCATTTGTGTTGTGTATCCGAGTTCAAGTCTGCTGTGAAGAAGATACCCATGATCTTTTACAGAAAATGTAACTTAGTTGAAAGCCATTGTGTCAGATACAATTATAGTTCCTTGTTTCAGAAATATTTCTAATTTATTTTTTATTATCACCTTCTGTGATGTACAGGAGCTGTGTTACCTCTTATACCAAAGTTTCAGTGAACTGTTGGTGCAGTTGCCCTCTGAATTGATGGCACTGTGAACCTTCAAGCTGTAGGAGAAAGTTGATATGAAGAAGATAAGAGGGAAGAGGGATAGAAGCAAGGATTTCTCCCACTCGACTGGTACCATTCAGAGTAAAACTAACTCTTCAGGAGCACTCAACTTCAATGAAGTGTAATCACAAAAAAGCATTATATACACCTTCTAGGCAATTTCCCCTCACTGCTGCTTTTCAGCATTGTTTCAGTTTGCTAGAATTTCCACTCCAAGGGGTAAGAGTTCAAAATGTTTATCTGACAAAATATTCAGTGTGCTGAACAGTACTTCTGAATGCAGACAGATGCACAATTTCTGTTTACACAGTTCAATGGATGTGTCTTTTGGTAAGTTTGCAGTATTAGCAGTTACTAATAACTCCAGGCACCCTGTCTTAGCAGCGTTTAGGCTGAGCTGCTTAGATAGAATGTTCAGGAGGTTTACTACCTATGTAGGGAATTTCTGGTTCTTGGTGTGATATACGAATTATCATAGAGTTGGGATAGTAAGCTACTAAGTAACTGTACCACTGTTATGGATTATTCTTCATCCTTTCCAATTCTGATGGATTTTACTGAATATATAGCCTGTGGAAGACTTCTTCTTGTTTAAATTGCTGAATTGCATTAGGTTATAAACTCCTGTATTGCCAGATTGCATTACAATAATTGGTATCTTTACTTCATTTCAGCAAATGTTCACGATTCCTTTCTGACCAGGCTAATTGGGCAAAGGGTGTGCTCTGTGTGTTTTCATTCTTTGGGTCTGACTGCCTGTGTGACTGTGCTATTGTGTCCCTGCACACTTTCCTTCAGAGATGGCGAACAGGGAACTTAATCATCCAACTTCCGTCCTTACTCCACACACGCAAAAAGATGTTGAACAGTTGGCATTTAAGCTGGAGTTTAATACAGCTAGTTGTTTGCCACTTTGATAATCTAACTTCTGTTAAATTACCTTGAACTAACTTCTCTCTTCATTGCTAATGTTTGGACTGTCTTTTACCCAGTGGAAGAATAATTTTGGTGTTACCTGAGGCAGTTCCTATTGGAGACGTTTAATTATTTTACAATTGTTGAAACCTTTGCAACTTGTTAGAACCACCACATTTTTGTCAAAATGTTTCTTTAGAGGATTTTGAAAAGTGTTGGTGGGGTACAAGAAGGGTGCTGCTGCTGTGGTCTTGTTGCTTCATCCTGACTCTTAAATCCACCCTCCCTTTTGGAGCATTTCAGGTCCCTGTTATCATTAGGTAGGTGCCAAAGTGATGCTGCATCAGTGGGTCGATTGATGGCATTGTACTTTTGGGAGAGGACAGTCTTGCAGTGCCCATGTGTTGGCTTAGATGGAGGAGGGGCAACAGAGGAGCTGTGTGCCATGGCACTGAGGCACTGTCAAGGCTGGACTCGGTGTGGGAGAGATGCTGAGACCAGAGTTTTGTATGTGCGGCAGGGAGCTGCATAACAGTTTTGATGAGAAAATATATAAAAAGGCCAGCAGAATATTTTTTGCATAATTGAAAATGCAGTAAATGGTGATATCTGTGGATGGTGAATTCTCATTGGGATTCTAGAGCTCAAGGGTCCTTCAAAATGTGTGGATTGCTGCTCTGACTCAGGGAATGAGGTATCTGATGTGTTGCTGATGCGAAGGGAGAAGTGTGTGGGTGGAGGAGGTTTAAGAAAAATTCTCTAAAATACTCTATGCCTTAGACTTTGTGCTTCACTTTAGGTACTGAAAATCTGGGTTCTTCTGATGGGGCTTGTATTGTAAGCCAACTTTAAGCAAGGGAGATCTTCCACAGTGTTACCAAAATAAGCAGTCTAATCAAAAATGCTTTCAAAAAAATTTTGTGGCTTGCTGCAGTTGTCATCTACTTCCTCTTCCTTCTTCTACTTCTTCTTCATCTTCCTGCCCAGTACAGTGAGAATAGCATGACTTGTGCTGCTGGCCATGAGTTAGTAACACATCCTGGCTGTGAGCAGAGGACTGCTTAAAAGCTGTCACCTCCTCTGAGTCTGGGGCTTGGCCTTCTGCTGGCCTGGGAGCAAGGAATCAAGCCACCATCCCCTATTGATTTCCTTGTCTGGCTCCAGGAAAATGGGTTTGTGTGGTATCACTAGGCTGCTTTTGGGGTTAGTTAAAAGATAGCTCTATGGACTAAGTGGGTATTTTTGCATTTCAGGAAGAAGAAATGCCAGATGTAGAAATTGATATTGATGACCTTCTTGATGCAGCCAATGAAGAAGAGAGAGCTCTCAAATTACAGGTAATATTATTTTATAATTTTAAATCAGAAGGTGGCTGAAGTAATGCATCTAGATCAATATCTTGTGTTTGATTGAATCCACTGTAAATGTAGAATTAGAATGGAGAGGTTCATAGTCTAGTTTAGCATAGTCTACCAGACTGTTCAAAGGTAATCAAAATCCTTTTAGAGAAAAAATTTCTGGAAGGTAGGGGATAACACTAGTAAAAAAAGTTCAAAGAATCCAGTAACAGAGGGGAATATGCTAAGCCGAATTAGCCTCATTCTGATCTGTACAAGTATATAAAATAAAGAACAGAAAACATAGAAAAATGAAGAACAGTCACGTGGAAAAACTGTATGACTGAGAGTCAGTTAGGATGGCCAGATAGTTTCTGTGATTCACTTCAGCAGCAGCAACGTGTATGCATGTGTATACAGACCAGAAATCTTCCCTCGTGCTTAGACTACTGGTAATTATTTCTGTCTATACTAGATAGAAATTGGAACCCATCAAAAAGTTCAAGGAAAGGGTAAGACAGCCAGGAACAGGAATTAGTTGGGAAATTCAAAAGCTGTCTGCTGAAATTACACAGTTCGAGCCAGCTCTCCAATTCTTTGAATCCTGTGTGAGGTAGAAGCTAATGAATGGAAGAATGAGGGGGAGAAGAAAAGAAACATTGTCGTTTTAATATATATATATCTCTAAATCAATATATAAAATGTCTTCATTTATAATCTTTTCAGATGCACTAAGGAAAACTGTTCTAGAGTTGTGGCTTGCCCTCAGCTTGCTTCTGGGAGGTGACTAATGTGGTGCTTAGATGCAGCACATCTGATTTCAGTGCCTGTTTGCACCCTTTTCCCCGTGCTCCCTGGCCAGCCACAGAGACGTGGGGCCTGGCCCCAGGCTGTTTGCTCAGCATTCATAAATAGCTTTGCTGCTTCTGCCTAAACTAGCTGCAGCAGCCCCCTGCTAGGAATGCCCTGCTAGAAATAACTAACGTCTCTATTTCTGCATTGCAAAGACTCTGATGTCCTCACGGAAAGCTGCCTTTCACATGTCTGTTGCTGGGAGAAATGTTCTTAGATTCTCCTTCTATTCTCACATTTTCTTGGAGAGAGGGGTTTTGTAACTTCCTACTTGGAGAAAGAAGCCTTTATTTCGCTCCTGGTACAAATCATTCTGATCCACCTAGGGAGCAAAGGTGACTTGTATAACTCTGGGTTCTCAGTAACATCTTCATTCAGTGATTCAAAGATTCTTGCTCCTTTCCTTTCTCCCCTCCCTTGCCAGGTTTCATACCATGACTTATTTATGTTCACTATTACTCTGTATAGATACTGACGCTTTCATATTTTGCTTCTAGGAAACTCTTGTAGATTGCTACAAACCAACAGAGGTAAAAGACTTTTTAAAAATGCTATTATCCTGTGGGAACTGTAGTTATGTTCAAGCTAAAGTAACTTTATTCTTATGATAAAGTAACTAGATGAATATTAATGGCTAGCTGATAAACTTGGAGCTTTATATCCTGAAAATGTTTGTGCCTGTCACTTAGCTACAGTAGGAATGTGATTGTACCCTGTGGAGAAACTGCTGGTCATTCCAGCTGAACTATGAATATTGTTTTCTGTAATGCTCTGACTGACTATACTGTCTTATACAGCTGCGATGTTATAAAAAACCTAACACAATTCTCATCAGATGGAAAAAAATATTTGCATGTTGGACTGTTCTCTTCACTGTGAAATAATTTAATTTTATCTAGGATAGTAAAATTTATTCTAAGAACTGTGATGCAGATATGCAGCTCAGCTGATTGTTTGTGTGACTGGACTTGAATAAAATTGTGGGGTAACCTTTACTAGCAGGATTTGGTTACTCAACTTTCAACTTGTGTATCCATTAATGTGTCCAGTGCCAATATGGCCTGCTTTTCATACAGTAATTTGTAAAAAAAACCCCTTGGACTCATTGTAAGAAAAAAAAGAGGGAAAAAAATATCAAAAGTCTAGGTCATGGGTCAGTTTGTTAGTTCCATTTATAGAGTCAGTTCTTTCCCAGAAGTGGCTGCTGCACAGTCTCTAGTAGAGGGGGTGGTTTACAGGATTCCTCTTGTCAGAGGCCTTTCAGCTGTGCATGACTAGAAGCCAGGTGTTTGGTTTTGAAACAAGGCTGCAAATACGTTGGTTTTTCTGTAATATCTGCAGCTGTAGCCACATAAACTACTGGGGCTTAAGGATAGTCAGACTATGAGGAAGAACTGCTGGTGCAGTTGAATAGGCACTTCCCATTCCATGAGATATTTCCTTCAAGACTTTTCTATTTTTATTGATTCTTATGATAGATGGGGAAGATTCTCCAGAACTGCTCTAGTAGTTGCTGGTACAAACATTTTGACAGTGCAGGGAATTAACCCAGAAAGACTCACCCGATAACATTTGTAGAGTTTGTTGTGTGTTGTATCTTGGTTTCTTTACAACATATACTGTCTCTGCTATTCCGAACATAAAGAAAAATAGTACAGGCAGAAAGCTGAATAACTCAACTGTTAAAATAAACCTCTAAATCTGCAAATGTGTATCTTAAGTCAGTTTTGCTTAGTGTCTTCCATTTAGCCTAAAGGTTAGGGAAAGACTGCAGATTTTTTGTGTGTATCCTGGACTGTTCTTCAGAGGAAGCAGAGTTATCTAAGTCACTTAAAACATGGAAAGAGTTCCCAGCCTCTTTAATAATTTCACCAAAGGTAGTAGCTGACAATAACTTATGAGGAAGTGTTAAAAAACCTTTCTTCTAAGAGAAATGTAGCTAGACTGTTGAATGTGCTCTTAAAGTATTAAAAGCTTTTCTTAGGTAGCAGTTATGGCTGTTTTAATTTGTATGGAAATATGCTTAAGGTGGGACCTTTATGTAAAGACTTATTATGTACACAAACTTAAAGGATATGGTATCTGCTAAATCAGTGCCGTAATCAAATTCTGGATTTGAACTTTTGTAATTGAAGAGGAGCAGGGAGCAGCATCCTCTTCCTGCATCATCTGTGTGCCAGAGCAGTCAGTTCTTCGTACAGTCCCACACGTCACTTGTGGAAAATCCCCCTCTGACCTTTGTCAAGTTGCTGTCTCAGTTCTGTCTGATGTTCTCTGTCATCATCTGATGATGGAGATTCTTAACGTTAACAGTGAATATAACAAAGAAATTTAAATATAATCTGTGATCTTGATGATGAGGTTTAGTTACTTCACAATAGACCCTTATTTAGGATAGGAAGACAGTTGTGATTCTGAAATCAGTGAGGTTTTTTTGAGACATATATTTGGAAGAAGGCTGACTAAATCTGTATTGCTGTTATCTCTGCTATTGGCAACAGCAAGGCTACTCATTTAGGCTGGGCATTGGAGAAAATCTGAAATATTTGTGGCTGATGTGAATTAAAGCTTCCACTAGTGGGACTGCCAAAGTGATCACAAGAGAAATGACAAGAAAACTCTTAGACTGCTATAGGAGAGAAATCCAATGAGTGGGCAATTTTTATGCTTACTGACTCCGAAAGATGCAGCTGAGCCACACAGGGTCTGCAGATAACGAGTGTTTGAAGAGAGCTGGATAAAATTAGATTTGCAGTTTATTTACTTCTTTCTTTTCTTATAGAAATATACAAAGCTTCAGATGAATGGGCTGGAGATCTCTCCCATTCAGGCAGGATTAAATCTATTTTGTTAGTACAGTTCTTCACTTAAAATGCAAAAGTGCAAAATGGGAGAAAAAGGAGATGAAGTTGCATCATTAAAGAAAGTTGCTTTGCTGGAAACGTGTAATAATAATTTTTGATGTTGTTTCCAAACAAACTATGTTGAATTGTTGTGCACATTTTCTGGAGAACTTGGACAGAGACTTAAGTTACTGGCTACTCAATTACTTCAGTGGTTGGACTATTTCAGCAGCTTGTAACACTTTTGAAAAAGGTAGAGATGCATTTGCTTAACTGTGTTTCTCCACATTTAATTTCTAGTTGGAGCAAATTACAGGCTTGTGATGCAACTTTTTAGAGTGGTCTAGGCACTATGGTTTTTAAGATAAAAGCTGTTTTGTGTGTGTATTGACATAATGCATATTTTTAGTATGCAGGCATGAATGGAAAGCTCAATGCTTCCGAAACAGAACCCCATGACTTTTGAAGGACCATATGTTTATTTTGGTCCTAAGATGTTATGAATTATTTCAAGTTAATTGTTGTTTTTCCTATGTGATTGCAAGGCAGCAATATCTAGGATACCCACAAGAAGCGATAGTCACTACAGATGTGTCCTAAAGCCTCAGTGCAGTGTGCTGCCTGACATACGGGCAAGCCAGGGCAGCTGGTGAGTGGTAAATTATTAAGTCACAGCAAATGTATTTTGTGTCCATATTACTTGAAATCAGATAGGACAATCTGTAGAGAAAAAGGATTAGAAAGCATGCTTTTTAAAAAGCAACGCAGGCAGATGCATTTCGAGTAAAGCGTGGTTTCTTGTTCATCCATCTGACCACCGAATTGGAGTGAACTGAAACTTTTAATGTGCCTGCTGAGATCTGCCCTATGTTGTACTACAGTGTTGGAGGGAATTAAGCTTGCATGTTTTCATTTCTGCAAGTACTCATGAATACAACTTATAAATACCCATAGCAATATTGGAAAGGAAGAGCAAGTGGTGATTTGACAAGAATAAGCTGTGCTTGTTTATGTGCTGCTGAACTGGAGAATAATTGGGCTGCAAGTCTTTACTGTAGCTAAGCTTTGTGGTATGGAGTTAGTGCCTTGTACAGAGCTCACCAAGAAGCTAAATTGCTGCAAAAATTTCACCTTCCGGACACTAATGGTGCTGTGGCGTCACTGGACAGGGCATGTTGATGGCATTGTTCAGTGAGGCTGCATTGACACTCCACTGGTTCTTGCTAGTAGAGGGCGTCTTCTGGGCCTCTTCTCCCAAAGCAGTTCCCTTCTTTCTGTACAACTGGTTTCAGGTTAGAGCCTGTGTGGAAGAGAAGGTGAGAAGGTGTTTGGCAGTAAGATGGGTAAGGTTCCTTTTTTTTGTTTGTTTTGTTTTGCTTTGCTTTGTTTTGGGTTTTCTGTTGGTTGGTTGGGGTTTTTTTGTTAGTTATTATTTAGTTTCTTTCCCAAGTAGCTGTGGGATTGCTCTCCAGGCTGACTTTAGTTTTTACGTCCAACCAATGAGGCTATCTCCAAGAAATAGCCTTGGGCAAACAGTTAAGGAAATCTTGGTTTTTGACCTGGCTACAGGGAAGTAAAGCTGCGGAGGAAAGCTGACTTAGGATTCATTTCATGCTCTAGTGAAACAGGAGGACTTGCAACTCTAAATTTTAGTTTAAAAACTAGTCCTACTACATGTGTACTGTTTGAGGAAGAGAAATCTGGAGAGACAGAGTCTAATTAGTCTCCCAAATTAATTGGAAGACTTGAATAGGAAGCCTGGAATTCATTGTCTGTCAAATGACCTCATTAAAACAATGAGTCACACCACTAAAGCAGAGAGGTGAAGTGATTTCCTCCCCTTTCCTGAATTATCATTTCACCTTTGTTTTTTGCCTTTATTATTTTTTTGCCTAAGGCTGAATATAGATGAGTTCAAATGAACTATAGATTTAGTCTGTGTCTCATTAAAATTTGCCTTTAGAATTAGAAAGATATCTTCTAGAAACAATGATTTAGTATTATAAATTAACAAGATTCTCAATACTTGTAACAAGGGTGCCTCCTTGCAGAAAATTGTAAAAAATAATTTTAACTAAGTTTGTGTACATTTTTGCACTTCTAAAAAATTTTTTAAAAATTTTATTTACCAAGGCACAATGTGCTGGTATGAGATTTTTTTTTGTATTAAAAGTGCATGTAGCCTGGGTATTCCTGGCTAGAACCTTTCAAGGAATAATTAATAAGTTCTTGAATCCTTAGCTGAATTATTCTTATGTTTTTTAACTCTGTGAATTAAATCAGTATATATAGGTAGATAATTCAACCTGTGTTACAGAAGTATTTTTATCATAGATTAGTACATAATCAGCTTTCAAATATCTGATGCTAAATTGCAGCATATCTTGTTAGAGCGGATTTCAATAAAATGCTCTGTGTAAAATGATTTTAGTATACGAGGTGGAGATAGATGTGGATATTAAGTCTTGACTCAAATGGCCACAAGGAACAACACTGCAATTTTTGAACGATGGCTTAAGAAAACAAAATGGGCATTACTGTCATAAAAGTGAGTTGGTTAGTTATAGAGAAGGCTTACTTGAAATGCTGTGAAGTCTCCTTTACTGCCTCCATGAGGGAAAATGTGCATCTGTTCTAGAACACTGCCTTTTCTTGATGGGGAACTGCAAAGCAAGAAAGGCACGAGCACTGGAGCACAACTGTGTTAGTGACAGCCAGCTCCATGCAAGTGTCAGATGCAAAGTGATACTTAAATCAGAAATGTGCTGAACCAGTGTTGTGGTTTGGGTGTCCATGGGATGTGCACAACAGCACTACTGCATTATGCAAAATGTCTGCCACATGCAAAATGCTCTTGTTGGGTTTTACTCTTTGGTACTGCAGACCCTTATTTCAAGAAAAAATAGTTCCTGAGGGTTAAAGCATTTTAAATTATTATAGGTACTTCTTCAAATGAATGCTTCCTCTGCCTTAAGAATAGTTGCAGTTACCTCAGATCTCCCTTAGGGGTTTGACCCAAGGGTTTGGTTTATATTAGCAGCATTAAGAAGTTTCCAGGTGGTGTTAAACTTGCCAGAAAACTTCAAGCAAGTACCTTGTATTGCAAAAGAAGGCGCTCATGATAACCTTGTATTGCAAAAGAAGGCACTCATGATAACCCTTCAAACTGTAAGGGAAGGAATTCCTCTCTCTTGGTATAATACCATATTAAAAAGCAACTGACCCCTGGCTACGTTTCATATCTAAGGGAAACTTGCTCCAAACGCCACTGAGTTGTGGGAGAATGGGTAGAGAAATGGCAGGGTGGGATATTCTAAATGACTACAGAGTCATTTAGAAATGACTACAGGTCATTTACAGACCATGGATGTCCCTATCCACTCTGCAGGGGCCCCTTCCTGTAAGGCTTTTACTTGTGTGAAGCTGCTGCAGAGTTTCCAGATGCAGTGTCTTCTTGTAGAGTATTTGTGTCTTGAACAGGCAATTAATAAAATTTTTCTAAGGGAAGAACTGCGCTTCAGCCCATTCCTCTCCAAAGCTGTCTTAATCTGGTGTTTTGGCATGGGATTATAGTTTGGTTTTTTTTTTTTGTGGAAAGACTTGTTGAAAGGCAATGCTAATGACATTAATCTCAAGTAAAAATCTTCTAAGATCACTTTAGGGAGTTTATTTCTCTAATGATTTTACTGCAGGGCTTTATGTTAGTTTGATAGTAAAAAAATCCTAAAGTGTATTTACATGTTTCAAGCAGCACCATGCCATATAGTTTTGCGTTATCTAACAGGTCCTGACACTGCTGATAGGATGACACAGAACTAGTGCAAAGTTTGTTGAAAACTGTGAATTTTTAGAGTAGGCATGTCTTCCTCCTTTTCTGATTTTTTAGTGGAGAAGTACTGGTCTGTGACAAGTTTAAAGTTGATATTGTTGCAGTGGCTTGTGCCTGTGTGGAAGAAGACAGCTTCAAGAGGCTGGAGGGAGAGGATTTGGGGGTCTTAAGAAACCTGTTTTTCTGATTATCTCATTAGGTTCTGTGTCTGTCCAGATGGGAAGCGTGATATTGATATGCACAGATGTATTCCTGAAGTGGCCTTAACTTAGGTCAGGGTGGAGACCCCACTGCCGTGTAGCTGCTCTGCCTTTGCTGCTTTTCATTGCAGGCACAGGTAGTGTGGATGCAACAATAACCACGGTGCAGCAGTACATGCACTTCACTACAGATGTGCATAATCTGTCAGAAAGGGAAACTGGTTTGTTGGGACCATGGTCCCACCAGAAAAACCTGACGTATTTCTCAAGTTAAAATACGCATTTACAGAGACTTTCCTTACGTGAAGTGTAGCCCCTTGTAATGCATGTTTCGGTGTGACCTTTTTTGAAAGGTACTGCGTTGTCATTTAGGTGGTGACTTTGTTCACTGGAATTTTTAAGCATTCATCCAGGAAATCATGCTTTTAGTTGTTTCATAGAATGGTTTGGGTTGGAAGGGCCCTTAAAGATCATCTAGTTTGACTCCCCTGCCAAGGGCAAGGACACCATCCACTAGGTGCTCAAAGCCTTGTCCAACCTGGCTTTTCGCATCAACCTGACAGACTAAATCCGTAATTACGTTCCATGTTTGTAGCTAGCTGATTTCGCAAGAACCTTTTTGTAGGTGTATACATAGTACTGTGGATAAACATTATTTTCCCAATGTGACACTGAGGAAGTAATTTAGCTTTAAATGCACCTGCAAGAAATTGCATACCAAAAGAATTTCAGAGACTGATGCGAACCTGTAAGCTTCTGTTCTCACACAATTTAAAAAGAGAAAATCTGCTGAAACTGGGGAAAATATCACTGTGAATAAAGGCCTGGTCCATGAATTGATTTGTTGTGTTCTGGGTTTTTTTTGTTTGTTTGTTTGTTTTTTAAACTAGTGTCATTCCCTTGGCTCTGCAACCAGTTTCACCGATCATAAACCAGTGGTGCTACCTCTGGTTCCTTCTTCCTGCCTCACCTCAGACTGACACAAGTGTTAGTGTGGGCTGAGTGGTGGGCCTGGTCAGAGGGCTGAGCCAGCTTGGTAAAGTAGCAGGGCAGGAGGAAAAACACCAGAGTTTTTAGCCAGATCAGCTTTTTTGTACAGCTGAGCGTGCAGCCAACCAAAATACTGGTTCTGGCATGGAAAGTGGCAAGAGAAACACCTCTTTTGGCAAGAGTGCTGATTTCTGTGCCGGCTTAAGCTGTGGAAGTCTGCTTTGACTGTTTGCATTGTATCCAGCCATAGGTTTTGCTTCATTCAATAGTTGGTAGAAGGCCCTTTGTAGTAAAAGCCTGAAAGATGGCTAACAACTGCGCTGGCACAATCGCAAGGAAAAACTCATTGTTCGCACCTCTGCTGGATGAGAAGGGTGTATATAAGGTTCCTGGTGATCAGGCCAGAGAAATTCCAGCCTAGCAGTAAAAGCTTAAATAAAAATGTATAGTTCACTTTTAAAAAAAATCTTGATTATGGTATTATGGGAAAATTAAACTTACTCATATTTTCTTTTTTCTTTCCCTAGGAATTTATCAAAGAGCTGTTAACTCGGATAAGAGGAATGAGGAAACTCAGTCCCCCTCAAAAGAAGAGTATATAAATAACTCAAAGTAATAGCACTCTGTAAAAGACATGGCAAGGGAAATGGGACTTTGAATACAAGACCTTTATTAAAATAATTGTCTTTCTCCACAACTTTTTTTGATTTTATTCAGTTTTGACTCAAGGAAATTTTTTTGTGTGTTTTAAGGGTTCTTTTTTAAGTGTCAATTTTTTTTTTTATCAAAAATATCAACAATTTGGATGCTGCTCAACTTTCACCTGAGGATTACTGAGGCAAGTGAAGAATCCAAGAGTTAGTGATGAGGGGCAGCAAGCCTATGTGGTGAACCGGAAGATCTTGTAAATTTACAGAGCGAGGAGTCTTCTCCTTGCAACTAGTTGGATAACGTTTCTTAAGTTGGTTGTACATTTAACTCATGGATGTCAAGTTTCTTGTGCTTGTCTGTACATAAATTTTAAAGTGGGTTGTGAATGCTGTTTCACATGGATGGAAGGAGAAGTTTGTTATAGTAAATTATTTAAATGGTGGTTATTGCAAATTTGCTACCAGAAGGTATCAATTTAGATTACTAAAATGAATGCTGCCATTTTTCTAAATACCCTTAAAGCAGCCCGGTGAAGAATTTCATCATATCTCCTTGTTTAGACTGCAGCATATGAAAATTGGAAATTTTAAGGGCTTAATTTGTAGACTTAAAAGTTATTTGATTGACTTTGATGCTTTGCCAGGATCACTTCCTCTCCACCTCATGGTTTTTTGGAGCTGTGCTAACCTATACTGAATATGGGCCTGGAGTGATATCTAGAGAAATGTCCATCACCATTTAAAGGCCAGTTCATGCTGGAGGAAAGGCAGTGATACCAAATTGAATTGCAAGTACTGTATTGCATTTAATGATGCGGTCTTAATCAAATGCAGATTCCTCTCCTATAAAGGTAGGCAAAGAGTAATGCAGCCTTTGTTTATGGCTCTGCCCTGAGAAGTGGGGAGACTTCTTAGCTTGGGCTCTCTTACTTGTAAGAGCAAGAACAGAGATCCCTGCTCCCTTCTGGAAAATGTCCTAACTAGAATGTTTGATAAAACTACCATTTACTGGTAGGTGACACTAGTCAGGCATTTTATATCAAGGGTGCTCTGAACATATTTTATTTTTCAAAAGAAGTACATGTTTGTGAATTTTATGTATACTGGCAAGCTTTTTTAATGTATTTAATTTTGTAATGTTTACTGATGATTTTATTTACCAGATATTTACTCAAATAAATGGAACAACTTGTGACTTGTTACATGTACACTTTACAAGACTACTGTTGCTGAGTAGGTTTGTAAATGGAATTGCTTGTCAAAAAGAGAAGCCTGTGAGGTGGTAAGTACATTGGAACCCAGGTGTATTGACCCTAACTGGCTTTTAATGTACCCAGTATCACTCAGGCCTTGCCCAGTATCACTCAAACTCCTGTAACCTTGTGCACAGCTTCAGTTTTGAAAGTCTCCTCCAGATGAGGCCTTCCTTCCTTGTGCCCTAAGGAATTTAAAAAGGGGTGGGGAAAAAAGCCTTGGAAATTCTTTCAGATAAATGTTGATAAATTCAGGCAATTTTTTTTTGTCCACCAGAGAGGGACTGTAGGGGAGCGCTTACACTGGGTGGCTCTCAGTTTCCTTGTGAAGGTGTGGCAGAAGGGAATCTTTCAGAAGGAGACACAATCTACCTTTCTTCCTTTATGCACCTTTCTGGATCTTCAAGAAATGACAGCAGCCTGCAGAAAAGACTGGCCAGCAGCATTTTAAATTTAAATCTTGTATCTAGCCGAAGTTACAATTTAGCTCTGGTTTCCTAAGGAGTCACCCAGCAGATCTTTTTAAAACTGTGAAATGAAAAAAGTACTTCAGAGAAATTGGTGGGAGTTTGTGAATTCTTCTGTTTTTGTTTTGAAATCTCCCGCTGTTGTTGTCAACGTTATCAGTAGGATGTCTTTGGTTTTGGAAGAGGCCCATGTGTCCTGCCACAAGAATCTGTGATCTGTGCTCCTTGCAGAGGCTCTCGTGTAGCTAGATATAAATAACCAAGTTTGTATCAACATCACTCTTTGAAGGAGAGAATGTTACAGGAAAACTTCCTTACCTGCTGAGGTAAGGGGGCTTTTGTTAGATTGTTCACTCAGCTCTGGAGGCAGAAATTGGTGGTGACATAAAGAAGTCTCACTAGCAAGCCTGATGTTTGAGTGGGCAGGTACTTTTTCTGGAAAGCTTTTTGGTTTGTAAAGCACTGAGAACCCTTTTTCAAACTGAAAACAGTTTAGTATGTCCAAAATGGGGAAAGATCTTTTGATTTGAGACTTGCTGGCAACTCTCATGCTCAGAGTTTTGAGCTGGAGTCTGAAACAACCCAGAGTTTGAACAGAAAAGATTCTAGTAATTTTCACAACCATGGATACATTTTGTGGCTTCACTGATGGTTTCAAATACCACTTTTTTTTTCCTTTATAACAATGGTGTGCCAAATCAGATGTCAATTAACGGCAACTGTATCAGTTCTCTTATGACCTACAGCAAAAAATAATATCCACAAATATTTTTTTCTTTTATGTTGTTTGACTGTATGCATGACATATTTTTGTCTTTTATCCTATTCATCTTGCACTGAAATAGCTGTGGAAAGTAGCAGTGTACCCCTTCTAAAACCTGTAGGTTTGGTGGTACACTTAGAAATGGTGAAGACTGGAACAGTCCTTCCTGTTTTCTTGTCTGATGGAGATGGGATAAGTCACTTCTGAGAAGGGCTTCCTTTCCTCCAGTGCCATAGGTTTTGCTGCCTTACAAGTGTCAGTGAGCAAAACCAAGCTCTAAATAGCTTTTGTTTGCAGTTGGCCTGATTTTCTTGGGGACTTACAGGGTCTCATTCTTGCTAATTTTTACTTAATGGAGCTACTCTTGGCCTTGGTGTAAGTGAGGGGAGAATTGACCCATTCACTAAAGGTTTAATTGTGCTTTATGTCTTTACACTGTGTGGGTGTCCTTGGCTCTGGGGCAATATTCAAGGGGCATATAAATAGCGCACTGTTACTGAAGCAACTTGAAATTAAATCTTACAGCCCAGTCTCTGCTGTCTTGGCTGGACAGCTTTCATGAGAAAGGCCAAGTTGCTGCAATGAGAGCTTCCTCTGGGCTTTTTAAGTGGCTAATGAAAGAAACTGAAGTTCCTTCTTACAGATATGTAGTGAAGCTTAGGTTTTTGTTTTGGAATTGAAGTGCCTCTCCAGTGTAAAAAAATTGCCTGCAGGAGCGTGTGTTTCTGGAGTCTGCTTCATGACATAATTAGCTTTTGCATGTCTTATAGCAGGACCTGGCAGTTGGCTTAGAGAGAAAAGGAAATTGCTTGTGTAATCATACTTAGTGTGCCTCGTGAGGCTGCAGTGACAGGGTAGTGTATTCCTGTGGCGCAGAAGAAAGGACATGAGCCATTTGTCTGCCAGCCTCATTTTTGTTCCTTCTCCCCCACAATGGGGTTTACTCCTGAAGTCGCCATTCATGCAGGGAACATAAGGTGGAATGTGGAAGGGAGAGTTTCTGTATTCTCAGAGAATATGGCCAAGAAAAGAAGGAGCAAAATATCTGCTCCATTTGTGCACTTGAAACTCTTTGACACAAAGTCTTAGTCAGAGTTCTTAGTACTTTATGCTGGTAGGTATAATAGTGTATGTGAAATTGACATTATTCAGCAATTTATTTCTAAATGGTTTTTTTTCTAATTCAAGACGGTCTTAATGTAAACATGCAGCTCTAGGGTTAAAAAAATTATTGCCCACCACATCAACAGAAGATCTGTTTGAGTGGAGACAGAAAGAAAATTCAGGTATTATTCTGAACAAACAGCTGAACTTAATACTCTGGTTAAGTGCTGTAACAAAAGGAAAAATTGCTTCCTGGCTGCATAAGATTTGTTATTGCCAGCATCATGCACAGATTATATAAACGTACTGAGTAACTGCATGAAATGCTTTTTAAAAGGTGTTGAGGTTTAGGGAGGAAGTCAGAAAAGAAATCAGATGTTGGCAAGTCCAGGAAAAAACATCACTAAGAAAATTACTGCTTAGGAAAACAGAAGGGTTTCGTGTTACTGCATATATTTCTGTATGGAAAGAAAATGAGAGATGGCAATGCTTTCATGTATTGGAGAAAAGCATGAAGAGGAGGAATACCTGAAAGATAAAGGATGGAAACTTGAAGTGTTGAAGAAAATAGAGCATCCTGATGGTTATGAGCCCTTTGAGCTTGCTACTGTGGGAATAGGTGAGATTGACATCTATTAGTATCTCCAAATTGAAATTGGATGCTTTTCCAGACAAGTTGTCATTGGATCAGTTACTCAGTTTTAGTCAAGGTAATCTGAGGCCTTAAAACTCTGGACTTCTGCTTCATGGGGTGCTGTTTGTTTGGTGTGATTTTTTTTTTCATTGATTTTTTGTTGTTGTTGTTTTGTTTTTGGTTTTTGGTGGTTGGTTTTAGATTTTTATTAAAGCAGAGGAAACTAATAGGAAACTGATTTCTGTGTGTTGTGGCCATGTAACTACATGCTTATGTAGTGGTCATATCATTATATATACGTTGTATATAATTCTACTGCCTTTTACTTGACTTTCATGTTACCACTTTTTTATTTTTTCTGGAAGTAAGCAAATAGTAAGTGTGAATGTAATTAAGTTGCTATTGTAAGCTAGAGAGAAATTGAAGTGAAGAATAGAAAATGTGACTAGAAAGTGCTTAGCGCAGTAAATTTTATTTTTGCTACTGGACGATTTTGTCATCAGTGTGTAAATGGAGTGTTTCTAAAGTTTTGAAACTGCTATTTATAATAATCTAGCCTAGTGTTGGTGGGGTTTTATTTGTTTTGTGGGTTTTTTTGGTAGAACTAATGACCAAATTTTATGAACTTACACTGTTTACAGACTTCTCTGTTTTCCAACAAAAACTGACATTAGTTGTTTAAAGAAACTGAGGTATTTTTAAAATTATTTTAAAAAATGTATCTAAGACTGAAAATTCTTTTGGAGGTGCAGCTGACAGGTTTTGTTTGGTAGTAAACTCAGATGTCTTACTGAATTGGTGTTTTAGGTGAACTTTTTACTTTCTAAGATCAAAATAAAAAATATCCTGTGGTAGTCCTTAGCAGAGGTTTCAGTCTCCCTAACTGTATGATGCTGGGTTGGACTTGACGCCTGTAATTGCTTGGCAAAAAATGTAGGAGCTGATCCTCTTCAAGGACAGAGACTTGTTTTACTACCCCTTCTAGGGGGCAAAGGGGATGAGAGCACAAGAGGCTTTGCTGCCTCCTTAAAGGAAGATCCTACATCAGTGTCAGCAAGGCATTGGCTCTTGCCCAGGCTTTGTGGATAAGTTCATGTCCCCTCATGCAGCCCATGGTCATCCCGGGGCTGCTGGGAATTGGAGGGGTGTGTACTATCAGATACATGGAGAACTAGGTCATGCAGGTCTGTGACAGGGTTGTGCTTATCCAGGATCTGTGTTTCCCTTCATGTTGCTTGACCTGAGGCAAAACCAGCTGGGAATAGCCTTTATTTAACGTACTGATCTACAGTAAAGAAGGAACCCCAGTAGGGACAGTATGTTGGAACTCCCATCAGTTCTTGCTGTCTCCTAGTAAGAGAAGCCAGTTGGTGACAGTGGTGGCTGTGCAGACCCTGCAGGTCTTCTTACAGCTCTGCCTGAACCTGGCTTTGGGTCAGAGCCTGCCTTGTTATTTGTTTGTTCTGACTTTACTACTGCGGTATCAGGAAGTGTCATAAAGCAAATGGAAAGGCTTCAATGGGTGCTGCAGGCTTGTCCAGCAACTGGTACCCAGCCAAAGCCATGGCATGACTACAAAGAGTGTGCCATGATGGTGCTTGAGACAAAGGCACTAAAACAGACTTGGAAGTGTTCAAGACAAGGTTGGAGGGTGCTTTGAGAAAGAGTTTCATACCTGGTTGCTGCCACTAAGCATCCCCAATGAACTGCATGTTTCCAGACTTGTTTCAAGCCTACCAAAGCAACAGTTACTAAATCAGTTTTGGTGTCCATTGTCTCCTGTACCTCGTGGTGTGTTTGCCTACAGGCTGCATTATTTTTCCTTATTCCTTCAAGTTTAACAGCTTGATTATTTCTCTTAGAGATCTCTTACTACTAAATGGAAATGTGTTACAGTGCTATTTCTGCCACAGTGTTTCTGCTGTCAGTACCAAGTCAATCCAAAAGACTAGAAAGCGTGCTGTAAAATTTTAGTGTCTTCTGATTTATGGCCTCATACTGCTGGAGTTTACTCACTTTTTGCATTATTTCTTTACTCCCTTGAGTAAGTTTTCGTCAGTGTGTAAACGCAATTCAGCTACATATTATAAGGAGAGAAAAAAGCTCCTAGAAGTAATCAGTTTCCCTTACATTCTGAGAAAGAAATATAAATGTGGTTTTTATCCCCCCCCTCTCCCCCAAATATCTGGAAGATGCATTTGCACTGCCACAGAAATGTTCTTGTGTAGAAACCTGAGGATGTAGTGTAAGCAATGAAACAAAGGGCTAAATGGTGGCAGACACAAACTCGCCAAATGGACACGTTCTTTGTGTCCTTTGGGAAAAGAAAAAAGACCCCACATCCATATTTCCTGAGCTCAGTGCTTGTCAGAGACTAACCTACTTCTATTAGGCCCTGCTGGGCTTTGTGCTGGGTCCGAGCAGTGGCCCTGTGGAGAGGTGAGTACTGGTTCTTGAGGAATAATGCAGCTATGAGCACATTTGTGCAATTGCATACCAGCTGAATTGCTTCATCCCAAATCCGATGGTTGGGCTGCTAAGAAGCCAGTGTTTCAGGCAGAGCATTGGTAGGATGTGTCATCACCCTTTTCCATTTGGCAGTGACTGTGATTTGTACAGTCTCTGCTGCTGCTGCCACTTAGGAATACTGCAGCTTTTCAGGCATTGCATTAGGAAAGAGCATATTTTTCACTTGGGAGGTACAGTAGTTTGTTACCAACCCACACATAGCAATAACTTTGTTCATCTGATACATGCACCTAAAAAGCAGACCTTTCAAATAGATATAGCTGTACATATACTGTTACCAGCTGACAATGCCAGGTTTTGTGAGAAAATGAAGCTGTTCAATGTTCTTTTGTCTGACCTCATTTAATTCGTGCCTCCTAAACTCCAGTTAACATTTTAATATGGGTTTCACAGTCATCAGAAAAGCTTTATCGCCTTTGGGGAATTTTTCTGGTCCTGGTTTAGACTTAGAACCAGGCACAAAATGATCTGATATTGGAAAAAGGCTTGTTTGGAAAAATAACTTGTTTGTAAGATTCTCCTCTTTAGAGTTGTCTCAAAAGTATTTGTTTCCATATCAACAATATACCACAGTAGTGCTTGTTTTATAGTGGTAAATCCTTAGAATTTTAATAATTTACCTCAAGTGTCTGCTCTTCTTGTCCTCTGATGTGCCTTGGCTAAGAGTTGACACAACATATTGTATTGATTATTTCTTCATCTATGAAGTTGTACATTCAGCTCAGCACTTAATCACTCTGAGGCTGGAATTTCTGTGCTTGGCACAAGGACAATGTGTTTAAAAATATATGTCAATTCTTCAAAAGTAAAAGTTTTAATGCCAGGGTTGAGTGAAGCGATAATTGTTTAACATTTCCTCTCTTGGTTACCTTTGAAATGTGAAGAACCTGAGTGCCTTCTGAAATTAGCATGATTTTTTCAGTTCTAATCTTGCTAGCTGCTTCCTAATTCATTTAGTACTTGTATTTCTTGCAGTTTTTATTTATAGTAGCATTTGATACCTGCTCTAACAACTGTTCACCCTCCCTCGGAATTCTTCTCTTGTGCTCTTATCCCTTTTGCAACAGAAATTCAGGTATGTCAAAATTATGCCACATCTGCAGCACCAGAATTGTTTAACACAGGGATTCAAGAGAGATCAAATAAATCAGATTAACCCACAGTATTGCTGTGTTTTCTTTGCTGGAGAAAGCTAGGCTGTCATGCCCAGCCCACTCCTGAGTTTCACATCATCTCCTTCTCACACAAGCAGACTCTTCCGTACGAGAGTGTGCTTATTTTGGGTGTTTAAGTACCCAAAATAAAGCACTTAAAACTCCGAGATTTGGTTCAAGTATCTCAGATGGAACTCATTTATGAGGTTGGCTTTAAAAAAAATAAGCACGTTTGGGGCTGTCCTTTGTATCCAACCACTGAGCCTTGTTAATTAGAAATTGTGGAGCAACTGTAAAATATGCAGCGGGGCAGGGACCCCACACCAAACAGCAGGCATGGAATATGCCGAACTTTCACTTCTTTCAAAATTTCTTCACTCTCTGAACCTTGCTCATCTCAAACACTCAAGAATTATAAGGCAATTAATGTAGGCACTCTGAGGCTGTGGAGTCCTGAATCTTTTATAATGCTTTGATTGCTTCCTGAGTTGCTTTCTCAGGGATCACTTGTAATTTGTTCATACTGTTGATGGGGAACTGAAACTTCCTTTCCCATCTCCAGCAATTTCTGGAACAGAAATCCTGGGAAGGATGCTGGGCTTGTTATAAAAGCATTAAAGGCAAAGACAATCGGGGAAATAACATTTGTAAGCTGCTGGAGCTGACCTTACTCTTGATCTGCTACAGTTGCCGTCTTGATGCATCTCATGTAGCCCATGGAGCTCTCCTTGTGCTGGTAGAAGCTCAGGCCTGCTTGTGCACAAAACCCTATGAGGCAGGCAAGCTAGGTAAAATTAAAATATGCTGGTGTGACACTTGGCATTAGATATAGTTTACTCTTTATCCATTTCAGTGCAGGCTACTCATTTCATTGCCTGGAAAGCAACCTTCCTTTAAAGTAGATTGATGATGGGGGCTTTTATATATCACTTCATCCATGCTTTACTGCAGTACCTATGGAGCCTGGTGGAAAACAGCAGTTCTTGGGTAACAACCAGCTCTCTCTTTTTGGTATAAATAGTTGAGGACAGAGAGAAGCAAGCTCATTTTTAATATGTGTTTAGATTGAAAGTGAGTTGCAGTGGAGCCTAGCTAACACCCCAAGCAATTATACTTCCAAATTTTGCCCTTTAGGGACAGAAAAATGCTGTAAAATGCTGGGCTCTCTGCAAATCAAAAAAGGGCTTTGAGTTCCTTTCATTTTTGAAAGGGTCACTTACTGACAGCAAACAACTCTAATAAATGAATAGTAGTTGATGCTCAAAACTTGGCAGAAGGTTTCAGAGCTGTGTAATGGCATTTGGGAGATGGATACACAGCTTTCTATGCCATGTTTGTGGGGAGCTCCATAGGGGGAGCAAACTGAAATGACAACTTTTTCATTATATCCTTTTTCTGTAAAGGACAGATTAGGTGTGGGGTTCATTTACCCACAGACTTTTCCCTCACAACCAGAGACTGCAATGCTGCTGAGGGGAAACAGATAACCAGTGGTTACTTTCTATACAGAACTTTGGACATGGATAATCTTACAAGAATCGTGTGAGTGCTGTTGGGAGTTACTCAAATTAAACAGTGCATGGGAACCCTCCCTCTGTTAGGGTACTGCAGGAAATTGAAAGGGTCCCCAGAGAAAGACCAGGGCTGCATGACACCGGTTTTTCCCATGTCAGACAGCTCAGAGCTGAGCCAGAGGTAAGTGCCACAACAGCACATGGAAGACTTGAAGTTATTTACTTAGACATAACAAATGACTGACCTCTTGTATTTAAAGACCACGAAACACTTTCCCCCCTTTTTGCTGGCATTAATTAAACAGAATTTTGTCCTCTTACATCATCTGTAATTCTGGTGCCTGCTCAGCTGGTCAAGCTTGAGATTTCTGTCCCATCCATCCTGTTCCAACCTAAAAATCCCTTACCATCTGATATTTTGTTGTTTGTCTCCTGCGCTGCAGGTCTTGGAGAAATGTTTTCCACAAGAGGATATACGACAGCATTTTGCATTAACCCACTGCCCTGAAACTGGATGTTAATTCCTACTACTTGTATAATCCCTACATGGATCATGACAGTGGGCTATCCATCACTTAGGGAAAGAGACTCCAGTGAGCACAACCTGCCTACTGGCTCCAGCTGGGACTCAGGTAAAACACACAGATTCTCACACGCTCACACCTAGAGTGGTGTCAGCATGTCCCGTGGCTGAAAGCCCAGGCACGGGTGATGCTCCCTCCTGCAGATCACAGGTGGGCCTGTCACTGGTGCTTAGTCAGGAGCAGTGTCAGGAGCAAGGAGCAGCGCTTCCTCTCCTCTTCGCAGGGCTCTGGACAGTCGATGTGCCAAAAGCTTTGTGTAAGACAGTCTGTTGCCATTAGGAAAACAAACATGGGAACTCTCCTGGATCTAATATTAGATCACATTGTCCAAACAGGTTGTGATCAATCTCTTTGAAGAAGGAAAGGAAATCCCCGTGCCCCTCATAAACTTTAACAGTAGTGCTTCTCAGGACAGACGTTTCCTAAACAAGGTGCTGCTAGTTTCTAATGGTATATCAGTATTTTTCCTTCCTTTTCCCCTGATTTCTAGTTTCCTAAAGGAGGAGAGTTGGTCCTTTCAGCAGCTGACATGTCAAAAGCATCCAGGAGGAAACTACAGGAAGCTGGCAGTGACTTGGAAAAATGAAGCAAATCTGCAGGGAATCTCTTGGCTGATTCAGTGGCTTTTTAACATCTTTCCCTTCCAGCTGGACCTGCCTCCTGGTAGCAAAGGCCCTATCTAGGCTGAACACAACAGAGACAGCACACTGACCTCTTTAATTTCTGAGGATTAATGAGGTTTTACTGCTTAAGGTAAACACCTAAATGAATGCTGAGGAGCTTTGCTCACATTTCTCTATCTTTTTCTGTCCTCCATCACATCTCAGTTATGACTCATTGGCAGGAGTCATAAATAATGTAGTGTTTTTAAAATACCTCTGAGAAAATTGAACTGTGTAGTATAAGATCACTTGTGAAGGGAGAGCTGTGGCAGATGTAACAAGTGGGAATCCTGCTGAGGCACTGTTGTTGTTTGGGTGTATTTCAAAGGTTTAAATAGGATTAAGGTATTTATTATTATTAATGGGAAAATAATCTTTATCCCTCCAGAACATTAGAGATACACTGGTTTTCTATGCCATAGAGGAATACTCTATGGGCAAAACCAAGGTTTTTGTAGTCTAAGTAGTCAAGCTTGAAGCTTTTGCAGTCTGAGGATTTCCTCTTACTAACAGCACACACTGCTCATTCTGCTGCAACCTTGTCAAGGCCAAAGGCTGAGGCATTCATAATCAACTACTGATTTGAAGTGCCATGATTCATTGGTGCTCCAGCATAGGGTACTTTAAATGGGCCTTTATTCTTAAGTAATACTCTTCACAATGTTTCACTCCTGGAGCACTATGAATTTGAGGCTCCCAGCTTGCTGGCCATGCTTGAAAACCTTTGGGGTATTGATGGATTAATGAATAGCATATGCCTAGGTGAGAAGGTCTGTGACTGCTTGGTGCTACGGTATTAAAAGAGAAAAAATAAATAAGAAGACAGGCTTCATGGTTAAATAAACTGCCATATTCTGACAGGTTATTGCTAGCATCTGATTTGTAGGGCAGGCAAAAGGCTTTTTCCCCCATAAAAATCTTGGGTTAAATTAAAAAAACCCACCCTCTCAAACCACTGTTACTCCAAGAACCCTTAAGAATTCGGTAGGCAGCATGACGTAAAATATGCATTTTACATTGACCACTGCTTCCTCCTTTGTCCCTGGTGTGTGTGCAGCACTTTCTGCTATTCAAAGTGGGGAGAGGCATTTTGGTGTGATTGTCTGCCTCAGTTCAGGACATACGAATATTTTTTTCTGCAGAGCATGGTTTTCCTGGTGTGTGGAGCAGAGCAAGGTCATCTGGAGCAGCCTAAGGAAGGGAATAAATCAATGAACCAAGCAAAGGCAGTCACTGGTAACTAGCTAAGAATAAAGAGTCAGGTTCAGGTATGCAATGTTCACCATCAGCAAACAGAGCTTGAAATCCTCAAGGCAAATGGTGCATTTCTGAGCTCATGACAGGCTTGGAGGAAGCTGAATTGTTATTTGATCTAGGGATGCTGTGGTCTGAGTGAAGGTCAGCTTCAAGCAGTGTTTGCTGACAAGTGCAATAGATGTGTTGCTGTGTGAGCTGGCTTTAATGGACTTGAATGAAATAAGAAACGTTGGACCCTGAGTGTTGTTAAAGGGTTTTATGTATGAAGCCATTATCTCTTGGTTTTGTAGCCTCACTGTATTTGCCTGGCTGGGACATGCCACAAAACCTTGTGGAGCTCTTTCTGACCCAGCTGGGGGGTAAGAAGAGGCCTGAGTGACTTCAAGGTTTCCAGGCCAGTGAGTAGCCTGAATAGAACTGGATTATTCAAATGCCCTATTAAAACACTATAGATGCTCTGGGAAGGAAGTAGCACATGCGAGGTTTCTTGATTTAGTCTGGTTTCAGGTTCATGTATTGCTCTTTTTTTTTTTAACTGCCTGCTCTGGTTAGGTAATGCTGCCTTGACATACTTGCTTTCAGATGTTAGCCTGCACTGGACTGAGGCTTGATCCAGCTCAGTAGAAAAGTAAAATAAAATATTCCTGACCTGCTATAGAGAAAGCCCCACATTGCTCCTTGCTGTGTGTGCCCTCATGGGGCACTCCACTGTTTTTCCCTTTAGCCTTCAGGCTCTGGTGGCTGTCCTTGCCATCCCTCACCCATACCCTGACCCCTCCTGCTTTGGCAGCTCTTCTTTGCCCTCAGAGGAGGGTGATTGAACTGCCTCCTGCCTTGTCCGCCTCCTGTCTCCAGGGCTCTGTTCAGCTGTAGCATCTCAGTGCTGTTCAGCACTACGAGGAAGATGCGCAGGTCTCTGGCGGAGCTGAGGGCTGGTGCTTACAGCCAAGCAGCTGCACAGCATCCTCCTGTGAGAAATTACAGGGATCTCCCAAGCTATTACTGCTCTGCTGCACCTGGGTGGTGTTCTGGGGATTTCCCCTGTTTGGCAGGGAGGCAGTCGCAATACAAAGGAGCTGTGGCTGCAATAAAGATAAAAAATGTGGTTGATAAAGGATATTATCTCCTCAAACTGTGATTTAGGCTTGCTGTTCCGCCAGCGCTCTTCTGTGTGGCCTTGTGAAAGTTGCTTCTGTGCATCAACCCGCCCTCGCACTAATGGTCCAGGGCTGGTTTTGTCACAGGGGTATTGTCAGGATAAATGCAGCTGAGGCCACAAAGCATTGTGGTGACATGAAACACTTCACTGTCTTGATTGATTGAATGCAATAAACAGGATGTCTAAGTCACCTAACTCACAACACAGGACATCTCACTTTCACCTTGATGAAGTAAATTTTCTTAGCTTGCCTGGAAATTGTGTTGATGTTCTAAAGCAGAAAGCAAAACCAACCCCAAAGTCCGGCACATAGAGACAAGAGAGGTTATTTTTAACCGTGTGGGAAGTGCTGTACTTACAAGGCTAATGCTACCCACGGGACGTGCCTTGCATTTTGCTTAACAGAAGCAGAGCCCTCTCGAGTTACGGAGCTGAAGGGGAATAGCGAGCTGGTGTGCTAATAATTCCCATGTTACTATTTTTAAAGTTCTGCCTGCGTTGTTTGTAGCATTGTTACCCAGCAGTGCCTGCTGATGCCAGGTTACTTCAGGCAAAGTTGGTGTTTGCACTTAAATCTCTATTAATTTTCTTGCTTTTTGTTTGCTTCCCTTCCCCTCATTATAGTTTTACGCACTTGTACATTAAAAAAAACAAACTTGTAGCCACAAACTTGACTTTCACAAAATTAATTTTTTTCGTCTTGTTCAAATAGTCAGAGCTGTATTTACAGAGTCCCAGCACCCTTCACCTGCCTTTGTGGCCTTAGTTGTGGGTACACAAAATGACTTCCGTGATTTTTTTTTTTGCCTTGATGGCTCAGTTCTTTCATAGTCAGCTTGTATGTGAAAACACCATTGGACATGTTTCAGGCAAACTGATGGGTCAAACAATTAGAGGTACAGAGCTCCTTTTTGCATGCCTGCCCTGGTCCCCAGTGGAAGCTCTCAGGGAGGCTTGGTCTGCTGCTGTGGGGCTTGGTGGATCCTCTCCTCTGCTGGTGGAGCTGTCTGGGAAATCTGGTTCCCTTGCAAAGGCTCTGGTGATAGGCACTGACAGCTGTAAGGGTGCCCCTGAAAGGAGAGCTGCTGGAGGAGCAAGCAAGGCTGTTATTAGCAATAAAAGCTGAAACATTTGTGAGAGTCCCTCTGAAAGAAAGCGCATTTTCGACAGGAGTGTGGAAAGGCAAAGTACAGCTTGTCCTCTGCAGTAATGCTGTTTCTTACCTCTTCTGTGCCCAGGGAGATTCCCGTACATCCCTTGCCTGTCAGCCTGTTGGCACTGTGATAAAGCATCACTTACCTGGAGGCGGCAGGACTGCTGACTGCTGCCCTGTTCCTATAGTGACAAGCAGCCTTCCCAGGTGCGTGGAGCAAATAGGGAAGGGGGAGAGCTGAAGGGGAAAGGAGGCAGCTCATTTTTAGGGTCTCAAGGGCAGAGAGTGTGAGAGGGAGAGTAGGGAGGTGGGAACAGAGAGATCCTTATGTGTTGAGCAGTCTCACTGCAGCCTCAGAAGCCCCGTGCTGTAGTCTCCCATCTGACAGCACACAGAGGGGTAATATAAAGGTTATACCAATGCACTATGCTAGGCTTCATTTTTATTCCATGGGGGGTTAAATTATTTATGTGCAGCACAGCAACAGCTGAACCTGCTGTTAGAAGGTACCTTGTAAGACCTTTTTAAATATTTAGTACTTACTAACAGAATGAAGCAAGCAAACAGGAGTAGCTAAAGTGTTGAGGATGCACTCAATTTTTAAACAGTTAAAACAAATTAGGCAACACTTCAGAAGACAAGTGTACAAGGGCCATTTGCCTCATACCAAGCGGTCTGCACAGTGACAAGAGACCATCTGGCTGATCTGGATTTTTTTGTGGGGCTGACTGCTCGGTTCAATGGATGGTGCTCTTAGAATGATGATCCTGTAGATTCAGCTGCTTGGCAGCTCCTGGATCTATCTTTTGGTCAGCCGCAATGGGGGAAGCAGGCACTTTCCTTTATAAAGATGCATCTGCTGTGGGCAAATCTCACTGTGATATGTCCTTGTAGACCTACGCTGGAGCTCTCTGCCAGCTTCCCTCTATTTTCCCTTCTGCGTGGGTGGATGTTGCCAAAGCGAGTGGATAGTGATCGTGCTTCCCCGAGGCAAAGAAAATAGAAAACATTCCCTGGCAGCTTTCTTGATTTCTTATTCCAAATTTGTGTTTATCTTATCAATATTCATGGTGCTCTGTATATTCTCAGGGTATCTCAGAGGCCAGTGTGAGACTAAGTACATCCAGGAAAGCTCTGTCCTCAGTAGGGGTTGGGAAGCAACTGGACTTGCCCAAGATAACGCAGAAAGTACAGAGAGGGGGGCTTTGCCTCGAAGTTTGCTGGGTATATTATTCTTCCTGGCTACTGCCGCAGGAGCTTGGCACGGTGTCCCTCCCACTGTTGCTGGTGGCATCCAGAAACAGCAAGGGGCAGCCGTCTGCACGGCTTTACAGCACCTGGGTGGGAGGAGTGGGTATGACTTACTGACCTCAATCCTCCGAGAAAGGCCAATGACTTTTGTAGAATGTAGAACAGTGATCTTGGGTCCTTGCTGAGGAGGAGAGAAAAACCAAACAGTAACCTCAACACCCAGCTCAGGCCTGGATGCAGGAACAGCCCTGTTTAGAGCATCTCCTCTCTGCTCACTGAAACCAAGGGGCAGGAATGGCTCTACCAGAGTCAGAAAGGGTTGTTGGCTCTGTGGCGGGACTGAGGACATATCTGCACCTGGATCTGGACTGCCAAACACAGGCTGCCCAGGACAGCTGCCAGACGTAAGGGTCAGGGATGAAGTTAGCACAGAGGACAAGGGAGAGAGTGAATGTGTCCTAGGGAAACACTGCACTTCAGCTTGATCTCTCCCCACAGCAGGAGGGAAAATAATGTGTGACATTGGATTGCTCAGGAATAAAATTATATGGACAAGAGCTTGTGTCAAGCTGGAAGAGCTGTGTCTGAGAAGAAGATAGGAACTGATTGTGTGAGAGAGGTGCAGGGGAGAAGAATGTGAGCGGCAGGGAACAGCTTGAGATGAAATGAAAAAAAATTGGAACAGGATACAAGCAAGTGACATCAGATGTAATAAAAATCCAAATAAAAATCTTGGCAAGGACTAGAGAGCTGAGGTGTGGCTGAGGGAAAAGAGGATATAAATATTAGAAATAAATTTAAAATGTCCAGGGCTGCAGAAACAGTCAAAGATAATACAATAACATTAAATAGAGCAATCATTTGCAACACTAGCATTCATTTGCTAGGATAGATCAGTGCTATATATTTGAGTAACACAGACACACTTCAGGGTTGCTTAAAATGATTATATGGCCAGAGCACAGTGAGTGCTGGCTGCAATAGCTGACAGTAAATGATTGCAAGTGCTAGAGTTACTAATTACTGAAATTTCCTGACCCTGCTCATTATAAAATGCTCATTTTGGTTGCTTATAACTCTAAGAAGGTATGACTGGGCTGTAATTTTTCATACCAGCTGTCTGCCCCAGGCTGAATGTGTCTGAAAAACAGTATTTCAAGACAACTGGGACGTTTCAAGACAACTGGGACGAGACTTGGGATCATGAAGAAGATGGAAGTAGGGACAGACAATAGGAGTATAAAAGCATCCCTTGTGTGCCTAAGGATGAAATCAAGAAGACAAAAGCCCAGCTGGAGCAAAGACTTGAGGCAGGCTTTTAAGGGTAACAAAGAAGGAATCCTGCAGGTATGGTAGCTCCTAAAAGAAATTCAGGATAAATATGGATCTGCTAACAGGGGGAGGAGGGGAGCCATGTTTGACACAGAAAAGGGTGAAGTGCTCAAGTATTTGAAAAATAGTTACAAAGAATGCAGGACCCAAATCTCTCCCCAGTATATCAAGGGGCAATGCCCACAGACTGCACCACAGGGTGCTTGGGTTGGACCCAAAGTAAAAGAAGATGTGTACTGCATAGGAAAAGCTACCCAGAGGGGTTTTGGTGGGGCTGAGATAGACAAAGCTGTGACTGACTTGGTGTGGCTTTGCTGTTAGCCCTGCTGTGAATGGGAACTGGACTGTCTCCCAGCCAGCATCTCCTTGGTGCTCTGAAGCTGTGGTGGGAAGTGTTGCTGTGACTATGCTGGGAAAAGGTACGGCGACTTCTTACTTGAGAAGCTTTAGTGTCTCTGTATTTTAGTTTCGAAAGGCAAAAGAGGTCAGGTTTTGGGTCAGGGGTAGAGGACCCAAAACACTGTCCACCAAAGCAGCCTTTACTTTTAAGTCTGTGATGACAACCCGAGATTTTCCTCTTTGACTCTTACTCTGTTGTCAAGAAGCATGCGCCTTGGGCAAAATATCCCATCTTCCCTGGTGCTGCAGATGGTAAAAGAAGCAAACCAGGTTTGGCTCTCGGTTGTGCTTTTCTTCCGAGCGGCAGCAGTCAGCTGCATGTCTAAACTCTGGCAGGGTTTGCACGTATTTTTCCCCATTTGACATCTGAATGCTTCTGACATGCTTGGAGATCTGATAGGATGACAGTCTTGAAAAACACCAGAGGAAGCAACTAATTCTTTCTTCAGAGCAGGGATTAAGTTGTGCCTCATGTAGAAAAATAAAGGGGTAAGCCAAAATAACTGTGAAGTAAAACCCAGCAATTCTGTGTAGTAAATAAATGGAAGAGTCCTGTGGACAAAAAAAGACGTCACATAATAAAACCTGTGCAGTCAACAAAAACAACTGGCAGAAGTAAGTCTTTTTTTCTCAGATTTCAATTACCCATGTAGTGGCTGGTGCCCAGCAGTCAGGCTTAAGCAGGAAAGATCTCTGCAGCAGTCTTGCACACCAGGCTCTAATTTGCCCTGAAACCAGGAGAACAGCATCTTGGTAGAAACAGCGCTGGTGTATTTGTAGACCCCCTTTTGAACTAGCAGGCCCTTGGCATGTGAGGAATGGCAAACAGGCAATGTACCTGTATGTCTTGTGTCTGTGGGGCACAAATGCTACCGAAGTAGTTACAGGAATTCAGAGATGTGGTTTCAATGTACTGTGTCAGAGACAGAGCCCAGCCAAACAAGCTGAAGATCTGAAGCTTAGTACAGAGTAGAGGATATACACTTGCTGCCTCCTGGAATATCACTCTTGGCCAAAACACAGAAGGGAAAATCCTTACACAGGTTTAAAGTCAGGAACCAGGGCAGAAGAAAGTGTGCAGTTCTTGAAGTGGAGAAAAATCACCAGAGAAGCTTGAGGGGTCTGTGCAGTTCAGCAGATTTCTATGTGACCTGGAAAAGGGGTTAGCTGTGAGCTGTCAAAATTTGCTGATGGCATTAAATTGTTCAAATTAGTAAGAAGCAGGACAAGCTGTGAAGACATGTGGAAAGAAGAACCCTGTAATAGTGGGTGACTGAGCAAAAAAGGAAAAATTGCATATGACATTCAGCATAAATGAATGTTCGCGGATGCATGTAAGAGTGAAACAGTTATGACTCTACATATAAAATGACAGCCCCGAGGAGACCTGAGGGAGCAGGGAGATATAACTCAGGAACTTGAGCTGGGATTACATCAAACACCTGAAAACACTGGTAGTGGTCAGTACTCATCGATGGTTGAGTAAAACTGACATATGAAATGTTAGGAGTTATTAACATGCTGGGGAACAAAACAGAACATACTAGTTTTGGTAAAACAGCACTTTCTGCTTAGTGAAATACTTTACTAGACTGGTTTCCTGGAGATGAGGTGATAAGTGTTCACAGCCTTTGTGTCATTCCCTTGTCTGAGAGAGAGAATGGGGAGGGCTAATAAAGGAGGAGTTTCTTCTCCTAGTATGTCATGTCAATTTTCCTTTGATATCAAGGACTTGTTCCTCTGTCAAAAGAAGCCAATTTTGCAATGTGTGGAGGAAGAACATCAGCCCTCCAAAAACTGCTGTGAGGGGAACTCAATAGCCCCTACTCTGGTTCATCTCACCCCAAAGGTTGCATGAAGGATCCCTCTTAAACGCAGTAAGGGCAATATGGGTGAAAACCGAAACACACGTGAGATTACAGCTCAGGATTACCTTAAAAAAGTGGGACTCTTCAATAAGATACAATAAGGAGTTCTTGGAAGAATAGAGTTGAATAGCATTAGTGGAAAGAATACTTGGAGGTCATTTAATCCAACCACTTTCTAAAACCAGCATTAACCTCAACATCAAAATAGGTTTGTCAGGGCCTCTCTGTGATGCAGTGACTGTGTTGAGTAGTTTCAGTGCTCAGCCATGGGCTAGTCCCAGTGCAATGAGTCCCGTGTGGGTCACTGCATCTTGGCCAAGCCTGTGAAGAAGTAATGAATGTCAAGCTTTTTTTTCTTGTGTCCATTCACATTATCTGTTTTTTGCTGGGGCTGTGATGCTGGCAGTTTATGCAGGACATTGAGATAAAAGGACAATTAAGTTGCCAGCCTGGGCTGGGAGGGTTAATGGCAAATATGTGCTACAAACAGAGCACTTCAGGCATTTGAGCCTGTCCTGAGAAAGAAGGGGTTGGGTAAGACTGATCCCCAAGTGCACTGCACAAGGAAGGCTGAGGAAAATGAGCAGCTTTTCCTGCCCATGAGAGCTAGTCCTTGCCCAGCTGTTGAGTGGCAGGAGGACACTGACTGATGGACTTCTGTGTTTTCTCTGGTGGCCCTGAGAGTACCTTCCCCAACAGACATTACCTCTGGGCCCGGCTGTCTCCCAGAGAAGCTGAGAAGTATGTGGGCTTTAGGTGAAACTTCTCACTGGGTTCAAAAAGCCAGTTCTTGCTTCCTATGGGTCATTTATTTCCAGCCTCCATTACCGTTGTGTCGACCACTGCTTCCAACGTGGGTTTGTACTGGCAGTGAGGGTCAGTGTGTGTGGGGACTAGGGGTGGTGTTCAAAGGCAGAAGACACGTGATTGTATTTTAAATACTTCCTTTGACTGCTTTCTGCATGGTTTGTTGAACAGGATGAAGAAGCACAAACGGAATCAAGCACCCTGGTTGTACATGCCCCTTCTTGGTGCCCTAGCTCAGCTTCCCAGATATGCTCCTGCATCTTCATGCTGGTGAGCTCGTGTGGCAAAGTTAAGGCTGTGGATGACCTGAGGCCAAGGGCTGTGGCATGGCAGTGTCCCAGGAGCTGGGCACAGGGTGCAGCCAGCTGCCTGCTGCCCCCAGCTGTGTTCTGTGCTGTAGCCCAAACAAGGGCTCAGGGGCTGGCTTTAATAAGTGCAAGCTTTCTGCCACCTGCTCACAGAATGAAAAATTAATATGCTCATGCACTGACTAAATTATGCTGTACACTAATTCCTGAAGAAAATGTTGATAAGAGTGCTTTGAGAAAGGCTTTTTAATATCCTTTCCAAGTGACTAAAGGAATTCCAATTAGACCTTACATGTCGTTTTCATTTCCCTTGTCATTGCTGTCTAATTCTGAAAAATGCTTCCATCTCTCCTGCTTTCATGTATCATCTGCTTTTCTTATTTGTCCACCCATAATCCTGGTGGGTGACATGACAGCTATTTCCATGGCAAGAGCATTACGAATTCTAATAATATCTTTCACTGAAGTAGCACTTTTATCCCTGATGGAGCTGTGCGAAATGAAGTTTTATATACATCGTTTCATCACTTCATATGGTTTTCTAATCTTGCATTGTGCAGCTCCTGGTTACCACATTTCACGTAACTTGCTGGAAAAAACCCCCACAAGGCTCCTTTTTTCCTTCACAGTTTTGGTCTAAAAAAAAATCTCTTTGGCTTGGAAGTACAATTTATTTGGGTTTTGGATTGAAAACAAAGCTATTCAGCATTTTAAAATGTTTAAAAAATGTCCCTATGTGCTAAAATAGGCTTATTTTTTTTGTGTAACCAGAAGTAAACCCCCATCCAACCCCTCTGAATTTTAGCTAGACAGCTTTGCATTTGATTACTTGTCCCATGCATCTCTACTCTGAAAAGATTGAAAATACATTTTTGTGCTGAAGATTTTATATTAAATAATTGTTTTATCTGCCATTGAAACACAGCTACTTTTGCAAGGGGTGTGGTCAGTGCTGAGCACTGAGCTGCAAAACTGCAGAGCAGCTGCTGGGATGCTGTGAAGGGAGCACAATGCCCAGGCACTAGAACAGAGAGGATTTGTGTAGGCTGAATGTTAATGACTCAAACTGCAGTTTTTCCAAGGCACGAGGCTCAACTTCTCTCAGGATGGAGGACAATGAACAAGAGATATTCCTGGCCAAGTGTCATGGTTTTAGTTCAGCACAGATGTGGAGGGAAGGTTGCTACTGAAGGCTAGCACTAGTTTGTTGGGTTTGTTTGTGGTATCTGAAACTTCTTTGCCCTTGCTAATTAAAAATATGTCTGTGAAATGAAGGAATAATAAAAAAATATACAATTATTTTTTTGGGTGTTGTCTTAGGGCAAAAGTTTCCGATAATCCTCTAATACCTCTGCTCAGTGACTGAATATGTGTTGCTTAAATTGGATAACTAGTGCTGCAGCCTCCTTTCGAGAGGAGAGAGGAACTAGAGTTCATTTGTTTAAACTCTCCCCTGCTACTTTTATTCTCACACAGTACTGGGCTCACCCTTGGCTGGTCTCTTATTTAATTGCTGTTGACGAGGAATAATTTCACAGAAGGCAAAACACTGACACTGCAAAACAGTGCCAAAGAGGACTCAGTAACGCACAAGGACTAAAACTCTCTTGTGCATTACTTTATTAATATGCTTGAGGACTAAGAATATAATTTGAGTGAGTAAAATGTTCAGTGAGTCACTGCTTCATAGCCCCATCAACTTTCCAGGGGTGGCTGTGCAATTTGTATTTTGCCCCTGGAGAACCTGTGAGCTCAGTCATGCCCAAATCAGAAGCACTTATGTATTTAGTCCATATTTGAGTTCATTTTTATTAATCCAAGGTTAAGTATGGATTGCCCTTTTACTCTGTGGCATTACATCACTTGAAGGAAAACTTTTACTTCTAGTTGTCCTATTTTGTGCAATGTCTAGCCTCGAGTACCCCATAAAGGTGCTATTTCACAAGGAGTAAGTACATGCTTTTTGTTAAGAAACACACAAAAGACATCAATGAATGATGTTTTAAACCACTGAAATATAAAGTGAATACTCTGTGAAATTCTGGGGGAAATCCCAGCATGACCTGTCCACTGCTCTTGCTGGCCTTGGAGCCAGGCTCCAAACAAAAACACATGTGCAGTGGTTTAAAGGAAAAAGAATTACACAATATAGAGGGCATGGCACAATGTGCTGTGGCACTTGACAGTGTCCTTGGTCATGCAGAAGAACATTTTTGTGCAGGGGAAAAATGTTACGTTTTCAAATTTATATTGTATTTGAAAGGGACCTGCAGACATTGCAGCTGTGTGAAAAAGCAAAGCAAATTTGATTACATGTTCAACAGCAAGATTGCCCTCTTTTGATGCTTTTGTGTAGATGTTGAATGCCCCCAAAAGCAAAGAAGTTGTCCTACAAAGCCCTCAAATCAGTATACTGAAAGTTACAGGTTTGAAGAACACCTATTTGTGATGTTAGAGATAGTTATTTCTGATATTTTGAGATCCCTTGTTTTGTGCTGAAAATGACATACAATGCAAAAGTGCTACAAATCTAATTTCAGAGAACTTGTGGCNATGAGCAAGAGAGTGAAAGAGGAAGTGTTCAGGTTTTTTATATGGGGTCAGTAGGGGTGGAGAGAAAGCATCAGGGACCAATAGTCTGAGGGCACAGGGGTGGTACACAGGTAGGGCTAGGGAAAGGGGAGCAGAACAAGGCATCCTGGTCCCTGGCATCCTGGGAGACCATCTGGTCTCCCTAGCCCAGGGAGTGCCGTCAGGGCACATTCAGGGGCTGCTGCAGCTACAGGCTCGCAGACTCCCACAGTGGCTAGTAACAAAACAGGTAGTAGATAACATCCTTCCTCTCAGGGATAAAAAAACTTCTGGAAAGTGATCATGAGAACAGAGCATTCTAGGATTCACCTAGTTTTTCTCTGAGAACTTTTTCTCTGCCCTTCACTGCTGCCCTGCGTAGAAAAGCTGATTCTGCCATGAGATGTGCAGAAGGGACACCCCAAAAGAAAGCATCAGGCCCTGCTTTTGCACTGCTACTTCCATTGTCACTGCTATTGTAGAAATCTTTTTTTGAACTTCCTTTTCTTTAATAGTAGTTGTGTCTAGAATCAGCATGATTGAGTATCTCTGCTCTGGAAAACGTGCCTCCAATTCTTCCTTTTTCTTTCTTACTTTCCTCAGAGAAAGTACCATCTATTGTCTACTGTAACTTGCTGTGCCAAAGCATCTCACTCTTTCCGGTCTGGGATCCCTTCTCTGGTGCTCCAGGGTAAATCTCACATTCTTGAGCAGCTCAGTTCAGCTGCCTAAACAACAGCCATCTAGTGCTGCTTAAATGCCTTGCAGTATCAGCAGAGGTGTCACAGAGTCTGTGCGCAGCCTGTTCTCTACACAGGAGCAGGGTGTTGTAAACTTGGGTATCTCATGGGGACTGAGGAGAAGTTGTGAACGGCCCATCCCTAAAAGTGTTCAAAGCCAGGTTGGATGAGCCTCCCCTTGGTGGGGGGCTTGGAAATACATGATTTTTAAGGTACTTCCAACTCAAACTACTCTACAATTCTATGATATTTAGACAGGAGAACTGGTCCCACCCTCTCCTGGTGGTATCCATTTGTGCCAGTGTCAAAATGAGGGCATGTGGATGGATGAAACACGGCCTTTTAGCAGGATGCTTGCCTTGCAATTCCCGTTGGCAAAGAGCCTTCATAGAGGAGGTGATGGGGCAGAAAGGTAGGATTAAAGTGTTTTAGGAAATAAGGACATTTCTGGGACAAGAGGGACCTGTGCAGGCTATCCATGGTTAAAATGAGGTCAGGCTGTGCCTCTGAAAAGGCTGGGAGGGAAATAAACAGATTGGAATGAACAAGGAAATGAGGCTGCCTGTGGTCCCTCTTGGCCACCAATGCTCAGTGACAGAGCTAGGGAAAAACAAACCCAAGCTTTTACAGCAGCGCTTAGTGTTTAAAAATGAGGATACAAGAATGAGCATTCCCGGGCTCAAATGGCAAGCCTGATGGAGCAGTCATCCCAGCGACATGGTGGGAGGAGTAGGATCAGTGGGATATGGTGTTGCCAGGCTACCAATCTTGCAGGAAAAGAAAGCAGGACATGTGACGTTGTATTTGAAGGATAATATGAAGTGTAATGGCATAAAAATGTTCCAGGGAAAAGGGGCACGCAGTGGAATCCCTAGTTAATGGTGTCACAGTGGGATTGTACTGACAAGCCCCTGCTTAAGGACAGGGACTGATCCTCATAACAGGACTGGGCAATGTGAGGTGAGAGGAGCTGTGGCTGCAAAACAGACAGCAAAGGGGGTAGTTGTGCGGTCCCTCTACAGACTGGATTGATGCCTGTCAGGGCAAGGTGTGGAGGTAAAAAAATTTGACGTGCAGCATTTCCTGCTGTGTGGAATGACTTGCAGGAGAAGATGCTGATCTCTGTTTGGACCCAAGTGGTGCATGAGACCTGCTTCAGGAAGTAGCTGTCTCAACGTGATTAGATTTCAGCAAAAGCAAGCCAAGTGAATTCAGAACATGAATATTCAATTTCAAGACAGGGTGCTCTGTGGAAATGAGGCAATTTGTCAAAAAAGAAAATAAAACAACCTTGAAAACACTAGCCTAGAAAGTGAGAAAATTGAGGCTTCTGAAAATTACAGTATTAGAAGATGTGGAAAATTTTGCATTACAATTAGAAAGAAAACATAAATCCAGTAAAATCCCTTCAAGGCTTAATAAAGAAGTTGAGGCTATCACAAAGAGTGTATTGTTATTAAAAAAAAAATGGGAAAATTGCCCAAATGAAGAGAGTCCATAAATTATGACAAGTAAATAGGCAATTAGGAGGACAGGAAAAAAACCCCTAAAACTTGAAGAGATCCTTGCTAATGATGCTTGAGCTGTTAGTGACAAGTTCTTCAAATGGATAAGAACTGGGAAGCCAGACAAGGGATCAGTGGAACCATCGGCTGGCCAAAGTTGAACAGTGCTCTCAGCACATCATGTCCAAGAACCTCGCTGTATTTGCACGTGTCTTTGCCACTGGGGAGATTCCTACACCCAATGATTTTTTTCACAGCAAGAGGCTCACAGGACCCAGATCAGGTTTGACTAAGCTGGTAACTTAAGAAGTTCCTAGGATTAGACAGCATCTAGCCTGGACTTCTGAAGGATCTCCACGGTGAAGTTACCGCTCTTCTGCCTGTGTGACACATTGTTAAAAGTACTTGCTGTGGCAGCAGACTGGTGGATCTCCCTTTTAATTCCTACCTATGACCCCTACCTATGGGGCTGGAGAGGAGCAAGGGATGTACAGCGAACCTGATTTCCACCCTTGGCCAGTTAGTGTTGGAAAAAAGAAGGTCACTGAAAATGTGGATGAGCAGAGCTGGCTTGGAAGGTCTCTGTTACTGCAGTGAGATCCTGCCTTGCTGTTCTGCTCAAGTTTTGTACACGCATCAAAGAACATGGATAAAGAAGTTCTAGTCGGCACACTGTAGCTTAGATCTTTCATGTTCAGAATGCCAACCTAGAAGGACCCAACAGGGTGTTTCTTGTGCTCTCAGACACAAGATTTAAACCCTTGTAAATCTTTGCAAACAGAACGAATTCTATGATGCAGGGCACTGTAGAAAGTGAAGAGCCACTGTGGGCTGCTGCTATGGCATGGCAGTCTTTCTCCTCTAGGAGTCTACCTGCTCATAATGCAGATAAAAGTTTATTCTTCCCTTCTCCAATTTTGTCTGGACAGAGGAAAACTAGATCTGATCCCTGAGAACTTATATCTAGTTTTTCCAGACTGACAAATCACCACCTGTGATTTGCTTGTTGTTAAGGATTGGCAGAGATGTCCCAGCAAAAATGAACTGAGAGAATTCTTCAGAGCAGCATGTGTTGTTAATAGGGGTTTAATTACCCAGGCATTTTTTGAAGATAAACATGACAGAACACAGATGGTTCATCCAATTTTTAGTGTACTGGTAGAGAGTTGTGAGACCAGGTGGTAAAAGCAACTGGGAAGAAAAGTACTTAAAGATTTATTTTTTTACTAAAAGGAAGAGTTGGAAAGTTTATGCTAGAGAGCAATTAATATGATGGTGATCATGAAATGACACAGTCTCTGATCCTCAGGATGAGAAGAAAAGGTGACAGAACAGTCAAGGTCTTGGACATCGAGAAAGTTACAAATGTGATACCAGTAATTAAAAATGGGGAAGCAGGTGAGTTATTTTTAACCTGTCACTTCAGTTCTCTGATAAATTCTGAAACAAATAATTATGTGATATTTTGTAGGCACCCTTCAGATAACAAAATAAACAGTATCCATTACGAATTTGTCAAGAACAAAGTGTTACACCAGTCTTTTTTTTTTCTATCTAAAATAGCAACCCATTGGCAGGTAAGAAAGAATCAGCAGGAGCTGGCATTTGACACTCTTTCACATGTCCTTTTAAGTAAACTACAGAAAAATGGTCAGAATGATATTGTTGAGGTGTAGAATCAAAATTTATACAGTACCCATTTTCTTGGGTGGTGTCAAAGGTACATAGTCAAAGTGATATGATGCATCAAGCGGGGATTTAGGTAATACATATTGTTTTTTTTCTCCTTTTTGGATCCCAGAGCATTTTGATAACTTGAAGGAATTGCTGGGAAATAAAGTGAGATAGTTCAATAGGAACAAGTTCAAGGTACTACCCGTAGGTAGTTAATAAATGGAAGCAGTCAATATTTGCCCTGAGGCAGTCTGCCAGCATGTGCACCAGTCGATGGGGCCGTGGGAAGGGAGGTGAGTGCCAAGGCAGCAGCCTGGCACAAGGGGATCTGGGGCTCACAGAGATGCACAGGATGAACTGGATCAGCAGCTCTGTGAACAGAAGGCCAATGTTGCAGCTGGTGGGGGAAGAAAGGTGAAAAACCAGGAATCAACCAGACACCTGCTGTTGCTATTTCTGCATAGGCCAGGGCAGGAGCTTTGCACATCATTTTGGGCAGTAAGAACGAATTAAAATGAGGACTGCCTGGAAGGATGAATGTGAAGAAGCTGTGAGAGTGATTAGAGGGCTAGCAGGTGTCACGCACTGGGTGAAACAATGAGACTGGTTAATCTGAAGGAAGGGGTTGGAGGGGAACAAGAAAGTAGTCTTTGAATGCATGAAAGGTTCTTGAGAGGGGGAGGAGGGAAATAAAATATTTCCATAGTTATGGTAGCTGGGGCAAGGGGTAGTGGTTTTGACTCTGTGGGATGTGAAGCAGAGATGATTCAAATAAGACATAGGAAAATCTTTCCAAAAACAAAGCACTGGAATAGATTCTGGAGTTGCAGTGTTGGTGATGCCTCATCACTACAAGTGGTTAAGGCAGGTTAGCCAAATCTGCCCTGGAAAACATAGAAGTACAAAGTGATTCTGCTGTGGGACAAAATTATTCTGAGACTTCTTTTTCTTCTTATCCTACATTGTTCTGACTTCGTATTTTTAAATTAAAAACCTTTTCTGAACTGCATTCCCTTCCTCTGTGCTCTATTTTGTGTTCTCTTTGATGTGATATGTTCTTTGAATCGTGCCGTTGATACTTTCCTGCTCATCTGTTTCACCCAATTCAAAATCTTAGAAATTGTTTGCATGAAATTGTTTTTATTCCTAGTCTGCAGTAACAACCTGATACTTGACACAATAATCACCGAGGAGCTCAATTGCTCCAAAGAAAATCTCGGTAAATAGTTACCAAATTAGAAATTTGCAGTGTTTGTTTTGTGAGCACCCCTTGGCTTTTCTGAGGATTCTACCATGTAAATATTTTATTCTTCACCTCTTCTACCTGTTGTATTCTGTTCTCCAAATTCAGTAAGTTTATTAGAAGGGCATTTCTTGTTCACTGCACTTGCACAGTCCTGTTCCCTTCTTAAGCACACTGCTTCCCCTGGTGTTGCCTGGGCTAAGTAAAGGAGAAACCCCACATAATTACTCAGTGAATTTGGAGAGAGTTTCGCGTTGTCAGTAACTGAGACTAATTTAGGTGTTTGCTGTATGTCTGTCTGAGCAGAAAACGTTAAACAGATAAAAGGCTGCTGTCTGGTCTCCTGTGTGAATTGTTTTACTCCCATAGCAATTTTTTACCTTTGTTGACAGGCATGTGCCCACCCGTTCTTTCTGTCTCTCTTATTAGAAGACAGAGCAGTGAGTCAACGTGTTTCTGTCTTTGGCTGGGAAGTATTGAACTTTCCACAAGGCTTCATGTTGTGAGATAGCGTGGCGAAGCACCTATTCCTGTCACCATGACCTGGAAGTCTTTTGTGGAAAAATTGCTCCCAAATATGTTCAGCCATTTAGTTCTGCTTCTGAAAAAACCCACCTTTTCATCTGTGAGACACAGGGCACCTGTGTTGGAGCCACCTGTTTTAAGCAGACTCTCAGAAAGCCATAGGGGGGTGTCTCACCACTCAGATGGGGTGGTTCCAGCTAAAGGATGAAACAGGAATGGGACTTCTGTGAGCAGGAAGCAAGGCAGCCTGTACCCCGCAGCAGGCAGAAAAGCGCATCTGTGCCTCAGCCACCCCAGCTATGTGCCTGGCTGGGTTGTGACGTGTTGCAGAGCGTGGATGAGAAGATCTGAGGTGCTGGTCACCTCAGCAACCTTGGAGATGGCTGGCTGCAGCTGCACCTCTGTGCTGATGAAGGCTATAGAAGACAAAACAAGCTTGCAGAATGGCAAATGAAAAGATTATAGTCTTCAAATATTTGTTTTTCCCTTCTGTCAGGGTTTCTCACTTCTGGAAGTGAATGGGATATCCCTATGAGATCTGGCTTGTTTGCAAGAGGATGTGAGTGTCGTGCTCTCTGCAGCATCCTGCACAGGGGCTCAGGGGAAAACGAGAAGACAGCTGGGCATAGAATAGCCAGAAACAATTTTTGAACTGCTGAAGGCCATGAAAAATCTTGTCTCTGTCCTGAATGTTAAATTCACCAGAGAGTTGCCTGATCACCAGTTATTCCCTGCAGGGCCATTGCAGGCAGCCTTTGCCCTTGGGTTTGGAGTGGCTGGTCAGACTGGCCACTGCTGCCCTGGTCAGGCAGCTTTTCATGAAGGTGCACGTGGGCTGGGAAGGGATTTCATTCTCTGCTCGGTCCATTTATTGCACAGCTACACTGAAGGCAGGCCCACATAAGATTCAGCAGAGTGACTTTGGCTGGAGAAAGAGCTCTGCTGTAGATGTACTAGTGCATCTGTTTAGTCTTCATGCTGCAGTAGTAATGTTCATCAGGGCTGTGACCCGCTCGGCAGATGCTGTTGTTTTGGGCTAAGCATTAACATTGATGCCTTACTTATTGCTAGGTTCGATCAATGATTGCAGCAACAAAGGAGGAATCACTGCTTATCTACTAAGATTCCTCAGTAGAGCAAAGTATGACAGACAGATAATAGACCTTGATGGGTAGTGACCTTTAGTTTCCTTAATAAATGCAGATCAGTCATATTCCTTATCCAAAGGCAGACTGAACAGACAGCTACCAAAGGAAAGGACTCGTATCCTTGCACCCCAAAGTGTGCTGAAAACAGGTTGTACAAAGAGCACAAACACCCAGGTTGCTCCTAGTGGGACCAGGGAATTGTGGTGTGGGGGCAGGATGGAGTGAGCATGTTGATTGCCAGCAAGAAGGGAGCACAGAAGCCAAATTGGTGTAACTCCTATGGAGAGAGGGAGATTTTTAATCACCTGTTTTCCATGAGTCAGCTCTTCTGACTGTTTCTGTTTTGGGGGTGAGGTGGGGGGTTAGGTGGCAGTCAGAGGCAGCAGAAATTAAATTACAGCAACTTGGGATAGCAAGGAAGAATTTGACGTGAATTCTAAGGCTGAGATTCTTACAGAGATCACAGCTGGCATCAAAATGTCTGAGCTTGGGGAAATGAGAATTATTTATGTTGCTTAGTTCTTTACGACGGGAGTTTAGTTCTTTACATTCTAAATATAGGGATGACCTCTCCCCCGACTTCGAGCAGCATCATTTCAACATAAAATATTTCCCTCTACACAACCCTATTTCTCAATGGAAGGGTCTTCTGTAGATGCTATTTTAACTTCACCATACAAGAGATATGTCAAAGCCTTTCCCCCTCTAATATTAATTATTAAATATGATTTAAATTGACTTGAGAAACAGTTCTGTTAGCTCTTTAGCACTGAAGTCTCTTGTTTCTCTTTGGGTTTTTTTGAGAGAGGGAAAATACCCCAGGTCACTCGTGTTATAACAAGATGCTCATTCAGTGATTTCAGACAAGCAAGTGTCTCCATTCTGGGGTTTTGCTTTGATTAGCACCCATTACAATGCTTCTGTGAATGAATGAATTATATCTTCTTTTAGGCCTCAAGAATCTCATGCTGCTCAGACAGTGCTGCAGGAAAGAAATGGACCTCTTCTTTCAGTGTGTGCATTGAACTGTACAGCTGTGTTTTACAGCATGCCTTAGAAAAAGCAAGAAGTTGGGGGACTTTGTGAATTGCATTCATAAAACCACTGGACTGGCACTTCATGATGCTCTCTTCTGGGTGACCCATTGCAATTCCAGGCATAATCCGTCCTGCTATGAATGCCATCCTGTGGGATTTAACCAGATCTGCTCCCATGCAAGGCTTGCTTCTGTCTATGTGAGAAGGGAACCAGGCGCAAGTGTTCGGATTTTGATACAGAGAGAGCAAGGGGCTGGTGCAGGATATGGTCCTCAACCCATTCTGTAAGAGTGCAGAGCAGCAAGCCACTGCTGGGATCCAGGAGGGATGGGGAGAGGGGGTGTGCGTACGCAGGTGGATACATGGGAAACAAGGACGGACAGTGATTTTGTGGGAGGACTGATGCATATCCAGAACTTGCTGTGTGTTGACCTTGGGATGTGCTGAAGGCTTCCCCTTCAGAAGAGATAGCACAGCTGAATACAGGAACAGGATATACATTCTGCACATATTTCACCACATTCAGACGCATGAATGGCTGAGGTGCACTCAAACCTCTGCAGCAACTTCTGCCAGCTTAGTCCACAACAAATGATATGGTGCTTGTATCACCTTGTTAGTACCACTTTTACCTTTTCCTGTTTAAGTGCCTGTATCTTACTTGTTTCTGTACTAAATGTGGTGCTGCATTTTCTAACCATGTTGGAAAATGTTCAGTGTGTTGTTCAGTGCTTTTTTTTCAGCACAAGAACACTGCTTTAGATTTAAATATCTGCACTGAAGTAATGTGAGCTATATATTGAGTCAATGACTGCTAAATAAATGAGGCTGTAGTTCCCTCCACAGTAAGTGTGAGTTATTCCAGATTTTGCAAGACCATCTGTATTCCAGACTTCTAGCTGAACTTAGTGCAGAATATGTTTGATAGACAATAGTGTTATTAGATAAATTAAGTGTTAGCAATAGGCTGTCAGCTTGATTATGGTAGCTGGCTGCTCTTAAAAAAACAGTGAGTTGTTTTGGATAGAAGTGTCTGTGTGATAACCATCTCCAACTTCTTGCGGTTCTTGAAGTCGGTACAGCAAGGCAGGAAAATGCCTGCGGCAAAGCCCTGCCCAGACGCCTTATTTATAGGTCCCTATTAGCATTTTCTGTTTTAACACATGAGACAACCATTGACCGAATCACAGGATGACCTCCACAGCTACTGAGCCACAGTTCTCTGACAGGGCACTTGGAGATTCTCTGCTGTTCGGTTGGCTTGGCTGTTAGGTTTTTCTTTTCTTTTTATCAGCCAATTCATATCAGATGCCCTGTGTGTCAACATGAGGCTGAAACGGTCAGGAAGCAAGACTTGCGTGAAGCATCCTGGAGATGTCTTATGCTCTCTGTTGGTGCTTGAAAAATACATTGATTCAAAAGGGAGCATGTGGCTTTTTTCATGGACCTGTGCCCTGGGATTCACTTGCTTCTACCTTCAATTGCAACCCAGTCAAATCCTGTCTGCTTCTGCACAGTCTTTTTCCTTGCTTGCTTCAAGGACCTGAGATGGAGATTATCTTTCTGGTAGGAATAACTAGGCTCTGCAGTGAAGGCCATCGACAACACTGGGTTTCGCAATAGGACTGGTAGTAGAAACGTATTACACAAGTGTCTTTTATTTAAAAGCAATAATTATAGGTCTACTTTCAAATGATGCTTGCATAACATCATCTATTGCATTTCAAGACTAGGGCTAAGGCAATATCCAAGAGCCACAAAACCTGACTGTAACAGGATGCTGCACCTTGGGGAGTGGGAATGCTAATGGAGGCTCCTTCAGGCAAAGTTCCACCAAGTCTGCTCAGGAAGTGACCTTGTGCCAGCTTCTTGCCTGCCTATGCAGCTACGTGACCAGGCTTTTTCCCCTGCTAAATTCTCCTGACGAACTTATATTCAATGGCAGTGGGCTATGCTGTCTCTCCCAAACAGCACTGAATGAAACCTTTCTGTCTCTTCATCTCATTTGCTCCTTTACGTGAAAACATCCGGTTCCTCTGGCATTGGATTTCTCCCTCCTTCACTAATGTTAGTTACCATGGGGACTGCTAATAGGAGAAATATCAGTGATTTACCCAAGTAAAAGATGAAAACATTTCAATGTTATGTTCGTGTTAGGCACTGAATATCTAGGTTCCTGAAGAATGGATATATGAGTGATGATTGTTATGTGAACAGCCAGTAAATTCTAAGTAAGGCGGCTGTTGGGAAGGGATTTTAATTCCCTTCAATCTATCTGGCATCATAAAATAGTGTTCTAGTACTTTTGCTTTCATGTACTCTGTGCCATATAGTACAGGGATTTCTCTATGAAATCATATTTTCCCTCAGTTTCAAAATACTCATAAAATGCATATTTATCAGTTAGCTGTGACTGGCATTTTTAGGATAAGGAACAAATTCTATGAAGTTTCAAAGAGAAGGATTACTCAGGTCTTAACCAATGACTTGATTTGACCTGAGGTGAGGCAAGAGGCAGATTCCCAATGAGTCCCTTGAATGTGGTGTCAAATGCTTTTATGTGTAGGCTGCTTGCTGAAGGGCACCAGGCAACTGTTCAGAATGTTCAGAAATTGAATTTTTTTTTTCTTTTTTTTTTTAGGTAGAAGTTGTAGATGACTGAAAGAGATTTCAAGTGTGAAATTTCCACTTTTTATTAGTGTGTAAGATTTTCCTCCTTGGTGGTGTCTTTCCTACAGAGGACAAATTATACAGAGAGGAGAAAGTCCTAGGAAAATTTTCAGAGCAGCCCAGCACCAAAGATTTGGTATTTGGCTGAGACTGCTGGTAACTCTGCTAAAGAATGTGGCTTCCAGGTAGCCACTGGCTGGGTTATCCTGTGTGATGCGCTGAAGAGGAATGGATGCAGTTCTGTAGCTTGCCTCTGCAGACCTGTGCCACACTGCCATGAGGCAAGGTGACATCCACCCTCTGTCTTTGGTGCCGAGTTTATTCAGGCGCTGATTTGAGTATGATACAGCTTTGGTGCATGCTGAGGGAGTTGAGGAGGAAAAGGGCATTGAAGTATTCTGGTTCAACCTTCAGCTTGCCCTTGGGATGCCCTAGATGTGGGTTTCTGGTCCCAATTCAGCAAATGGTACTTACAAGGTTAAAAAATCCCCCCACCCCCCTCCCTTTTTCCCCCCCAAAATACAGACACACACACACACACACATTAAAAAGGGTGCAGTGGAGGAATTTGTACTAAAAGCTTTTTTTTTTATACCCGGTACAATACTTATATCTAAAAATGTGATTTAGAGCTCTGTTCTTTCCCAGCAAAGCAGAAAATGTATGTACGCTTTACCTGCTCGAGCCTGTTTCAGTTCTGTACAGAATTTCTTCCAGCTGACCTTTCCCAAGTTGGCATTTATGTTTTGAGGTATTCTCCCTGAATCCCTCACCCTTATCCTGCCTCCTTCTGTCGCTAACATCACAGGGAGATGTCTAAGCCCACATGGAGTGCTTTTTCCCCCTCAAACTAAGGCAGAAGTTGGAAGTTGTGCTAAATCCTGTTATCCAAAATGAAATTAGTGAAGACAAGGTCCCCCATGCCAGACAGTGTGGGGAAGGATGACTGAATGATGAAGGGCAGGGTTTCCAGGTGGAAACCGCTGCTCTTGATCTGCCTGCTTTTTCAGGGGGCTTGCAGCTGGGGCTGCAGCAATACTGCTGTGGATGTGTTCACTGATGCAGGATGCGTGCACTGGTGCACTCCTCAGCTAGTCTGTGAGGTTCCACCAAAGGCCTCTCAGATACCCTTGCCCAATCCTTCAGTGGATGCTTCCAACTCTAGTTCAGCCCATGGAACCTTCACATCCAAAGAAAGTCATCCCAAAGCTCTAAAATATTTCATTTGCCCCTTTTTATAGCAGGAGGAGAAAATATGCTCGTGTGTAGGGCTTTTCCAGTGTGTGTGGTGATGGAATATACCCTGAGCCAAGAGCATTTTACAACCCCAGCTCTGCCCAATGAAGCTAGTTTGAATGGCTGTTTCAAAAGAACTATGAGAAATGTTTATGGGGTTTTTTGTTTTTTTTTTTTTTTCTACTTGCATCTACTGTAGAGAATCTTCCTGTTGCCTGCCTCTGTTATTGATATAAAGCTCTGGTAAGGTTTTCTAAATGTACAGCCTTTCACTTTTTATGTAGTAAGAATTAATTCTGATTGAATAGTTTGCTTCACTGAACTGCAGATAAGATGAATGGGGAGCTGCTGGCTAAGAAAAGGCTCTCACAATGTGTTTTAGACCTCTGTGTCCCTGAGCACTTGATCTATTGATGGGTTTTGTAATGCTGTTATCCTGCTGATCTAGTCGCAGGATTTTACCTCACGCTGCAGAGCGCCTGTGGAAGAAAAAAGGGAGGAAGAAGTAGTGGTGACCCAGTTTTTCTCACGTGTATGTGCACGGAACGTCCTGGATGCCCTACAAGTCATTTTTGGTGGACAGTTTTCTTTGTGCCGGAGTCGGGCTCAGAGTTTGTTACTCCTGCTGATGATCTCGAGGAAAAAAGAAGCAGGGCAGAGTAGATGGTATGCTCTGTGTTTGCAGCATATCCTGTAAAGTTTTTATTTGGAAATATCCGTAGTTGTGGCCCTCATACTACATTGTAGTAGGTGAAACTGGGGTTTTAGGGCTGCTTTAGGAATGTCCTCAGATGTGTTTCTTGAGGCTTAATGCCCTTTGGTGTGAGCTGTGCAGAGTGAGGGAGAGAATTAGTTTTAACAGCACTCTTTAAGAAAATGTGGTGGCTAACCCTCATAATCCTAATGCTGAAATTGCATTAATCTTCTTCCAAATGCTTTCTCAAACCTTAAGCTTAATATTCACTTGGAGGGAAACCAGAGCTATTTTTAACTGGAAGAGACCAGGCTGCAGGGAAGGGGCGTTTAGCCCAGGACCACGAGCATCTTGGCTCCGACCTCGCTGAAGGGAATGAAAGGCAACTTACTTGCTTTGTCCTTGTACCATTGGAGCAACACAGTGCCAGTGACAGCCTCATTACCTCCTGGAGTTCTCCCAGCCTAAATATTTCTCTAAAACACATACCTACAGGGCCAGATTCCAAGTTGTGTACCACTTCTTATTAGATATACACCCATATGGATCATTTACATTTCAGGCACTCTCATTATACAATATTCTTGACTAAGCAACTGATCCGAAATCCAAAATATTAATTACTAGCGTGGTATCCAAATCTGTACAAATAATGAACATTTTGGTCTTATGAGAAATCTGGTCTCATTTCATAGGCAGGGGCTGTACTGATTTGGAACCCACTGTGCAACGCGTGTGGAAAATTACGCATGACTGGTGCAAGGTAAGGTCCTGTTCAGGCTCACGGAAGTTACCATTTATACCAGTGATGACAAAGCTGCAAGGCTGAGGCATATCTTTCTGTGTCTGTTAAAATTATTGTTACTTTTTCTGTCAGATATAAATTGCAGTTGATACCTGCCTCGATGCCTTCAATAGGTTTTTGCAGCTGGCACGTAAATACACATATATCAATCCTTCCTGGTAACTGGCTGGTTGCCATAGTAGCTGGATATAGCCACAGCTCTGTTTGAATTTGGACACACGTCTTGCATCTTCTGAGATGCTAAATAAGTCACGAGCAGTTCAAACTAGGCAAACTAGTATTTATCCACCCTCTTGAAAACAGTTCTTGGAGTTCTTCAAAACTTCCCAGCACTCTGCTTGTGGATTTCCTGCAGGACTTTTTTCAGGGGGCAGAAGACCTCTACACAGTAATTCTGAGGTAGTGCTGTGAGAGACTGGTATCTTCACTAATGTTTTAGAGCAGGAGCACTGCATTGGTTGCAAAGCTGCTCATCATTGTTTTTTGGTTTTGTTTTCTTTTTGTTTTGGGTTTTTCATTTTTATTGCCTCAATAAATTGATGCTATCTGGTGTTAAGGTAGATGGCCAACAAGAGAGACCTATTAGGGGTCGTTGGCTTGCCTGGCCTTCCCTTCAGCAGCAGTGACCTGAAACATCCAGCTTTGGGGATGTTATATGAATATATAATTGAGGGAATTACATGAACTGCCTGGCTGGTGGTTTTTTGTTTTAGACAGAAGTCTAAAGAGAAGACTTACAACTGAAATCAGAGGATGAGGATCACTGCGATAAGTCTCTGTCACAGGCATGACCTTTACCTGTAGTAGCTGCCCCTGTTTCAGAGAAGACGGTACGGATGCACTGTAGTACAAAACCAGATGTGTTTGAATATGTTGAAAGTTGATGCTGCCAATATAGATGGTTCTTTCTGATCTAGACATCAGCCTTTGAAATTAAAAAGAGAGCTGAATGAGCTTTTCTTGTAAATGGGGCATTTTTTACCTCCCTTCTGTGGGGCTTCCCTAGTTTCTAATTAAATGCATGTTAAGCTAGAGAAAGAAAAAAGTCTCTTTTCTTTGTGGCTATTTATTGTGATTATCTATTTTCAAGCAATTCGAAATATATGAAAATTACTGAGACTGCATACAGGCATTTTGCTCTTTTGTGAAATTTCATGGAATTTGGCCTGTGGGTTTGAGAAATGTGTAACCTATGCACACACACCTGGATTGTACTGGCTGTATTTCCACAAAAAATTAGTCTAAGAAGGTCAAGTTGTGTTTAGCCCCGAGGTCAAATATCACACATTGGAAAATGTGCCTCTGTTCTTGGCTTACTTCTAAATGAAAAATATTATTGTTTCTAACTTCTAACAGTTCCTGTCACCACAGTGTTTCCCTACTTTATTTAAGATTTTCTGCAATTAGAAAAAAATGAATAATGCAGAGAAGGATTTGCAAATTAATATTTGCAAAATAATTGAATTTATGGTGCTAAAAATGAGGCTGCATTTTGAATTATTCATGTATACCTGAATGAGCACTATCTTTTCTTAAAACATTTGTGAAGTCCAGAAGATTCAGAGTCTCATCAAAATAGTCTTGTTTGGTAGCCGAAAATAACAGCATCAAAATCACATGAGAATAATAAAAAAAAATCCCAGATGAAATAGGTTTTATGAGTCATAGTTATTAAATATGTAGAAACACAATGATCTGTTTTAAATACAGTCTAAATTTGAAAGAAAAAAATTGTCTAAATATTATACAAATCAACGTGGATGCTAGTCTTTGTAGAAAGGAAAGGTTGTTAGAGGGTGGCATGAATTATTTGTTCAGAAACTTGCATTAGAAGATGTTTAAAAAGGCTCAGCATATTTTATAAAAGGGCAGGAAATATATTCCAGCACAACTAGCTGAACGAAATTGCCAGGTTTGGGATTCAAGTACCCTGAGGACATCTGCTCAGTACTCAGCTTCCGCAGCTCTTCACGTTTTGTCTCTGGCTGGAGGCTCCAGAACCACAGGAACCCCTGACAGAGGTGACATACTGAGCCCTGACTTCTGCCCTTCAGATCTGAAAGGGAAAATATTTAGCACTACAAGAACGTGACGCGTGAATGTAGGTGTACTCACAGACCATCTTTATGTCTGTATTTAGCAGGAAGATCCTGTTGATTGTCACCAGGCACATCCAGAGGTCCCTGCCCGAGGTGCTCTCCTCTAGTTAGTGCCCTCTTTCAGGGCTCCAGACCTGAGTGGTATGGTGATACTATCTCTGTGACCTCTTGGAGGAGGCAGAAGGCCTAGAGCTTTCTCCTGTTATCTTTCGCATACATGTGGAGGATTCCTGAGTTTACTTGTAGAGAGAAAAGTGGGCTCAAAACCTAATGCTTTCCAAATCACCATTTAGGTTTCTCCTATTTAAAGCCAGATCAGCCCTATAGCCCTTTGGGTAGCCTCTGTGGATGCTGGGCTTGTTCAAACCAGCTTTCTGAGAAGTGAAAATCCCAAATATACTACAAATTTTCTTTCCAGTAAGTGTCTCCAGCTTCTCTTCCTCTGTAACCCCTTCCTTAGGGGCAGAGTGACTCAGTACTGCTAGTGGTAATGAGCAGACCATTTTGATTGATGAGCACTTCACACTGATTCTGTGATGCTGGGGTAAAGAGCACAGACAATTCTCAGGGTACAGGCTAAAAATGTGCTTCACTCAAACCTCTTTCTTCACACTGATAAAGGGAAAGGAAAAAAATGGGTGTGAGGTTAAATACTGTTCCTCTTTCAGGTTCTAGCTTTAGGATACATCCTTTTCATTGATAACTATCACTCTGTTTCAGCAGTTATCTATGCAGTTAGAGCACACCAGGCTTTTGTCAGTGCTGGAGTCCTAGTTTGCCAGGTGCTGGGCAGTGAATGCCAAATCGTTTAGAGCCTAGTGAAGCCAAGACACTATGAATGGACAGAGCAAACTTCTGAAAAGAAAGGAAAAACGTGAATGGAAAAAGTAGTTGTGGGAACAGATGTACATTTGCAGGCCAGAAGCAAATGTAATTAAGAGGCTTCAAATGATCTGTATTACTTGCACACAAACATCACCTCTCTAACTTGTTTTACTCACTTTCTCCCTAGATGTCAGCATGTGGCACATCAGATGGACACTCGAGCAGAATTTTGTATAAAAGGAATTAGAGGAAAATAAATTTTCTATTTTTTACAACTGGGAGACTCTTTACATCTGTTTTCACAACCACTTATTAACAGGAGGTTTTCCAAGTGAGGAGAATTTGGTTGATGACAAGATACTGCTCTGTCAACATCACAGGATTTGAAGTACAGCTGCTGGTTGGATTTGACGCTGGAAGTGGGAGAGAGGAGCAGTGTTAGCTCTGGACTGGTAACTGCTGAAAAAAGCAATCATTTCTAAATCACTGTTTTTCTAAAATGTGGTGGCTTTGCATTAGAGACACTAACTCTGAAACATCTTAGTGCCTTTTTTCCCTTTGGTAATACTAACCCATTTATGAGACACTGGCTATGGCTTCCTTTTCTCTCTCCCCTCTCTCGTGATGTTTGTCAGTGCTTTTACAGCCTTTGGCAGCTTCCCAGCCAGAGCAGGTTCCCTGCCAACAGACTCCCCTCATGGCAGCTCGTTTTATAAAGGGCTGACTGCTTTGATGGATGATAAGGCTAAGGAGAATGAAGGAACAAGGGATATTTTTTTTATTTTTAAGGAAAAAGTCCTTCTCACTTGCATCTGAAAGACATATTGTAAATAGAGTTAGTCCAAGCCTTGCAAGCTTTTATCAAGAGGGAGCCCATCACGGGTGAAAGCTGTTCCTGTGCAGCTCTGTGTGTGATATTGGGTGTGGGAGGTGGAAACATTAAGGCATGAAAGGTTAGGAAATTCAAAGGAAAGCAAATTAGAATCTTAGGCTATGAGAGAAAAACACAGTGAGTGGAGAGAAAGGAAGAATAATCAGTCAAGGGAGAAAACTGGAACAAAGAAGGAAAGAAGTTGGAAAGCAGAAATAGAAACAAAAATGGCCGGTAAGCAGAAGAGAAGCTTAAGAGAAATACTAGAGGAAAGCTGGAGGAAAGGTTGGTATGTATGCAGCCATGTATGCACACTTGATAGAGGAATAAGGAAGAGCTGAAGCCAGGATGAAAAATTAATCATTAGAAAAGATAAAAAAATCTTTTTGCTGACCTCCCTTCTCATCAGTCCAGCTGGTACCTCTCAACATTGAATTTAATATTGATGTTTATCTCTGCAGGTATCTGGTTGAGCCTCAAAGGACTTGATTATATCCATCTTGTGAAGATTTGCCTCAGTGCTCATAATTATTGCCGATACAGAAGGAAATATATGTTTTGAATCAGCCCAGCGTTTCCTTCATTTTTTGTGTCCCGGCTGGACTCTGATGCTGGCAATTATTTCAGCTTTGCACACCTTACCTTATCTTACCTTAAAATTTATGTTGTTTATCAGCTATTCACATCTTAAGAACCTCTAGTGCAATGTGAACATCTCCTGTGGATCATGTTTCACATCCTCTGGCTGTAGAGGGTAGAAACATAAAATGACATGTTCCCTCCGTGTCCGTGTGATCTTTCCGCAGCATCAATATGTCACTTCATTTCCTTGCTCATTCCAACAAAACCTCTCATATGAGTGCAATTACTCAGGAACATGTTAATTGTAACTTAAGGGAGAGACCTCCACAGATATCTTGGCAGGAGCAAACCCGTCCTATAGGCCTGTATGCTTGGGTAAAACTCTCTCGGGTCTCAGTCCAGACTGGCTCATTACAAACACTGCATCTACAATTGCCTTTTCCAGAGGAAACGAGCAGCATGTTAATGGTTACTTTGTTAAGAATTTTCTCTCTCTCCTTTTTTGTTTTGTTTTCATTCCCCCCAGCTGCTGCAGGCATCTCCAGCAGACCAGGGCCCACGGCCATTCCTGTTGGCCGATGGCAGGCAGCTATCATTAATTTAAGGTAACCCTTAAGTGTCTAGTGATAGGATAATTCTTCCTTTTGAACACCTTTCTTATTTACACCTGTAGCTCTTGGGGCGTTCCCATCCCATTCACATTTACTGTGATAGCACAGACAGGTGCTCTCTGAAAATGATGCACCAAGTCTTCTCTATTTCACAGTAAATTTTCTGTCTTTCTTGGATACCACTGGCTGTGCTCTCTGTTTCCACAGCAAGTCAGCGGCGTTGCCTATCTTCCTGCTGCAGGCTGTGCTGTGGAGGCTGGCGCAGGCTCCGCTGCCGGCCTGTAGCCAGCAGGAATGGCCATGGGCCCGGCTCCGCTGGAGACGCCTGTGGCACAAGAAGGGAGCAACTCCAGTAGAGAGGGATTAAACTGGGTTGAGGCAAGCTGTGCCTTTAAAGCACAGTGATGTTCTGAGTACTTGTGGTGAATCTGGAAAAAGGTCCCATTTTTGTTTGGTTTGGTTTTTCCCCCTTGGTTACTGGTTGCACTTACTGTTGCGATGATTAGATAATGTGCTGATACCTCAGCCTGGTTTGACTCTTGTTACTCCTACCTTCAAGGCTCTGTCCCTGCTTCTGTCTGTGATCTAGCCTAGTTTAAAAAACAGTTTCCTTAGGATACAGACAGAACTTTTGAGGTTTAAGAGGCAATTATCTGCTTAGCCACAGCTGAGGTTCTGTGGGACATAAGCCCTGACCTGGACTCTGGACTTTTCAAAACCAGCCCTTGGATTCCAGTGAAGGTGGCAGGTGCTCTCCATTTCATGTCAAAATGTAGGCATTCCAGCCTAATTTCTGAGTTGCAAATGTGTGCAGATCCTTTCCATCCCTGCTTGGGTGCTGGAAGAATCATGTCTTCTGGGATTATGCAGACTTCAGTTTCAATGGGTTTGATGTGAGCATCTAATCTGACCTCCTATACTTCAGGCTTACTCCTACAGAGTAAGTCTGAAGGTCATGAAAATAATATAAATTACTTTAAAAAAAATAAGAGTAAAAGTGAAATGAATGAGTTAAGAAAATTCTAAAAGTGAAATTCAGTGTGTTCTGCCTGTGCTTATTTTGTGAATCTTTGCTTCCTCTCTCAATCAAAAAGAGATTAAACTTCCTTACTTGCTTAATACTTGGTTAAACATTATACAGTCCATTGGCTCCAGATAAATGTGTCCCCAATTACATGGGACTTCTACTAATAGAACTTGAGCTAAGTAGTAGTCATTAGAGTAAATCAAATACCCCAGTAAAGTGGCCTCAGCTGAAGTTAGGTGCAGTGCAGTAATGGCCCTCAGGGCATGTGGCTTGATTGCTTACAGCCTTGCATGTTTCTTTCTGTAAGTGTCATTTTCTAAATGAAAAATGTCTTGTTTCTTTTTTTTCAGTTTTTTCCTGTGGATCCTTTCAATTCAAAATAAAGAACCTCAAGTACTTTTTGAAGCCTCCTTAAGGTAATTCTATTTTTACTGGGATTTTAAAAGGGAAATAAATGGGAAAACAGGGAGAATTACTGTGTTTCATCTCGCTCACCAAAATCTCACCTTGTTTGAACTCAACAGTCAGAGTATATTCAAACGTCACAGAGGCAGAAAGTGTTCAAGTTTGTGGAATAATAGCTTTAAAAAATTCACAGAGTGCTAAATATTGGATGAATAGCTGAATGAAAATTCCAGACCTAGAATGTGGAAAGATTAGTCAGATTTCCCAAAGGAAATGTAGCTTGAGCAGCTACACTGTCTTTCTAAGCTGCCCATCCCTCCTCCCCCAGGTGTAATTTTCGAACCCACCAGTCTCTTGAGCAGATCTGATGGAAGCATGGGGTTTCAAAAAACGTGGAGTTATTCCAAGTTCTGTGGTGGTGGTTAGTTGGAGGGGAGGAACAAAGATGCTCTGGAGGAGGATAGAAGCTTCTCCATGCAGCACATGGGGCTCAAACCCCTTGCAGCAGGTGCTGCCCTCAGTTCAGCAGCCGGCAGGGAGCAGGACAGGGTGGGGGGGATGTGGAGAGAGCCAGGTCTGGGATGGCTCCAGGGTGCCACTGTGGTGGGGGACCACAGGCTGGAGGTGGTGTGCTGCCAGCAGGAGGGTGCATGGGCTGTAGAACATCAACCACCAGGAACACATCTTCATTAATCTTGTCGGGAATGGAACAACTTGTCGGTGCTGTGTGAAGGAAGGGAGAGGGGGAACGAATCTCTGTGCATTTATATGAACAATTTTCATGTGTAGTTCAACACTCAAGAATGCAAAACACTACTTGAGCCCTCCTCAGCCCCTTCCCTGATTCTGCTAATAAAGTAAGATATCAGGAGGAAACTGGGAGGCGCAGGCAGGACTGGGAAGGCACAGCTGGGGCTATGCAGGAGGCACCCAGGAAGGCCTGGGCACTGCAGTTCAGTGTCATGCTCCTCGGACACTGCCTGCGCTGTGCTGGCCCCATGGCTGCCACCGGTCAGCTGGTTCCACAGGGCATCACCTGGTGCCACAATCAGGACCTGTAACTACATCGGGATTTTTTTTTTAAATCTCTTTTTTGTGGTTGTTGGGGTTTTCTGTTTTATTTTGTTTTGTTTGGCTTTTTTGGGGGGCAGGGGTTGGGGTTCGTTTGGCTTTTTTTCAGGGCGAGAAGGTAGGAGGCTGCTGCTGAGCTGAACAAGATGTCTTCCAGTTACAGCTGCTCCTGCAGAAGCTCTGTCTGGTGATGTTTTGTTTATCTTCCTTGTGAAGATTGTGAGAAGGGAACCAAAAATACCAAGCAAGCTCTGCTTTAAGGGATATCCTCTATGATATCTCTCCTTTTACATCAGAAATGTGCAAACAGAAAACGACAGCATTATTTTCCTTTCCTTCTTTTCTTGCTGCAGTATGCTTTCTCCCCTGCCTGGCATACTGATTTGCTTGAGAATCCAGGCAGCAATCTGGTGGAGAAAAAAAAAATCATTAAGTACACGCAGGCTTTGCTCAACACTGTATCATGGCTAGACTCCTACTAGCACTTAATATTTTTTTCTCCCAGATCTCCAAGTATTTAATGTGTAAAACAGTGTCTCATTTCCACAATTTCTTTCTTTTTTCAATCTTTAAACAAAGAGAATGACTGAAATATATTTCACAAATCATCTCATGGATGTCTCAGAGGTCTTCCTTGTCCTTATGTGTTCCACACAGTTCTTCCTCAAGCATTTTTACATGCTTGAGCATGTTGCAGTGCCAGGATATTCTGGTTGCAAGGCCTTTCTTTATTTAAACTCAACTTCGTCAGTGTCAATAAAGCTTTACGCAAACCTTGAAATCATCGGGAGAGTAGCCTAGAAGTTGTAAGTTAAATTAAAATTATGTTTGTGCTCTTTTATGTTTGTGCTCTTATTTCTGAGCCTGGGAGGTATAGTCAATCTTGCCTCTGGTATGAAATTTAAAAAAATAATATGCAATTTAGACAGAACTATAAAATGTTTGGGGAAGGAGCCAAGGTAGATTTGACGCAGAACTCCAGAGGTGAGTCAATCCATAAAGAAAGATGTTGAAATTTCCTTACAGGAGAGAGAATTTAGTTCTTTTAGAATATAACATTGTGGATGCAGACCCTGGCCCGAGGTTCATCCAGCCCAGAGAGCTGTTTCTGAGAGCGTCCATATGTGAAGACCTATGGAAGAGTCTGAGCAAGACAGGTATGTGTGATACTAGATGTTCTCCCAGCCTTCACGTTTTTGAACTGAGTCTTCATGGCTAGATGTGGTCCCCAGGCAGTTGCCCTCTGTGAGAATGTGTCCAGCCTTCCCTTGAAGCCACAAAAACTTGTATCACCTGTAGTGCCCTTTGTCGAGAAGGTCCTGCTGCCCTTTTTGCTGTTATTTTGGCTCCTTCAAGCTTCAACTGATGACCCCCTATTGCTGGTACTGTTAGAGAAGCAGACAATCAGTCTTTTTGCAGACTTTTTTTGTATACCCAGAAGTCACCTCTTTCACAGTGATGTGTCCTACCTCACTCATCTGTTCCTTGTACAGCAGCTTTCTCTACCTTTGATCTTCTCTTTTGCCTTCCTCTGAACATTTGCCAGTTCTGCTATAAAGCTTTTGAGGGATTTTCCTGCTCGGATGTATATGATTCCCCTGCAATTTTTCACAGTTAGTGCTAGTCCTCACTATCCTGAATAACTTAGTATTCTTGACAAGCTTTCTCACTTCACCATTTTCTAAATTTTCTATAAATACACTGAACAGCACAGACCCCTCTTGAACTGTTGCTTACTCTTCATTGAGAAAACGTTGCTGCTGTATTTTCTAACTGGGCAAAGACCTTCCATGGATGCTTGGTTTCTTCTAATGCTTTGGAAGATGTTTCTGAAAAACAAGGCAGCCAGTGTCAACCAAATTACTCTTATCTTCAGATTTGCAGATCCCTTTGCAGTTCTCCAAGGAGAGCAAGAAAGACCTTCTCATTATCGAAGCCCTACTAACTCTTCACACTCTGACCATCTCAAGTAGCTTGTGCTTGTCTAGTTGAGCACTAATTTTTTTCACTATTACAATTTCTCCGAACGGTTCAAAGGTCAGGATACTTCTCCCATATCGCTTCTGGTGATCCGACTTTTTAGGAGTTGGTGTCACTTTGACCCACAACCATGACTGAATGTTGCAATGCATCCTGGAGCTGAAAAGATGGTCTCCAGGAGCTCAGCACCCGGCTGGTGTCCTGGCCCCATCTCTGGCCAGTACATGGGACACATCACACTGTTCTCAAGCGACACAGTGTGCCCAGAGAGAAAAAAGTATTAAAGCACAAATAAGTAAGATAGGCTGGGTTCTCGCATGGGAGGGGGGGCTGTTCAGTCCCTGCTGTGGCACAGCTTAGTCTCTGTCTGCCTCTCTCCCTGCATGTGCTGTGGGCGTAGTGGTGTTTTCCTAGCTCACAGGGTTAGGGTTGGATAAGTAGACTGCAGACAGTAAGAACCTTATTTACTAGTGGAATCCGTGCCATAGTAGAGCCAAAAATAGGTGGGTGAGTGTACTTACAGCACCAGTGGAGCGTCTCTAACCTTGTGTGACAGACCGAGGGCTAGCACGCTACGAATGTGTTCTGGAGAGGGAGAGGGAAAGCCCTGCCGAGCACAGCAGGATTAACCTCTCCTCATGGAAAAGATGCTGGGTTCCCTTGTCAAAACATTGCCTTAGGCAGGACTTTTCAAACAGGGCATTTTTTGTCTGATTTGACCCTTTGTGTGAGAGCTTTTGGGCCCTGCTTAGGATTGTAAGCCCATGCCTTCAGACATGCTGGACGTTCTTCACGGTCTGGAGATGAAACTGGGATGGCAGAAAGGGCCAGGCCTTGTGAAACCCAGAACGACAGAAAGGGACTGTCACAGAGGAGCGTGTTGGCCACAAGTCCACAAGGAGTACTCAACACTGGCTAGAGTACAGCTACTCCTTAGGTTGCACTGCACCTCTCATTTAAACTTCCATGTGTAAATTACTTTCAGCGGGTAGTGATTTGCAGAAAAAATATATTGTTCTACTCGGTATTACGAAAGATATCTCAGACTCTCTGAGACACATTGAGCTGTGTGCTCTCCCTGCTTCATGCATTGTGCATTAGTCCAGCCACACCTAACAGAGGCATTTGCATGAGTAATTAACTGCCATTTCCTGCAAATCAAATTACTTGAAATTAGAATTTAAAATTACTTTCCAATTACTGAACCATACTTGTTAGTGAGAGCAATGTTTTTACTGTGCCACATTTAGAAAGGGCAGAGGCTCTTAACTCTTTCAAGAGAGCAATTATTTCTGAGAAGCACAGTGTGTCCAGGGATCCCAACCTTATTTGCTTTACATTGCTAACAACTGCTGGAGCTGGTGATGCTGTTCTCACAAGTGATGGAAATTAATTTGCTTCTTAAATTTTATGAGTAGAACAACATAAAATTTCCTTTATTAGCATCACTTTCCAAGGATGGTTGTATGAGCTTCAGAACAAAGCTGTTTTTCTGTTTTTAAAGTATACAGCAAAATTGTTCAGAGCCTTTTCATGACAGGCTGTATAACTGTATGTGCAGATGTATACATAATTCTAAATGAAAATGTCACTATTATCACTTATAGTATCAATTTAAATTGCCAATGGCAATGTTGCACTAATATCAGAGAATAGTATTTCCTAAAAACAGTCTTTGAAAATTTACAGACCCTGAATTTCCTCACGTCTTGTGTCTGAAAATGATCAGAGAAATTGTCTGTCTTTCTGTCTGCCTGAAACACAACTAAATAATAAAAGGGATTAGGTAAAAATGATGTACCTAGGCCATCATATTTTAAAGTTGCACTGTGGGGACTTTGGCTGGCATCAATGTGTTGAAGAAAATAAATGTATCTGTGTTTCTTGATTCCTGCACACAAGTCTTGCATGTAACTTAAATGACTTCCTGGCTATCTAGTGTGGTTTCACAGAGTCAAAGCCTCATTAATAATGTCTGCTTGTAGAACACAGTGCCCTGTTAACCGTTAATAGGAGTCAATGAATCCTAATTGATTCAGTGACCAGGGAATATTTAATGTCCAAGATCATAAAATATTATGAGAACAGACATTAATTTTTGCTATCTGCTGCCTAGAAAAGGAGTGGATTTTGTTAAGAGGAATACTAGAAGTACAACTTGTTTTTTCTGTATTATGTAAAAGCATAATGACATTGTGTAGCTAACTTGAACTGACAAGAGCAATGAAATGTAAGGTTAAGATTCTTACTACCTTTAATCTTGCTGAGGCTGGATGTACTGCAGTGCACTAACAATAATACTACAGAAATAGAGACCAATTATGAGCGTAAACAGGGGGCTGGAAAAAGAAGAGTTGGACTCGTTTCTTATCAGATTAATTAGCAGACTCTTAGAATAATCCCTTCTGAAACCAATAGAGGTCCCCAAATTAACAGCAAAAAGAGAATTTACCTTAAATTTGTTTCATTGCACCCCAAATGTCACCTTTAATTTACCCTGTCAAGTTAGGGGCTGGGTTTAAGTAGGAGGGATGACACGAGAGGCATTTCTTTAGTGCTGCCTTCTTTCTTTTGCTCAGGCCTGACAGTTCTGCTTTGGGGAGCCTGCACTGCTTCCTGGAGGGCAACCATGGTATGGGAGGTGGCTACTGAAGGTGAGCTCCTCTGCCAGCACCCAGACAACTCGGGGTAGAGTTTCACTGACTCTTACGTCCTAATTGCAAGGAAAAACAATATTTGTGCTATTAAAAGGTGTTCGGACCTGTGAGCGTGTTATGAAGCTGGACATTGGAAAATAAAAGGAGAGGGAAGAGGTGGGGGAAGTGAGAGGAAGATGGAGCAGGATAGCATGGGTGGACGGAGCAGAGGAGCAGGCTGATGGTAAATGAGCAGAGCTGTTTGCTGCCAAGCAGCTCCCAGAGGGCAACATTGGGGAAGAGAGACTTGTCTATGGAAGGCCTGAACTTACTGCCTCTCCCTGGGCTATGGCTGTGCTTGTCAGCCTGTGTCAGCACATTTTCAGAGCGTCCTCAGGAGGGTTTGATACAAGGGTAATGAAGAGTATCTTCATATTTTCTTAAGTCACCTCCTAGCGCAAGAAGCTCATCAACCAGAGGGTCATGGTAATTCAAGCCTCTGCCTTCTGAAGAGAAGGCTGACATACTTTCAGACATCACCGTGATCTGCCAGAACCATTGCCATGAAAGGACCTGGTTTTGAAAGAGATGAGGATTTGGCACCATCTGAGGCATTTTTTGCCACCACTACCAGGCTGCTGGAACAGCTGAACAGCTGCTCGGATCTGTCACTTTGGTGTCTGTTCAGAGGCTCATCACACAGTTTTGCTGGACAATTAGCTTCCTGAACCTTCTCTAATAGGAATAATGCTGGGCAGAAACCAGACAGGACAGTGCTGTGCAATATATTTAGACAGTTAAATGGTTAACAACAGAGCTCCTGTTGTGATTCAGTCATGCCAGTAGCATAATGCCAGCTTCTGTCCTCATCTGACACTTTCATGCTGCTCGGAAGGAACCGCTGGGGAAATATGCTTTCACAGATTGTTAGTTGTACAGCCACAGCCCTCAGAGCCTTGTATAATAAGGCATTGGCTGAGGAAGGGGAAATAACCAAGTCCTGGTCACATACCACCTCTATTTTTGCTATCAGCACAAGCTCAAAGGCAGCTGATACTGGGTGGGAGGTAAAGCTTCTCAGAGGTCACCTCAATTAACATCAGGGCCTGGGCAGGGGCCCCGCCTGGTTTCATAGATAAAGCTCTGCTGCTTTTTCATTTACTGAGACGAACCTGACTAAAATGAGCAATTGTGTTTTCATGCTGCAAAAAGCCACTGACAAAGCCCTAAAGTAGGATCCTCTGTGTGTGTGTACACCTGCTGGCAAAGCACGGGATGACAGACTACCTCACAGTTAGCAGGGGCAGGGCGAATCTGTAGGGCAGACAAAGCAGTGTATGGGTCCTAATCATTTTTTATTTTGGAGTGAAATCACTCTGAAAAGCAAACAGTTGCAGTCAATATTGAAAAATGAGCTTACTTATCCTTTTGGACACAGAAGATGCTCCAGCATTGATTAACTGTAATGGACTGCAGGGCACTGATTGCAAGGTAAGATATGATTGATCAGTGGTGGGAGGCACTGGTATTGGGGTAGCACAGTGGCAACCTTTAAAAGAGCGTCAGCCATGCGTGCAGAGCTGTCCCAAGCTGAACTCCATGTGCAGTGAGCAGGGACTCTGTTGTTACTGCAAGATAATCTGAGAGCATCAGGCAGGGCAGAAGTCTTTTCTGTCACGGTACTGGTGACAAGGCAAGGTGAGGGTAAGGATGCTGGCAGAATGCCTGGATCTCTGCATTCACTAATTTATGGTGCACGTTGTATTTTCTAGAAATACCCATTCATAAGTTTCTAAGTAAAATAACCTCTGTGGAGTCTGAGTTTCTTCTTCCTCATACCAATGACTGCAGTAATAATATATCTGTCATGGGGCAGCATGTGATCCTCCAATCTTTTAGATAACACCATTATTTCCCTTTGTGAACTTTTCCTCTGGTGTCAAGGACCATGTTCCGATTTTAGAAGGAATGAGAGAATATTTTTTGTCATTCAGAAAGTAGATTTCAAATGGCTGTTTTGGCCTGAGATTTTATGTTTTTTGTAGTGAGACAAAAAAGGCAAGAGTTTCACAGTGGGTTTTGCCTATGTAGTTAGTCTGAGCTTTTCAATGAATTTATATCCCGAAGATCCAGAGGAAAAACTTCAGATAAGCCCATTTCCAAGCTCTGTATGCCTAAATCAGATCTAAACCCACTGGAGAAACCACATGCCAAGTCCACTGGCTGGTAGAATAGCAAACTTCAAACAGTTTAATTGTCCCACACAGTTGTATTTTTCAAACAGTCCACTAATACCCAGTTTGAATTTCAGAGAGCAATTGTCTGTAAAGAAGTGTTAGCTGAGTAAAGTGAATTGTTTGAACAGTCCTGGGATTTTGAACTGTCATTTTTAGAAAGGCTGGTTTTTTTTTTTCTGGACCAGCCAGGGAAAGCTGCAGCTTCTTTCTCTAGGAGAGAAGATGGTGGATATTAATCACCCCTTGGCAACCTGTCAGGTGGTGGATTGCAACCCGGGAGAAGTGATTTGCTGATTATCTGATGTGACAGGTCAATAAACAAATATTTACATATAGGGTAAAAATAACAGTAAAGTTGGGCAAGAGTTCTGCATCTCCTGAAGTCTTGGGTCAGTGATTTGGGTAGAAAAAATGCTTTCCTTTCTGGCCTTACCAAAAGGGTGGAAATATCTTTGTCAGGTTCTTTGTGTGATCATTTAAATTCTCTGTGTGCTTGGGGTTTCTCTTCAAATGGTCTTTCATTTGAGATGAGAACAAGATTGGGAATTCCAGGTTCCTTGGCTGACCTTCCAGCCTCTGGACTGCTGTGGAGCATGCTGACCTGACCACCCAGCTATCCCACCCCCCATGGATACCAAAATATTTGACATTATCAGACACTCTGAAAATGTATCCCATGGTGTATGATGTCTCTGTGGTTTACCTGAGAGCTGGGTCAGCACATGTGCTGTTCTGGACTTTGTGCATTGCATAGGAGTTTACTTCCCAGCTTCCCTTCATAAGCAACAAGTGCTGGAGCGAGGGAGAGGGAAATACTGAAGAGCATCCCCTTGATGCAGGTGAACCAGAGTCCCAGAGGCAGCTAACGCTCAGCCACAGATACTCCTGTGAGAAGTGAGGAAGGGTTTCACTTGGATGCAATTCCAGGGGTGTGCAAATTCCCCTTAGGGAGATGCTCTCTGTTAGGCAAGGTGAGGAGACTGTGTGGCAGCTCCACCGTCCAAGCCAACCCTGTAGACAGCAAGGTGTGACTCCTGTGAAGGAGAGCAGTTGGAGAGGGATATAGATAATGATGGACAGACCCACCTTAATGATGAGAGGAGGCTGTGGATGCCCTTGGCAGTAAGGACAGGGCTTCTGCCTTGTGATAGATTTCTTCAGGGGGCTGGGAGATTAAACTCATTCAAAGCATATAAAGAAGAAAAAAAGATTCAAAACAACCAGCCCACAAAAAACCCGAACCCTTTGAACATTGCTATTTATGATTACATAGGAATTCAGGGCTTCCTTCATGTTCATAGCTAGAAACTGTTTTCCTAGATAAAGTTTTAGAGGCTTAGATGTAATCAGCTAAGGAACTCTTCAAATAAGCTTAGCCGTGTTTTGATTTGGTGCAAATAAGAAGTGAAGTAATAGGAATAGCTATTCCTGGAACAGCTGAAGCTTTGAAATGCTGATTTAAAATGCTCCATGCTGCCATTCAGCTGTCCTGTCATAACAGTATGGAACGAAAGACAGTTTTCCTCTCTGTGAGCATACAAAAGAAGGATGTATTAGCAATTGGAAATAAAAATCCAGCTCTAAAAAAATTAGGGGGGGTAATTTTTGTCCTCTTTTACCTTTTACTTTATATTTTTATTCTTTTTTTTTCCTCCTTGTATTTCTTCTTAGCATCAAAAAGACAATAGCATTGTTTCTTACATCAGCTACAAAGGACATCCAGTTATCATTTCTCTACTGCTGTTACCTCACTTGACATCATGATTTGAAAAGTCTGATCATGTGGGGCACGACTATAAACTTGCTATAAACACTCATTCTCCTGCATCGTGAGCTGACAGGGAAGAGAGATCTGGGATGATACCTGTGCTGCAGCCAGAAGCCCAGGCAGAGCAGGTATGGGCTCTGTGACCCTGGGGATGAAGGCTGGGGAGCTGCAGCTGCAGGGGTGCCAGCATGAGGACCTGCCAGAGCCTTTGCTCAGCGTCATGGGCAAGCCTTTGGCATGGTGATAACTGTGCTGGCTCTGATAATGAAGCAGGTTTAGGTCCACCTATGCCTATGCTTCAGCCCCACACCTTGGGCAGTGTGATCATACAGAATCTGCCTTTGGAATTTCTGTCTCTGCATTCTGTCCCTGCCTTTTCCTCTTTGGCCCAATGTGCAGAGAATGTTTGCACTGATATTTTATCTGAAGGAGGCTATTCTCAGCTTGCTGGCCATTGGGAGGGGGCCACTGCTACCCCTCCTTCCTGTTCCCTAAACACCCCCATTCTGAAGAGGTTGTAACAGTCTCCATTAGGCTGTGTACTCCCATGGGGCTATTCAGAAATGGTCCTTACTTTTCCCCATCAGCTGGTATCAAAGGTAACTCACAGAATGAAACAGATTTGAACATAGCCTATTATGAGTCTGTGCCTAAAAATGATTGTGGAAAAATAATATTTTTTCTTTAAGTATTTATGTATCCCCCATATTTGGGGCAAATATCTTCCAAGGTCTGTGTCATCTGCAGACCCTTCCATTTCAGTTCAGCCATGTTTTCAGGGTCTTTGTTTAGAGTTTTAGTGAGTTTCTGAAAACTCACCCATGCAGCTTTACTTCAGCGAGCAGCACTACCAGATTCCTGCCCTGTGTAAACTCACCCCTACAGCTTCGTGGTGGTAGCATTGGTACAGCAACAGCAAATTGCTTCTTCTGCTATGAATCTGGGGGCAAATTAGTCTCTGGGTTAAAATTTAAGTTTTTTTCTGAAATCAGAAATATTTTTAGGAGCACTAATTGTCCTGTTGAGCACAACTAATGGTTTACCTGATAAGACAGATCCTAATAAATGGATTATTCTATTTAGAAAGATATTAATGAATCATGTGTAGAGTTAGGTTATTTCTTCTGCCTGTAATACATAACCACAGAGAGCTTGCAAGTGAAGGGCGCAATACTGAGGGCAAATGGAAAGAATTGCTCTGTTGCAGGGTGCTCTGTTGTCTCGTGCCTTCGTTGCTATGGGATGTAATTCTATTACCCACTGTACTGTTAGATTTCAAAAGGGTAGTTCATAAGCACTAATAACATCTGTGGCAATCTGAGCTAAGTTAATGAAAAAGATAATCAAATCTAATGCTACAGGGCAAGATATCTGATATCTCCAGGGGTCATAAAGGGATCATACAGCAGTCTCGGGGCAAGGGATGGTTGTATGTGTGAGTGCAAGAAGAGGCAAGAGGCAGCAGAAAAGTGAGGGTCACCTTGCTCAGAAGCACTGTGTGCTGGTCACTGGCAGAGGCAGGAGGGGATTGCTGGATGTGTCACAGAGATGGAGAAGCTTATTAAGCTAATGATATTTTTAGTACTGCCAATACCTAATACATAAGTTTCAGCTGATCCCAGACATTTGTCTCAATGTGTTGATTGGGGCATTGGATTAAGTAGTTCATGCATGGTTCTGCCTTGCCCGTAACAGGCATATGCTGAGTTGGGAGCTGACCAAGGATGGCATTGAAATAGCCTTTGGAATTTTCGTTTTGGTAAACACAAGCTTCAGTCTGAAACTCACTTCTGAAGCAAATGCACTATTTTATTGCATCTCTAGGCAATACCCAGTGGTGACTTTTTCTTGCTTCTAACTATAAACACTGAGATTTTTTGTGGACCCTTTCATCACCACATATTGGTGATCACCTCATCACTTGAGGATCTGAGCAGTGGCTTCGTGTTCCTTGTAGGTATGTAACTGATAATGCTCAGCAAGGGACACTTGAAATGGGAATTGTAGCCAGCACCCAAACCCATGTTTTCTCTCACAGACTTGTGCCGTATTTATTGCAAGTACTTCTTTCATCCTACTTGGCACTTTTGTACAGTCACTGTGAGCATTCTTCTATTTCAACTACTGTTCTCTTTAACACAGGTCTGCTTTTGAGTACAGTAAGACTTCAGTCCTAATTTTGGCCAAGGACAGGTTGATTTTTAGCAGTAGCCAAGAGGAGGTGGAGCCTGGAGCTGTAGGGGTGTGTCTAGGTTGTTACTCTATACTATGCACTTCATCAGGGGGAGGCAGAAGTAAGGGATTCTCACTTCCAAGGAGGATGATGTGGCTTATTGACATTGCCAATGCATTTTTCTCCATTCTTCTGGCAGTAGAGTGTAGGCCACAGCTTGCCTTCTCCTGGAGGGGTGTCCAGTACACCTGGAACCGACTGCCCCAGGGGTGGAAACACAGTCCCACCATCTGCCATGGACTAATCCAGACTGCACTGGAAGAGGCTGAGGCTCCAGAACACTTGCAGTTCTTTGACGATATCATCATATGGGGCAACACTGGAAGAGGCTTTTTTTGGAAGGGGAAAGATGACACAGATCCTCCTGAAGGCTGGTTCTGCCATAAAACAAAGTGTATGAGGAGTAAAATGGCAAGATGGACCTTGTCACATTCTCATAGACATGGTCAATGAAACAGAAAAATACCAGCTATGTCCCTACCAACAGGCAAGAAGGAAACAGAGTTTTCTTATCTCATTGCTCTTTCCAGTAAATTTTTCCTATCTCAAATCAGGATATCTGCCCTTTGTCTATCTCACTGCAGGGAAGGGGAGGAGGGGAGTGGCTCATGGTTCTCATTTTAGTGGAAGCACTAAATCAGGGAATTCCGTTCCTACACCATGACAACTCCTCATACCAAATTCTAGCCATGTGAGGACATCAAGTGCTGTAGCCTGTGTGTGTATATGGCCAAAGGTAGATGATCAGGAAAAACAAGAAGGCTAAGGACTGCATGAAAGGGTCCCTCCTTCCATATGCCTTCTTAAGCCCTAGAGACTTCCTAAATTAGGTGTTTTAACTACCATACTTTGCCTCTGATAATTAACCAATTCTGAATAGAGGTGTTGGATCCCTTTCTGAATGTCTTGATCTTACGAACATTCTGTAGCGCCTAATTAGAAGTCCTAAGCGTTCTCCAATAAAGACAATTCTGAAAGTTAAAAATGCGTGATGAGCAGATGTCATTTGTTGGCTTCAAGCGTCCTTGCAGCCTACAGTGGTGCACGTGCCCACCACGTGACGGTCTCGTGCCCGTGGGTGCGCGGCCGCCGCACGATTGTTTGCGTGATCGTTGTGTGGCTCTCCCACCATGGGTGCGTGCCAGGTGCATCCGCTAATGGCATTTGCTCATCACACATGTTTCTGCTTTGAGAAAAAAAATAAAGGGCTATATATCAATACTAGAGTCCTTTTTTTCTTTTTTTTTTTTTTTCCCTTCAGAAGAACAATAGCTACGCACAGATTTAAATGGGAAA
>VZRR01006558.1:345297-477654 GCA_013398015.1 Oreocharis arfaki | reverse complement strand
TCATTTTAGTGGAAGCACTAAATCAGGGAATTCCGTTCCTACACCATGACAACTCCTCATACCAAATTCTAGCCATGTGAGGACATCAAGTGCTGTAGCCTGTGTGTGTATATGGCCAAAGGTAGATGATCAGGAAAAACAAGAAGGCTAAGGACTGCATGAAAGGGTCCCTCCTTCCATATGCCTTCTTAAGCCCTAGAGACTTCCTAAATTAGGTGTTTTAACTACCATACTTTGCCTCTGATAATTAACCAATTCTGAATAGAGGTGTTGGATCCCTTTCTGAATGTCTTGATCTTACGAACATTCTGTGGCGCCCAATAAGAAGCCCTAAGCGTTCTCCAATAAAGACAATTCTGAAAGTTAAAAATGCGTGATGAGCAGATGTCATTTGTTGGCTTCAAGCGTCCTTGCAGCCTACAGTGGTGCACGTGCCCACCACGTGACGGTCTCGTGCCCGTGGGTGCGCGGCCGCCGCACGATTGTTTGCGTGATCGTTGTGTGGCTCTCCCACCATGGGTGCGTGCCAGGTGCATCCGCTAATGGTATTTGCTCATCACACATGTTTCTGCTTTGAGAAAAAAAATAAAGGGCTATATATCAATACTAGAGTCCTTTTTTTCTTTTTTTTTTTTTTCCTTCAGAAGAACAATAGCTACTCACAGAATTAAATGGGACATACTGAAGAAAGAATTTTGGGGCCAGAAGCTTTAACGCGATGGTCTATAGCTTTTAGGAGTGCTTACGAGTTTTTCATGCAGTAATAGTGGAGTACTTTGATGCTCTCAACATTTTCTAACTTCTTTCCATGTTTCTCAGAAAAGCTCCAGTAATTTCTAGGAGGAGGGTTATTCATGATGTTTCTCCTGACTTTTTTGAGACTCAAAAAAAACCCCCCAAAATTCAGCTGCTAGTCTTTAGGGTTTACTGTGGAACAGAAGAAATAATTGCAATACATTTTCTTGAACCTGTCATGATAATAAAAATCACATTTCTATAAAGCTTGAATTGAAAAAAATTCTAACAGAAAAACTGATTGAAATCTACCATAAAAAATTGACTGCTTCCATCCACCCTTTTCCACAGTTCCTCAAGACATCACCATTTGTCTGTTTGAATGTCTACAATATAGAGTTATTTAAAGTATATCAGGTTTTAAATAAACAAGGTAGTGTGGGGTTTCTGTGGGGCTGAAGTTCAACCTAACAATTTTCAATATGTAACACCAAATAGATTTTGCTTAAGTTAATACCAAGGGGACTCTTATTTAGCTTTCTTTCTCTGTTTTACAAAAGAAAAAATAATATCACCTCTAAGGAAGTCAAAGTTATTCTGGAAAAGTGAGCTATTACAAAGTTTCCAGCGTTGCAAATAGAGGTAGTTGTTCTAAACAGCATCATTCAGCCTTCTGTATTGCTTCTCTCACTTTCAGCACAGACGTGTCTCTTCATAGGATGAATTCTCAGCTGCAAAGCAGCCAGATCCTAATTCATGTGTACATGAATATTCAAGGTTAATATATTCCCAGAGGGAGAAACAGTCAATGCCATTCAGACCACATTCTGTTTTCTTCCTTTGCCACAGGGTAGGCTGTGGAAAATGTGTCTGATGAAATTGCAGGTTCCTTTCCTAGTCTCATGAGTTAATTTAATGTTTCTAACTGGCATTAGGTAAAGTACCTCTCCCCATAACTGGACAGCCAGCAGGTGGGACAAATGAGTTTAAATATCTACTCTGAATCAAGGAGAGAGAGGATAAACGTAAAACTTTTTTTTTTTCTCCACATGATAATTGTTTCTGTTCCTGTAGAGTGTATAAGTTTCGGAGCTTTTTGTACGTGCAGTCCAAATCAATGACCCAAGAACATGTCCCAGGTCACAAACTGACTGGAGAGTAGGGAAGACAAGATTCATGGCTTGGATTTTCAAGCGAATTGTCCTCTTAGCCACAGATAGGTAGAAGTCTGCCAACTTTACTAGATTAGGTTAGATTGAGAACATAAGTACAACTTTTGCATGTCCTCTTTATTACATCTCTGATGGATTTGTGCAGTCCCTTGGCTGGTTCTGGGGCGACCCTTCTTACACAGATCCCAAACACTGCCTGTAAGGACCGGTACCTACAGAGACTGGGGGCCTGTATTGGAGTAGGATGCAGTGCAACAGCAGTAAAGTGTTTATTCGGTATCTGAACTGGGCAGCTGAGAAAACCCAGCCTGGGTACAAGCTTTGAGGCAGTTTCATTTTGCCTCTAAGCACGTCTGGACAATATGTGCACAGCTGTGCAATTTGCTCGACCTTGCCCTTTTAACACAAGGAGCTTCTGTTAAAAGAGGATACACGTCTGGACTGTCAGCCAGACTTCCTTTGTGTGTGGCCAACCAGTGTGGTCACACATTCCTCTTCTTGTGCAGCAACCTGGTCATTAATCTGTGCTTCCCAACACACCGACCAGTCCTCAAGGCAGCTGGTAGTATCTGCTGGAGCATTGGAAGGTAGGGAGCCCTTGGAGTGACCATGTCAAAAGAGACCAGTAAGGGTGTGCCCAGTACTGCGAAACTGGTGCGGTGGGGGGCATAAGTGGTATGGTATGGACTGAGAACCTGTCAGGATGAAACCTGGGCATACCCCAACTTCTCTCTCTCCTTTGCATCCTGGTTTTCACATAGAGGAAACAGGGGGTGCCCTAGGCAGGGACTGCAATGACCCCTGCAGGTGCCAGCTGCAGTGCTGACATGCCCTGGGACTCGCTGTCTCCTGGCATGGCTACCCTCACAACTGCTCCCACTTACCTTGGGAGAGCTTATTCAAAATGCAGATTAACTTGCCATGGATGCTGGGACATCAGAAATGGCCCCGTATGGCATGAGATAAGGCTTGGCAGGTGCTAAGAAGGGCTGATGGGCACTGGTGACTGCATGCAGTGAGTACCCCTGCACTCTGCTCTCCAGCACAGTCCTCAGCATCCGCTGCCATCTGACATTTCATTATCCAGTATGTCCCAACAGCCCCAGGTAAAGACAGCAATTCAGTGCTGCTGTGTTGGTTCAGTTCCCAAGCAGCTGGCTGAGGTAAAAAGGGGTTAAACATTTAGACTTTGGCCATTGTTGGATTATACCAGGATCCTATCAGTTTTTAATCTTTGATAAGATGCTGAAACATGGCTGTAAAATTCACTGCAGGCCTCACATATTTTTTACTTTGATTCCTTGAATTCTTCTTGTCATTTCCCTCAGAACATCCAGGATGAATACTGGGCTGTGTGAATTGTCTCACTCATGTTTTATACAGAGGCAATGCTGCCCCTTTACTTATCTGTTCTATTGACCTGTTGACAGAGCTGAGGGTGGTGCTGCAAGCTGATTTTCAATTGGTGATATTCTGAATTCCTAGGATACACGTAAAATGCTAATTTTATGAGTTAAACATTGAAGAGATGCCATTACTTTTTAAAAGTCATATTCCCACTTGGCTCTTCTCATAATCACTGTTACAAGGAAGATTACTGGGATGACCATAACAATAAAAATAAGAGGGGAGAAGTCTTTTGCCTCAATAAGGAGTTTTGAAAGACCTTAGGGTTTTTTAATTTACTTTGCACTGGACAGCTTTTATGTGTATGATCAGTGCCTCTGCTTGCCGTTTACAAGCAGTTTCTTCTCAGAAAATATATAAACCTGGCTCTGGAGTTTTTTTAACTACAGGAGCTGTTTATTAACAGCAGGAGCCCATCCCAGATGAGATTGTGGAGGCGGTGTCTGAGAAGTAGAAGCAAGATAGGGTGGAGGACTGAACCTTGAGTCCACCCCTTTTTCTTACTGCCTTGCTGCCCTTCCCTCTTCAGCCTCTCCTTTTCATGAGAAGCTACTGAACTTGGAAGAAAGGCTCCACATCTCCATAGTCATGGCACTCTTTTCTTCCCTAACCCCAGTCTTTATAGCCATTATATGTGTTTTGGTTGGGGTAATAATGAAGAAGACTAATGGAGAGAAGGAAAAGCGCGACACTAGAAGCAAGCATCCAGCTCGCCCATGGGTGGACGAAGATTTAAAAGATGGCACTGACCATCCCTCAGAAGAAGAAGGTAAGAAAAATCTTATCCCAAACACTTTTGTTGTTTGAATTTTTTCTGCTGATACGGATAAAGGAGGTGCAATCTTCTGGACTTCTCCACAATGACAGCAATGCTCAGCACAACACTGCTGCTGTGCCCTGAGCTTGTTGGCTCCCAGGAAGGAGGCAGTCCTCATGTCGTGTTGCTCGTGGTGCAAATCTCTTTTCCCTCCAGACCACACAGATCAGAGTGCAAAATATATATATATATATATATATGTATATATATATATATATGAAATATATTCTCAGAGACTCCTGTCTGTTCCTCTGTACAGCAGACCTCAGACCTATGGGGGACTCTATGGACAGTGTAAGGAAAGGAAGGAGATCCTGCTGAATTCCCCACATCTCTTCCCAGGCCTTATTAGTGTGAGCAAAGGGAAGACCTGAGCAGAGTGTTTCTATCTGCAAGTCATCCCACTTTATCACCCAGTCCTACGTATTTGGTCTCAGCACTGCTAAAAAGTGGGAAATGGGTTTATTACTGTTTTTACAAAGGTCCTCCATTTGTGGCTTCTGAGAATGTCAATGACAGCTTTGTTGGGAGCTGTGTTGATCAAATATTTAAGAACAAAATGTGGTGATGGTGATAATCTGTTCACTCAGCTGCCTATTTGAACCCGTACAGAATGCCCTTTATTTTCAGTAGCTGTTTCTGATTCACAGCTTGGACAAAAGTCTAAGTACAAAATGTACCCTTCTTTCTTCTTACTTTCTAACTATCCTCCATAAACTCGCTTTATTTCCTTGTGAAGTAAAATCTACAGAGTTCTGTTCCTATGAAATTTTTAAAGTTGTAGTTTGTACAGCTCTTTTTAAAAAATTTTTTCTCCCTCAAGCTGGTTTTAAAGGCTTTTTGAGGGGTTTGTCTGGGTTATTTTTTCCCCATAATGACATTTTCCCCTAGTCTGCTTCTAGGAGTCTTAAAACTTACATTATTCTTCTGCACATAGATCTATTTCTAAGAACCATTATAGCTCTTTTCTCAGTGTTCAGTGTACTTTGAGTTACTGTTGTTTATCAGTTTCTGAAAATAGTTGGCACCAGGAAGGGTTTAAACCCTGTTGACTATTTTCCAAATATAAAAAATTTCTTTACAAATTAGTTCACATGTTGTATCCTTCTTTGTTCAATGCAAAATAGATTCTGTATAAAATTATTCCATAATTTCTTTGTCTCTGATGGCTTGCTAGTTCAGTTCAATTGCTGCAGATTAAAATTCCTGTGGGTAGTTCAAATGATAATTTATGAATAATCATCTTGGACTACAGCTGTTTCTATCAGTTTAAAAATTTAGATCCTCTGCATAAACAAACCTATTAGTGCTTAACAAGGAGCCTCACTGCCACAGCTCCATATATAAAATGGACTTTTATGTGTTAGTTGCTTTCCCTGTTATTCAGATGCTAAATTCAAAACTGTACTAGTTTAAAATTGCTGGAAAAAAATTTTTGACAGGTAGACATGTTGGTACTGTTGCTAAGTTTTATTTGCTTTTAAATAAAACCTTTCTCAATTTACCATGTCACCCAATATTAAGTTTTCTTGCCATTTTGCTTTTAGTAGCAAATAATCATCTTTCCCTTAATGGTGTGTGATTCAAACTAATGTCTTTGTAAAACAATCATGTCTTTTATCTCTAAAAATATTAAAATAATTTCATCATTTGTAGGAGGAAATCCCAGCCTAAGCGAGAAGAGTAGCAAGGAGGAGTAGAAGAGTTAGTAAGGATCTGCTACTTTTCTGAAGCCTTAATTAAGGATCAAAACACATTAACCTTGTTGTCACTGTTAAAATTTTCACTGACTGCACTAGATGCTGAAATGGAAACATGGATGTAAACAGAGATTTTTTGAATAGTAAAGAATACTTTACCTGCTCTGTAAATTCTGCTACTTTATTAATGTATCTTACTTTATCAGACAAGCTTATTTCTACTAAAATGTCTCAAGCTGGCTTGTGTTTAAAGATAAAATTTCTCTGAAGAGAATTTGAGTTAGGTAACATGAAACATTCTAAAGGCCTTGTATAAAGCTAGAATCTAGGGCTGCCCTAGCTGGAGAAGCTGAATTTTCAACAGCCCCCTGAATAGGAAGGGGGCAGCTGAAGACCAAGTCTTTTGATTCATGTCCCTGACCAAAGCAAGGTCTATTTGCTGAGAGTGAAAAGCACCAGCTAGAGAAGCACCAGCCTTACTTGTAGACATCAGCCCCACGATTCTTCCCTGAACTGGAACCATCAGGATATTTCCCACGAGAAGGGCATACCTTTGAGCAGCAGAGCATTCAGTGTAAGCAGCTGAACTGCTTGGGCAGACTCAGTAGGGTCACTTCTTGGCAATGAAGGGTAGAATGGTGAGGGCCAAGTGCTCCTGAGCTTGTCTGTGTTCTGCTTTCTATAGCTGAAGAGATGGGAGAGCAGCCAGAAACCCCATTCTTTTGTTAAGTGCAAAACACTCAGTCCATTTGTTTAATGCTTTAACTGGCAGTACTTCAGATTTGTTTGCACGTCCATCTATCCTGTAACTTTTTTCTTCATTTATAAGATCCAGAATGAGAAATTGTTGTGCTATGGATTGGCAGGGATGCTCTGTCTATGTATGTATCTGGCTGTGTCTTGCATTAGGCCATGTGTAATTAGACCAGTTACACACAGATGAAAAAGATGTTTCTTCAGCCTTGCCTTGAATGATGAGTCACAAGGGCTTCCTTATAGTAGCAGGCATCTTATCCCAAAGTGGTGGTTACTCATCTCCCATTGCTTCAGAATAGATCTGGACTGTTGCAAAAAAAACTTCAGCCTTTAGTCCAGGGAGATTAATATATATTGATCATTTTTTCGGTCATGCATTCAGAGCCACACAACTGATGGATAAGGTAAATACAGACCTAGTTTATAGAGGTGTGGAAGATGAGGCTGAATAATATCTGTATCCTTGTTATTCTGGGGTTCGCTTGCAGAGATTATTAGCGAAGGCATTTTATTACTACATATTTAATAGTGGGGACACTGGTGAAACAGAAACACTCTACTTAAGGACTACAAAGCAATGCACAATGTCCCAAGTGTTCCATTTCTTCTGAAAATGCACTGCTGGTTGCTTGTGATACTCCTTATAATAGACCTGTCCCACTCAAAAGCATTTCTCCTCTCCCCAATTTCAAAGACTTCCCGTAACTTAATAATGCTACTACTGACATGAATGAAGCATTAGCAATTTGAATTTCCTTTTCAATGACAGTTCATGTTTTGTATCATTTAGGAACACAGGACTTAGACGGACAGAATGCATTACTGTGTGTATCCTCCTGCTGGTGCAGACATCCAGCCTTTGTCATCAGCTGACTGAAGATGAAAACAGGACTTTTGTGACCCTTTTTCTTTAAACTTGCTGAAAGGCTGTTCCAGAACTTCATGTTATGGGTTAAAAACCCTCCTCTACCTTCCTACCTGCCCAAACTTATTTAATACTACTGTATACCTACTTAATCTGTTCCATCCTCTTGATTTTAAAGGATTCTCTTCCAGCCCTGGTATATACCCTCCTGTGGTTTATGGATAGCAACCAGATTACCTCTCAGCTTTCCTTATACTAGGTTTTATCTTTATATAACAGCCACTCTATTTCTCTTGAGATCTTAAGAAACCTTCTGCAACTATATTCCAGTTAAGATAATTTTCACAATATTTTGATGCTGAGTTCTTTCTTCCAGGGTCTGCACCTCTCCAACTTACTACTTCTTTTGCTTAAGATTCCTGACCCACTCTTCAGGTTTCCAGGATCAGCCTGCTAACGACTATTTATAACCCACTAGTAGGGTAATCCATCTCTTTTAGTTCCCTATTAGTTGTACTCAGTTCAGGGTTGGATTCACTACTGGGATTCCTGTAGTGGCCCATTTTGCAGCAGTCTGCCATTAATCAGACAAAAACCCCACAGGGTCAGTTACCTAGCATTTAAGTCCAAAGATGTGAAAGCTTTCTTTACATACATTTAATTTTTTTCCTATGCATCATGTCTTTGCACTGGAAAAGAGAATTAGGAATTGTGTGCTCAGGAAGCAATTACCTAGAGCAGAAACTTGTTTGGAAAACAAATGCAGAGGTCTTGACTGGGGTTTCTCAAGGATCAGTCTCAGGACCAATTGTTAATATTATCTAGTGGTCTTTGCATAAAACCAAGGAGGGTACCAGTGAAGTTTCTTAATGACATACAACTGGAAGCCAGCAACACAGAGAAGTGTCAGTGTAGGTAAAATAAGTGGCCAACGGAAGTGAAATGACAGCTTATTGTTCTCAGTGTGAGTTTGTAATTAAGAACTCATGCTTCAAACTGAGCTAAAATTTATTACATGATTTGCAGGCTGATTATAACCTCCCATATGGACTGCTGGGAAGAACACAGTCATCATCCTAAAATGTATCCAGAAAGGATTTTCTGAGAGAGATAGAAAAATAGTACTTTAAAAATTAGATTCCATTTGGGATGTCTGAGCCAAAACCATTCCAGATTTGCTTAAAAAGCAGGAAGCTTGATGACTACTGTAAATGGGCAACAGAGTTGATGGCAATCTTGAGAATGTGGCTAACAAGATAATAGACTTACTAGCAGGATGTCTGTTGTCCATCAAGTGGTGGAATACATAGAGATATAAACAAGACACTTGTGGTATTGTATAACGTGACCATACCAGCAGGAGTATGTCTAAACACAGCAATTAAAGATATAGAGAGCATGCACTAAACAGATGGTGCTGATAATGATTTTAAGTTAGCATATGGATAATGTTAACTGCTAAGAAAGAATGGTAGACACATGGTGGAAGAGAATATATAATAGATGAATTTATTAAAAAAAATTTGCCAGGAGAGTTTTGGCTTTGTGTGTCAGTTCCCACTTTTCTGGATTCTTCTGCTTCAGCCAGTATTCCCATGTTGAGTGTATTGAGGTTTTCCATTCTCACTAGTTGTCTCACCTTTATCCCATGCTCAAATATATTTAGAAGTACATTTCTTTTTTCAGCTTATTATTAAGTGGAACTATCTTGACCAAATAGCAGCTTCATTCTTCTCTTCTACTTACATGGGAAAATGCCCCCACACCACAAAACAACCAAGCGCTCATCACTATGTTCCTGAGTGTAAACCACAAAGGCACCGTTATCAAGAGGCATGCTTTTACTTTTTGAGTGTGCAAGATGATAGAAAAAAACCTTTTTACAAGGGGTCACTGCTTTCCATTAAGCTGGAGCCAGGTCCCTGCAGGCTATGACCAAGAGTGCTTAAAACAGGCATGAAATGCTAAACAAAATATATTCTCAGGGTGAATTCTTTGTATGCAAAATGAAATGTGTGTTTTTTGGGGACCAGAACCATTCAATTTAGATTCAACGTATGAAACTGGATTTATTTCACCCCTTTGCACAGGCTGAGCCACACTTGTGAATATTTCACTGCTTTTAAAATGAACAAAAGGTCAGCCTGGTCTCTAAGGCAACTGCATACTACTAAAACACAGAAGTAATTGCTGTTTGAATTTGCACTGGAGATTGCTATGAGTCGAGAATAATAGCCTAATAGCAACAGAAAAAGAACTGGAATATTTTTTCCTGACTCAGCTCTCTGTAGCAGATTGCTCAATACTATTGACTAGTCAAAATGCAACATTTAAATGGCTTTAACTTCTACTTCATAGTTGCAAAAAAATGCTATCCCTGCTGATTCTAGGAATACAGGGGAGAAAGAGACCTCAGAGACAACAGAAGATTCATTTTGTGATATAAACAGACACATTTCAGTGAAATAGGGAACCATTTTGAGTTCTTAAATTAAAGACAAGAAACACAATAGCCTACATTTGATATGTTGTTATCCTAAGTATAGATGCCTGATATCCATTTCCTCTGAAAGTATCGGGAAACCAAAGAGCTTAACCACAAAGTGGCATTTCTGCAGAGCCAAGGCTTGCAATGCTTCTGCTATGAAACATGAATATGGAAGAAGTTGACATTCAGCTCTTCAGAGGAGATTTTACACATATTGGTAGTTAAGCTCTCTCTTTAACTTCAGTAATTTAATTGATTTTTTTTTTTCTTATTGAACTGCTCAAGAAGGAACACATGTGTTCACATTTACTTGCTGAGAAAAATGGGCTGGAAGCCTGTCCACATTTTCAATGCTATTTCAGCTTGTAACCCATTTTTGCAGGCTGAAGTGGAGAAGGCAATGACTTCTTTGTGGATCACACTTGCTGGAGCCAGCCAGGACCCTCCTGTCTCTTGGTATTTAAACAAGGTGTTCATTCAGTAGCTGGAGCTGGGGATCAATGGGTTGTGTCAATGGGAACCTCAGACTTTGCATTACCAGTGGTGTAGGAGTGCAGTGTATGCCAGTGCAGGACAAAGCATGTTATGGTGTGAATGCCAAGGATATCAACAGTATTCTCCAGCAAAAAAAAAAAATCCCTAACTGCTTGTATTTTCTTGCAGAAGGTGATGAAGAGTGGCAAGGACTTGAAGAAAATGTTGCCCACATCCCCTTTAATGGCGAGCGCTACTCTGAGGCTGAAATGATTAAAAGGTCACAGACATTTTACGAGCTTCTAAATAAGAGGCGATCTGTCAGGTTTCTCAGTGATGAGCCGGTCCCCAGGGAAGTTATTGATAATGTCATCAGAACAGCAGGTAGGTACTCAGTGGTTCAAGGTCTGGGAAAAAAGAAAAAAAAAACCAGCATTGCTGTTCAACTGCGTAACTGTGAAAAGCTGGTGTGGAAAAGCCAAGGGAACTGGCATTTTGCTTATGGTTTTCCTAGATTCACTTGTAGCTGGAACGAATTAGCACCCATTGATTGACTGGAAATTACTGTGTTTGAACAACTGTATGTCGGAGACCGGTTTGGAACACTCCCAATTTCTTTGTATTTGCAGTTCACCCATAAAGGAAGAAGAGCATTTGAATAGCATGAAACAAATCACTTCATTTTCAGCCTTTAAAAGATGTCATTTAAAAAAAAATTCATGTGTGGTTTATTGAGACATCTTTCAAATAGAAATATTGCAATGTTTTCTCAAAAATGTCAAGCCATGTGTACTTCACTTGCTTTAAAATTTAATGCGTTATGATGATATTTATCATATGCGGGTTTTGTTTTTTGGGGCCCCCCCACAAACAAATAGATGAAATTTTCTCAGCCATGCAAAATATTTCAGTTGACATAAATGGCTGGTGCTTAATAAAGGGAAAGAATTTCAGTCTTGAACAAAAACCCTTTTCTAGTCCTTCTGACAGCAGTGCCAGATCCCTGTTGCATATGATTGGAGTGTTATGCTGAGGACCCTGATAGAGTTCATTTGACTGAATGTCAGAAATTGATTATATTTTTGTTGTTGTTGTTGAGAATTTATTTGTTTCAAATCAATACTGTCGTGTCCTGGCCTTATCTCTTCTCTGCTTTAGTAACATTGACTTCAGCCAGGAGTGGTTTTGACCCTCATTATTTCTCTTATTTTATGAGCCAGCTGCTGCTACTGTAGAAAATATTCCCAAGCCGCCTTAGAGAAAAGTTCAGTAGCCTTTAGCAGGCTTAATAATCTAAAGATTCTCCGCATTTGAGGTGCATTATTTTCTCTTTAAAAACTGTAAGCAGCTTTGTTACTGCACTGTAACAAAGTCTCCATCTCCCTCTAATTAACTAGGAGTCATTAAAACACTGAGCATGTTTTGGCAAATGCAGCAAAGCAAACAAGGCTGGCGTGCAGATGAAGTACTTAGTAACCATGAAAGCTTTGGGCTGTGTAGAGAAAAAGAAAACAAAGGGAAGCATGAATGCCATCAGTTTTTACCCAAACCTGAGGAGGGGCAAGGTTCACAACATAAAAACATGTTCTTATATCAAGATAGTTCAAGCTGCTTATTCGGTGTTTCTCAAACTAAAATCAGTTCTTAGTATTGTATGCGTTCAAGATCTTAAAATATTTTTAAATATGTGTGACCAGAGAGACCTAAGCAGTCTTCTTAACCTATAGATGTGTGAGCCTGTGTAGATATATATTCTTCAGCTTCTGGCTTTTTAACCTCTGGGCAGTTAAAATATTCTCCAGTGGTGTTGGTGGGTGAGCAAATACAGATGTAATACGTGCACACCTACAAACACCAGCTGCCTGCGGGACAACGAACTCAGACCTGTACACTCTATGGCAGATGTCTGTGTTGTACAGGTCCTTATCTTTGTCAGTCAGTGACAGATTCCTGCAGGTGGTCACTTAGCCTTGTTTTCCTGAAAGCCATTATTTTCACCCTTTAGCTAAAACCGTGTGTCAGAGTTGGCTGTGTATTCAGACAGTGCTCTGCTCTTGGTACAACGCTTTGCAATAGCCTTACTGCTTTCATATATTGCACCATATTACTGCCTCATCATAAGAACCACCAAAATGGGAATTTTTCACAAATCCCTAACTCTGGCTTTCTGTAGGATGGCAGTACGAAAGGACTAACCTCTGTTCTTAAATGGGATTTTACATTCTTTGAGAGAGAAATGAACAGGATTGTCTGCCAGAACTTAGCTCTTTTCTTCCCATCTCATCCATGTGCTATCCCACTGCTCAGTTGGTCAGCCTGAAAGCTCACAAGGAAGAGCTGGTACCTCTCACTGCCCACCCTCCTTCCTGGGTTTTTCATCTTTTCCTGTTTTTATATGAAGGTACTTCACCTAGTGGAGCACACACTGAGCCCTGGACCTTTGTGGTAGTGCAAGATCCAGATTTAAAACATAAGATTCGTGAAATTGTAGAAGAAGAAGAGGAAATCAACTACAAAAAAAGGATGGGAGACAGATGGGTTAATGACTTGAAAAGATTGAGGTATGAAAAGTCAATTACCTAAGGGGTTTGAAGAGAGCTGTTGTTTCAGTGTAGGAAAGACTTCTATAATTTTCCATTTCTTTCTCCCTCTCACTTTTAATATTTTTCTAAGATTCATGTTTGGAAAAACAACTTATAAATATGTGTAAAATTTTGCCTTGGTGGCTGGTTCATAAAATTACTTCCAGTAAAAGGGATTACATGCTCTCCATCTTGAAAGTTTTCCAAGCATTTGGCTCCATCATTTTTTTTTTCCCTATGTAACCTCTGTGGCTGAAACTCTTGTCACAGATTTTTCCTGTTGTTTGCCAAACAGTGAAGCTCCCAAAGTCATGGGAAGCTTTGCTACTGACTGAGGAAGCCCCAAGGCCTGTCCCTATCCAAGTGCTGAATTGTGAAACATTTAATTGTTCCAAATGCCCTCCGAAGTCTGACTGACTTGCTTAATTTCACACAATGGGAAGATGTCTACTGAGTCTTGGCTTGTCAAATGGAGCATATGCACAAGGCTTTGTAGGGTTGACTTGCCCTACTTGTCTGAGAATGTTACTGTTTTTCAGGTGCTTAGGTGCTATGCAAATTTATGTGCTATGGAAACAACAAAATGCCAGGGGTTCTTATGTGTCGCAGTTGGGGTGGACGCGCGACACACACTGAGTTTAGTGTAAAGTGTAGGTAAAAAGCGTTTATTTTAAAAGTTAGTGTTATATATACACTTTTGTATGTTTATCATTTGTGTTCATTGTTTATTGGTTACTTAACTACTACAACAGGTTTATTGGTTATTTTAACTACACTATACTATTATTAGTTATCTACAATACAGACATCTCAAGAATTTAAACAGAAGCCAGCTGCAGCTGCGTTTACTATTTACTCTCTTTATTGTTTTGAATTTTTTGCTTTTCTTGATTAAGTTTCTCACGGGTAGACATGGATTGTGCTGAGATCAATGTCAGACTCAGACTCAGACAGGCTTTCTGATCTGCTGTCAATCTCCACACTTATGTTTTGAGTGAGGACAGTAGAAAGCACTAATTTTCTTGTCTAAATCCTATATCACGATTGTCATTTAAGAAATAGGGAACCAAATTAATTGTAACAGGGATGAAATGCCCAGGAACAGAATAACAATTTTTGCCATCGGAATATATTTAGGTTTAGACCTTAGAAAAAAAAGTTTTGAACTTTTTTGACAGCAGTTTTCCCTGCAATGACAAAAAAGTTGGCACTGCTGGTAACAGGCAAATCTGCAAAATTCCAGGAATTAAATAATCTCAAAGGCAAATGCTTATGAGGCCAGTTCATAGATAAGAGGTCAAGAACTGTCTCTTATTTGTATGCAATTCCACTCATCAGAGCGAGCACATCAACTCCTCAGCCAAATCTGTTAAAATTGAGAACTCTATTCAAGCTTTTTTTTTCTTTCTGAAATGTTTCTATTTAAGCTGATAATCCTTTGCAGTAAATGTTCTAAGGTTCAGCCTACTGCTATAATTGTCATGTACCTTTAGTGCCCCTTTGCAGACAGTAAATGTAACTTACAGGAAAGTGAAAAGGTTGCAAAATAAATGGCTTAAACATTCTTTTTCAGAACAAACTGGATCAAAGAGTACTTGGACACTGCTCCGTATCTGATCCTCATTTTCAAGCAGGTATATGGGTGGCTTCCAAATGGCAAAAAGAAGACCCACTACTACAATGAAATCAGTGTTTCTATTGCCTGTGGTATCCTGCTTGCTGCACTGCAGGTATGTTGACAGAACTGACATACTGGGATTCAGTACATTAGTTTGGATTACGTACCAAGATTGTTCTGCCCAAATGAGGGTGGAACCCAATTTAGATTTTAACATTTTCAGTCTCCCAGATTACTCCAATTCCTGGCAATATGTCTTAGTTTTTGACTTTTAAAGTTATTCTACTTGGGTCTACGTCTGAGAAGGTGATTCCTGTCCTCAGTACTGGTTAACAGGAAGAAAAATATAATGTAGCTTCCAGAATTGTCACTATTCTCTCAGCACAGGCTTCAGCCCCTGTGGTTTCTGCCTTATGCTAACAAGGCTGACAGGCTCTTCAGACTACCCAAGCATGGCTGTGCAGTGCCACACTGGCCCTTTCTTTTCAGTAATCCCTATAAAACAGCTTGACACAAAATCACTTTTAGTATACAATGCTGAAAAAAAAAATCAGGGACATATTCCACAGGACAGGCTGTACTATTTCAATCGGACTTTCTGAAGCGTTTCTGAAAGTGAGCTGATTTCTAAAGCTCAGCATGTTTGACACCAGCCAGTTAGATTTTCTCAGTGGTTTCTCAGTGCTCAGTTCTGCTTCTTGTATCTGATGTACTCACACAAGTGTTAAATAGAGAAGCTATTCTGATAGTTAACCTGGCCTGTCAGCAAGATAACAGCAAGGTGCCTCCTCTTATATTAGGTCAATTTCCTACCAGGCACTGGCATTTCTCCCCCATTCTGTTTTGAATGACACTTCCTTTTGTGCATTGCTGCTCCTCAGGCACCATTCAGCACCACCACTCTTAGCTTTTCTCCTCTCGAGAAGATCGTAGAGATTACTTAACATGGCAGGTGCATTTCCTGGGCACCTCTCCCTGGCTGACTTTTGTATCCCAGAGCCTTCAAAAAAGCTTGCATTACATAGACATGGAGACTGAAATCCACATGTGCAGCTCTCAGGAAGTGACTCAGCTATGTGGTCATACCTTGGATGATGTCAGCTCTTTATTGTTTGTCAGATTTTTTAGGGTTTTTGTGAGATTTTGTATGAGACGAAGAGTGATACACAGACTTATTTTGAGATACTGATGTAATCCGTAACGATGGCCACTGTGAGAGATGCCAACAGACTCCTGTGACAACTTTTGAGGCAGAGCCTGTGCCCCCTGTCCCTGTGAGGTACAGGTCATGAAGAGGAACAAGTGTTCACAAGGCTCTAAGGCATCTTCCTGCCAGCCATATGGAGGCAGGAACTGAAACATTTCTCTGTATGAGCCAGATCACAGAATCAGGGAATAGTTTGGTTTGGAATGGATGTTTAAAGATCATCTCGTCCAACCCCCAGCCCCATGGGATGACATTCCAGTCATATCCCCACAACTGTCTTTCAACTTCCCTGTGGCTATGGATTTCCCATCACACTGAGGACGGCAGGCAGGCTCTGGCTGTACAGCACACAGACATGGCAGGCAGACTGGGCTATTGCTGTGGTGGAGAAATGCTGTACTTTGTAAGCACAGCAGGCATCTTTCATGTTACCATTGAGGCTATCAGTAAATCAGGTGTTCTAAAGCCTGCAGCAGGCCTAACAAAGCAGCGTTTCTGGGCTAGTCAACAGAAGGATGTGTACAGGAGTGGTGGGAACAAGCACTGCAACTACTGAGCACAGACCTCTGTCTCACTCTGTCGCTGTCTGTCTTGCTGCAGAACGCGGGGCTGTACACGGTGACCTCCACACCCCTCAACTGCGGCCCCCAGCTCCGGGTGCTGCTCCAGCGCCCTGCAAATGAGAAGCTTCTCTTGCTGCTCCCCGTTGGCTATCCCAAGAAAGATGCCACAGTGCCTGCACTGACGCGGAAGCCTCTGGAAGACATCATGGTGGTCATGTGAGCCCAGTGCCGGGAGGAAGGAGCGCATCGCTGCTGACGGCTGAAGTTGTCGCTGCTGGTTCTCTGCTTCGTCCCGCTGTGTCACTGTTGCTCTGGCTGTTTACACCTCTATTTCTTTTAGTGCTAGTAATCTACTAACAGCAGTGAGCAGTCAAGCACCGTGCCTTTGACAGCTGCTGTTACCTGTCTGACCAGAGCATTGTTCCAGGGGATACGTACAAGGGCATTTAAATGACCTTCATCACCTGATTTTTCTCATGCATTGTGGGGACAAATCTCTCCTTGAACTGGAATATATATTTTCCTTTTACTTTTGTGATTGCCATTATACAGGTATTTTAACTTAAGAATTTTAATGAAGGTCATATTAAAAGATACAAAGAGGTCAAACTCAGCTGTCTGATCTTGGTCAGTGTGTGCTGTTAAAATGCCCCTTCCCCTTCACTGTGTCCAGCTACGTGTAGAAAGATGCTATTTTCCTCTTACCTGGTAGGATTTCTCTAGTTGATTGTAGAGAACAAAAACTTTCTCTGTACCAGGCTTTCTTAAACTATTGTGGCTACGAATGTCTTAGGTTGGGGGAAATTTAGCAGGAACAAGGCATACAAGTAATTTGCTTGTTACCATTTATTTATGCATGTTCCAGGCACAATTAGATCATGTGGTAGCTATCAGTCGCGTCCCCGGTACTTGCTGCTTCCACGGGGAGCAACCCAGAGGGAGCTACTATTCTGGTTATCCTGTTTACCTGCAACTATACCAGTGTAACATCCTGAAACTGAAACTGCTTTAGAAACCTTGACGCGTGAGAGGGGCTTTCATGCCAGCCCGGATCCGGGATTTGGGAGCGGCGCTGGAAGGGCTGGCGCTGCCGATGCCCGCGCGGGCAGAGCCCCCTCGTGGGGCCGCGGGTCCCGGCGCTCCGCCAGCAGCGAGAGGGAAGCGCTGGGAGACGCGCCCTTCCTGCCTGTCTCTCTGTTCTGGGGAGCACTTTCCCACCCTGATCTCTGCTGCTTCTAACGTCAGGCAGGTTCAGCCAAATTGGCTTCAGCCGTCCTTGAGGGGTGAGAGGCTGGAGAGCAGTGCCATGGAAAGGGACCTGGGGCTCCTGGTCAATGGCAAGTTGAACACGAGCCAGCAGTGTCCTGGCAGCCAGGAGGACCACGCGTGTCATGGGGGACATCAGGCACAGCATCGCCAGCCAGGCAAGGGAGGGGATTATCCCGCTCTACTCTGCGCTGGGGCGGCCTCACCTCGAGTGCTGGGGGCAGTTTTGGGTGCCACAACATAACATTAAACTATTAGAGAGCATTCGAAGGAGGTCAACAAAGATGATGAAGAGCCTTGAGGGGAAGATGTATGAGGAGTGGCTGAGGTCACTTGGCTTGTTCCACCTGGAAAACAGGAGGTTGAGCAGTCTACAACTTCCTCGTGAGGAGAAGAGGAGGGGCAGGCACTGATCTCTTCTCTGTGGTGCCAATGACAGGACCCAAGGGAATGGCCTGAAGTTGTGTCATGCGAGGTTTGGGTTGGATATCAGGAAAAGGTTTTTCTCCCAGAGGGTGGTTGGGCACTGGAACAGGCTCCCCAGGGAAGTGGTGACAGCACCAAGCCTGACAGTTCAAGAAGCATTTGGACAATGCTCTCAGGCACAGGATGTGACTCTTGGCTGTGCAGGGCCAGGAGCTGGACTCGATGATCATTGTTAGTCCCTTCCAACTCAGCAGATTCTGTGATTCTGAGTTAACTCACTCCTCCTTATCTGGAGTCTGACCTGGTCTAGTGTAAGGCTCAGCAGGGGGATTGGAACTACATGATCTTTAAGGTTCCTTCCAATCAAAACCATTCTATGATTCTATACATCAAATCCCATTTAGCACCACTTGTCAGCTGAGCAAGTGGAGGGGATAATGTTTTGCAGAAGTACAGATTTTGGCCACATCAATGCATCTGTCACCCAGTGCGAAAAACTATTTTCCTCATTGACAAATCATTTTGCTGGTATTTAGCAGATATGGCTGTGTGTTCACCTGTTGTACTAGCCCTGCTTCACATTCTCAGTGGTACAGCTATGGAAGGAAGTTTCTTATGCAGGCCTAGTCTGAAATGAGCGCTTGTAACTACAATCAAATTTAAAAAAAAAAAAATTAAAAAGAGGAAGTCCTGGGTCTACACACTTTCTTTTAGTTTCTAAAAACTAATAAGGGAGATAGGGGTTGGCTGAATCAAGTGAAGGCTGATCAGCTGCAGGAATACACATTAAAGTCACTGTTGCAAGTTTTCCTTCTGTGCAGATGCTGCTCTGCCCCACCATGTCCCTTCACAAGCAGTTTGTACCTGCTGGTACTACTATGTTTTAATTCAGAGTTCACGTCAACAGAGGGAGGACTGAATCCCTATCATGTTGCAATCTTTCCTACAGAAATAAACTCTCAGCTACAGAAATAAATTACTTCTGCCTGGTCTCAGTCTGCAAAATAGACAGCACTCAGAGAAACTTTACCAAATGAATTTAGTTTCAGACAGCAGGAGCTTGCATATATAAGGTTATTTCTAGTGTGCTTTCGTAACTAAAAAACAAAGAACTAAAGCAGTTAAAAAATATACAAAGAATTGTCACAATAACAAGCACTGGTAGATACCGATATACCTCTTCACACCAAAGAAGATTAATGGTTGTTATTTTTCCCCATGTGCTAATTCTAGAAACTAATATACACATAATAGTTGAAAAACTCAAGCTCTCATACCTACTGGATAGGAAAGATTCTATCCAAAAAGCATTTCTGAAATCATGAAAAGTAAGTAAAATAAGCCGCTTTTATTTTTTCTTTTTTTCTTTCTTTTTTTTTTGTAATCTCCTGTACAAACGCTTATTCAAAAGGAAATACTTCAGTAGTATTACAACCACAGATGATGCTGCAGTCTCTTGTAAATCATGTTAGAGCTACTGTAGTGACAAGCCTACTTGGAATTGCCACACTTCTTTAGTAAGTGCACTGTCTTTACTTAAAACACAATTAAATAATAAATTTTGCCTTTCTGTGCAGCATATTGTTGAAAAAAATAAAGGTTAGCATTTAAAGTGTTTTACATTTAACTGGGGATACCTGGTTGGCATTTGTTCAGTTTCAAGGTAAAAAATTTGTTCAATTTCAAGGTAAAACTCCTGCTGTCTAAATGGAATTGCCCATGTTTCCACTAGTGTCCATTGCCTGTTGGCCTGGTGCCACCCATCTCCTAGAGAAGTCTGGCTTCTTCTTCTGTCTATCTTTCAATCAGGTAGCTGCAGACAGCAACTAGTTCTCCCCGTTTCTGGGATCTTTCTTCCTTGAACTGTTAGGGCAAATTTGTGTGTGTTCAAGGATTCTCACCATCTGAAATTTGTCAGACAAACGCTCTTGAAATCAGGTGCAACACAGTGGGTTGCATGACAATCCAGATAATTAAAGGAATGAGTATCACATTTGTTGGAACCACCGCCAACTGCCCATCTCCTCCCACTGCCTGGATGACTGAACTGGCTTTGGTTTCAGTCTGCCCTTGAATGTGGAGCTGGAAGGTGTTGCAGCTGGTGCTTCATTAGCCATCCAGCTGGCCATGCCTTGAGGCAGGGAAGCATTACTCCCGGAGCAGCACCACCTTACCCACTCCACCATCTTCCTTTCAAGACAGGTGAGCCAGAGCTCAAATGATGCTGCTAGAAAGTAATTTTTTTTTCATCTTAGTGATTCAGAGTGTAAGATCTGGAGACTCCACTGATATATGTGTCCATCTCCTCCATAGCTATGTGATGGAGTGTAAGATTCCCGTAAATTAGCTGGGCTGTAGTACCCATGTAAGTGCTCTCTGCTTGATGAAAATAGCAGGTTGTCAGTATTTAGCTCCTTTACAAGCAGTTTAAAAGTGCTGTTATCTTGCATTTGACAGAAATAACTGTTCCCAGGCACAGTTACTGGGTCTCAGCTGGTGCACAGGGATGTAACAGGTTATAGTTTATCAGCTGTGTATTTGAGCATTTCTTACCATACAAATTCACACTAGTACAATAAAAGTAAAGCAGCTTCTGGGTGTGAGGAAGTGTCAGCTTGGTGCTGTGTATCCCAGATGAACAGAAGCACACAAGCCCCTACTTCAGGTTGTGGTTTTGCTCTGATTAAGCTGCAGCACTTCAAAGACATTTAAGCAAGTAGATGTGCAGTCAGCATCTGATTGATTTATTTCTTTAATTGCTACATAGATCTCATGGGCCCATGAAAAATCAATCTTGAGAAATAATCCAGCTTGCACTCCAAGGCAGGATCAGCTGTACTTGATTGCCAGGTACTCTCAAAACATGAATCCACAGCACTAATAAACTGCTCCCAGCAAAAGACTTGAAAGAAATGAAAATGCAAATGCTAATTCTGCCAGCACATGCAAGTCCTAAGAAGGTTTTGTTTCCGGAAGGGCTCGGGCTTGGCATTATGTTGTGTCACTGATGAGACCTCCATGGAGATCATTAGGAAGAGTTTGGGCTGCTGTACTGTTTTGAAGATTTCCACCCACCTGAGCTCAGTCGAAGTAAGAGCTGCAAAAGTAGAACAGACATTGTACTCATGACTTAGAACTCCCAAGGAATTTAGGTTTTTTTTGGGTAACATTACCTGTATCAGGCATCTTCAAGAACCAAGCCTTTGCCTATGTAGATAGAACTCTCCTGTCCTTGTGGAGTGTAAATAAGGAGAACACTTAATGGCGTGAGAGCTGGGCAACAGGTCATTCAAATGTAAGATGGAAGAGAGTCATCGAAGCTTGAATCAGTGCAGCAGCAAGTTACCAGTTAAATATCACCTGCTGTTCCAGGCTGTGTATGTGCACTAACTTAGCCGCAAGGTTGGAACTGAGTTGAGCTAGTTCTGGTAGAAACAACAAAGGCATTCCACAACCTAGGTAACACAGTGTAAGACATGGGAAAACAGTGCTGGTCAGTGAGATGGATGATGACCATGACCTCAAGGCATCAGTTACCAGGGTTTTTGAGACATAGATTTGAGAGATAAGGTGTTGGAAGGATTTTTAAGGGAAATCTTGGAATTTTTTATGAGGAGCTTCCCTGTGCCTGAGGGTAAGTTCTTGTCTATTACTTGAGGGTAGGATATTGTAACTGAGATCACAAGTGACTCAGCTTGAAAGGGTGAGACCAGAGTCCAATAGTTTTGCCCGACAATGTGACAGTGTTGGTGAAGTTATCCCGAGGAGCACCTCTTGCAAATACCAAGTTCGAAGTGTGAATATTGGGAGTCAGATAGACAAAAGCACACCTGTGTAGACCCACAACAGCCACAGATATGCTTCAAAGAGAGGATCTGCTTTAACAGGCTGGCTTTTTTTTTTTTTTTTTTCAATTGGATATGCAGTAGGGGCATGGGCCTGTAGATTATGCACTGGATTTTAATGAAGCTTTTGTGTCATTGTTCTTGTAGTGCAGATGGTCCAAATGTCAGAATGCTTTTAACATCTTCAGACTATTCCTTTAGCTCAGTCATAGGATGACAATTATTCATTCAACTTGAAGAAGGCTGTTACAGCCGATTCTCTGTGGGACCAATGCCAAGGTACTACTCTTGGGTAAAGAGAAATATGTTCCCTAGCAGCTTGCTGTGAAAGGTATCTCTGTGCAAGTAGCATTACCAAATGGAAGAGTTAACAACAACCTGCTGGTTTTGCCTTCCTGGGGCAAATAAATATGAGATGTGATATACGGTACCCCTTTTTCAGTCTGAAGATCTTAGTCTGCTTTCAGTAGTAGTGTACCAGTAAACTTGTTCTGTGTGGTTTATGACTGAGGAAAAAAGAAACAGAGCAAGACAAGCCACAACTACCGGGCAATGCGTTAGTGTCCACACAAAGGGTCAAAGAGCTGAGGAGAAAAACAGCTTTCCTATGCTGGCCATTCTGTTTGTTCCTGTTTGTGAGCTGGTATGCATTAAATTTAGAGCTGACTAAATTTCAGGAGACTAAGTGACCCTTGAAAAACCTGTGTCACTCCTGGAATTACGTGTTAAAAGCTACTAATTAACGATGACTTAGCTGCTGTCAAGCAGGACAGTTGTGGCAGCACTCCTCTTTGGTATAGGACCTTTTATTTCTCAGGGTACTTTTTAGACTTAATACAATAGAGTGGCTCGTTCTTTAATATTGGTGTCCGTTTCCCTTTTTGCTGGAAAATGAAAATGAGGCACATGATGGGAGAAGAGTAATTTTTAATTCAGTGAAATATAAATATTGGTCGAAGCAAAAAGGTGGTGTAATCAATAAAGAAAGTGATGGTCAGCTATATGTAGCTTTATACATTTAAATGTTAAGTAATCACGTATTTTACAGCTGTGCAAAATGGTATGAAGTTAAGAGCATCCTCAGCTTTAAACTAGGGTGAATTATCAATTAACTTTAGTAGTAACTGGGCCTGCAAAGGAAAGAAGAACAAACTTCAAAATGAATACTTGAAATACATTATCTATTTAGAAATCAAAAGCCACTGAAAATACTGACTCATTTTGATTAACTTTCAAGAAGCATGAAAAGAATTGTGATTATTTCCTTTTGTGGCTTTGGAGACCAAAGCAGCATATGCAAGTGTAATCACTTGAAAGAGATTTAGGATCTGCTTCATGCTGATCTGTATTTTGGACTGCCCTTGAAATGAGAAATTTTATTTCCAAACTGTCTACTAGCCAGGATGTCAAGGCAACAACTGACCATCTCTATGTAGGATTCCAGTCTGTGCTTCAGCTTAAGGATATGTTGTGCACAGGACAGGGCATGGTGGCTCATTTCAGGGGCTCAGTGAGATCTGAGAGACAAACGTGATGCACAAACCTTAAACACGTTGGGCCTCAAATGTCCCAGTTTGCTACAATGGCATCGTAAATCAGAGGTGGTCAATGGATGGTACCTGACAGGGAGGTTTCTTGTTGTGACCACTAACTCTGGCTGTGCAAGTACGTGTGAATGAGTACGGATAAGAGGTGCATGTATACATAACAAAGCATAGATGAGGACTGTGGCACGGAAGAACTGTTCTTGCCTCACGATACAGATTGGTGCTTCCTAAGTGGCTGCAGTTTTTCCACTTTCCCAGGAAGAAAATCTTGGGCAAACACCGAACATCGCTGGTTTTGGAAGGAACAGAATTAAATCTGGGAAAAACGCTCTAAGGCCAGAAGGATTCTTAAAATCTGGTTCTTATCAGGAGATAGGAACGTTTTAAACAGGATAACTTCCAACTATTGCTTCTCCCAGATACCTGGTACAATTTCAGGAATTCATGATGAATGAACAGCAAAATAATATCTGCTTCTTCTTTACCCTTTTTCTTATGTTTTTGACTTCAATTTCTTCTCTGTCCTTCATTTCACATCTGCCACCTCACAGTATATTTTTGCTATAGGTACTTTTTGAGCTTTGAGCATAGTGTTCCTATTCTTTAACAGAACAAGCATGAGTACTATGCAAAGTGTGTTGAGCTGGCAGAAGGGTCAGGAAAACAGCAAGTACAGGTCAAAAGCAAGATCCAGATCTTTCTGTGCTTATTTTTACTGTGATTTTTTATCTGTGTGGGTATAGCACCTGAAATCCATTAGATATGTTACAAAAAGTGGTTCTGTCTCCAAAGTTTGTCTTCTTTTTAGCTGGATTTGTTATACTATCTGTTTATAATTAGATGACAAAACACAAGTAGAAGTATGAATGAGGTAATAAAAAAAGGTTAGAGCAAACTCCTGTCAACTGTTGTCTGTTTTAACTGCCAGAGAAATCTGGAAGGCAGCTCCTGTCCTGCAAATCAAAGTGAATAAACACTCTCTGTGAATATTACCTTCCCATTTAATTTAGTAAATTGTTGATGAACAAATTGCAAAGTTCAAGAATGTAATTATTTGGGATTAGTAGAGAATTTCTTTAGCACGTAATTGATATTCTGTGGATCATTTGATTAGCAGCTGAAAACATTTTGTAATTCATGCTGTAATTAGCCAGCACAGTGCTTACTCCATATGAGACTGCACTGTTATAAATTTGGGCAGACCCAGAATACAAGCAACATATCTTGACTGCTAAGTAACTCACACTGGATGAATGTTTTGTAGAAGGCTACACTGTAACCTGCAGGAATTGTATACAGATTTGCAACCAGGTCTGAATCAAAAATTGCCTCAAAATTCACTTACTTTTAATTCTGAGCTGATGTCAGCTGTCTGTGGGTTCCCACTTCGTGTTTTTTACATCTCCCTAATTGTTCTGGGCAGAATGGACTAAATGTGACTGATTCATGGAAGTCCACATGGATGGTGAAAGATTCTGCCCATAAATGCCTACTATCTGTAGGGTGTTCCTTCAGAGCATGAGGGTCCCTCTTGGTTGGAGGCTGTGTATTTTCACCTGCACAATCATGCAGCAGACCTGTATTGTGGGAGGAACGTGTTTCCTTTCTGCCACTTACATCCAGGAGAGCAGAGTCCTTCTGTGGGCAGCTAAATGGGGAAATACTATGGGGATATGGGAATATCATATTATATACCATTTTCTGCGTAGATTATTCAGAGTCAACTGATTTGATAGGAAACAGTGTTACCTGCAGGCCAGTGTCCCGGTCCAGAACTAAAATACCTTTCGTAAATGATGCTTTAAATAATCTTGTTTTTCTTCAATTTGTTTATGAAGTTCATAACTAAGCTCTTCTGCTCTCCAATGGCTGGATACATAAATGCAATTCTATTTATCAACTTCTCAGAGAAAGTCAATTCATATGGAAGGAGCTTGCCCCTAACCTTCTGTAGATAACAATCTTTTTTTTTTTTTATCCCCAGCTGCTCCTAATTGGCAAGAAAACACACGAAGTGCTTCATGATTTGCTACCGTTGCCTTTGTACCACTAGATGGCACGAAAACACCATATAGGAGGAGGGGACCTTTGACTGGAAATAAGTTGGCTCCTTGAGTCCTCTTACTCCAGTTACCTTTAACCATACTCTGTTACCCAAATCACAGATCTAGGAATAGGCATCTGAGAGATGAAAGCTGGAGTGTTATCTGTGATCAAAAAGGGACCGCACACAAAGGAAAAATTTGTCGCACACTTTATTAGCTTAAGAGTTGACTGCAAATGCAAAAGGTGAAACTCCCTTCATCCAAGCTCTGACAGGCTTGTATGGGTGGGGTTTTTCTTTGCTATAGAAGAGACCCGGTTTTATCTAGTTACCTAGTCACATACTGCCATATGTTTTGCAGTGATACAGATGAAAAGTTTCCCATTAATCATGAAGCAGACAGTCAAGTTCACAGGTGTCTTCAAATAAGAATATAGTCACTAATTTTCAGCCATTTCCTTTCATTGAATTAATTCCCCATGTATTTCCCTTCCTCCCCTGTGGGTCTTCATACTCCAGACCTCTGCAATCCCGGCTGTCTAGCAGCTAAGGCATAACACACAGACACTTGTCTCTTGAGGAGCAGATCCAACTCCAGTCTGCTCAAAGGCTCTTACTTGCTCATGTGAAATGCAAGGCACGGTTTTCCTCTGAGTAAAGCTTGTAGACTTTTTTTATTTATGCTGTTTGCCTGAGAGAAAAAGGAAAGCATTCCTTCTTTCTTTCCCTTCAGATATGGATAAGCCATGGGGGAATTACGTAACATAAGAATGAGAAAGACGTGGAGAAAAAGCTTTCCCTCCCTCTTCTCCCAACTTATCTCTGAAATAAATCTTCATTTACTCTCTATTTAAAGGATTTTGGAATGAGCTGTGTATGAAAACTGGAGCTCTATTTCCATGAATGGTGGGAAAACTAAGCCTGGGATTTTAAGTAACTTGTGAGGTAAGTACAAGTCCCCTTTTAGTATGAAGTGTGAAGACCTTACAAGCCTAGAGGGAGCATAGAAGGGCAAAAAGGTCTGGGAGTGGAACACAGGTTTGAAGGCATGTCTTTAAGGCTGTGCTCAAGCGAGATCTGTTATGTTATGACAAAAATCGCGTACTGGGGAAGGTAGGCTTGGATTTGCCTGCAGGTGTGGAGGAGTTACTTGGTTTCCCAAGCAGTGAGTCAGTCAGATGCCAACATCAAGTGAAGGACCATTCTCCTCATGGAATATTCAGTCATGTATCTAAGAGTCAAGACTGGAACTCCTGCCCATGTAACACTGGATAAATCACTTCCCATATTTTTTCTGTCAGTGCGTGAATTGTGGGATTTGTGCTGATAATCTGCAGAGGAAATGAAGGGGAAAAATTGCTTGAGCAGCCCATGATAATCTTGGCCTGATAATCTCAAATTTGCTGCTTACATCAGTTTTCCAGATTTCATATTCATCTTATCTGTGACTAAACCTTATCTGTTCTTGATCATTAATCACGAATGTATTCTTCCTGTAATAGTCATGAACGCTGAAAGGAAAGTAGGAGACCGAGAAAGAATAGATAAACACATCAGGAATACTTTAACACTGGACAGACTGGCAGCAATGAACTTTGGGCACTTCAGGAAGAAAAGATTTTATGCTTAAACTTAAAATCTGTCTTGGATCCTGCTTTCAGCATTTCAGTTACTCCTGAGGAGGATTCCAGGTGTCTACTTGGAAGTAGAAAGTGTTCATAAGCAGGGGTTTCTCTCTATATTCTGTGCTCCTATACTCACAAAGAAGAAGAAAATTTCTTACAAAGGCAAGGCACTAGGTGGAATATACAGTGTTGGGTTTCTTTTAAGATAGATTCATACAAGTTTAATGAAAGCCTCTTTACTGTGTCGTTTGTATGATGGTTATATAGATATGACTGAAATTTCTCCAATTAACGTGATTATTTGGTTCTTCCTTGCTGTGTAACCTAACATGCACTGCTTTGCACTTTTTCACTAGAGGCAATACGGAGCAGTTGATGGAGAAACTGACTGACAAAATACCTTTAATTTTTACCTTGAAAGAGTTGCTAAAGGGAAAAATTGAAGCAGAGGGAGCACAGAGAACTAAACAATGAGAGGGTCTTATGAATTCATGGCATATGTGGTAGAGAGTGGTTACTGTTTTGCAGAACTGCATTACTTGAGAGATACAATTCCACAGCAATTTTACCAGCTATTCTTTGGTATTTTCATAAATCACAGCAACAGGAAATTATTAGCTGTACATGCCTTTGGCAGCCCCCCTGCATGCATCCCCTTACTGACTGCACCTGGAGCTGAAGAGCAAGCCTGCCTTGGGTAGTGTAGTTATGCCTGACGTGGTTAAAATTAAGGAGTAGAAATCAGAGTGATGCTGAAGACTGCAGGGCTGACCATCACATCACCCAGACTAACCCGTGGCTCTTGCTGAGCTTGCATGTGCTGGGTACTGGGCATCTGTCAAAGCCTGTGGTGGTGTAAGGCAGAAGGAACAAGTTCTCCCATGTGAAGAAAGAAGTCTTTGGCTGAAGGAGGAAATAAAGCACTGATCCCACAGTCTTTAAAGATAAACTCCTATGAAAGACTGATGTGTTGATTATTTTTAGCAGGGGAGAGCCTAAGGGGAGGGCTTGTCAAATAGATTAAACCATTGTTAGGAGCAGAGCAGGATTCTCCTGCAGCACTTTCCTTTCTATCACACCTGCATCCTGATGTGAAATAAAAAGTGTGTGAGTGGTGGTGGGGGAATGTGGAGGAGGGAAAAGCTGCACTTGGGAGAGCTGAAGTGGTAGCAGTTAGTGATGGAGTCATTGTTTTCCTGTCGCTGCTTTTACCCTCTTAACTTCTCTTATGCTGATTTCTTTCTGTTAATCCCCAGGATAGCCTCTGAGAGTTGTTTATCATCCCGGGGCAAAACTATTCCAGCCTGCTCTCACCACTCTTTTTTCCTGCACGCAGTGTTGCTGATGTGTCTAAGCGTCCAGAAGAGCCTGAGGACAGAGTGGGAGGATGTTTTCTCATTTTTGTAATCTCTCTGGGCCTGTGACTCTTGCTCAGCACTGCTCTTTTCCCCCCTGCTTCTCCCAGGCACCCAGGCTGTGAGAAGCAGTGCTGTCATGCTGCAGCAAACAAGGTGCTGTGCAGCTGCTGGGCATTCATCCATGCTGGGCCAGGTGCTGTGTGACCTTCCCTTTGGGAGCATGTGTTTGAACACTGTTCAGAGCAGTCTGGTCACGGTAGGATGGCATGGGTGCACTGGGTTGGGTGGGGTATTATTCAATGCAGCCCTTTGCCAGCTAGGTTTTACTAATTTCCTGGTTCTGCTGCATGACTTATCTCCCAGACAGAAGGAAGAAAAGGCTGGGAGAGTGTGTTTGCCCCAGAGAAAGAAGGTATTTGGGAGGACACCTGGAGGTTCAGCCAGGTGCTGTGACAACAGAAGCTGGCTTTTTTTTATCTAGAGCAAGAGTGTGAATATGTGAAGTGCTTTCAGAGACTGAAGGTTATGGTATAACCCCATCTGAGTCTCCTCTTCTACCTTTTTATTCAATTGTTTAGATCAGGCTTCTACAGAAGAATGTCTTTTAGGTGGCAGTCCATCACAGAAGACTTTTGTGACTCTACAATCCAAGTACCATTCTCTGGTTTTGTATTGCCCTACAGATCCTCAGCCTTGGGGTCTTCAAGTCTAGAAGAGGAGGCTTGTACATAAAACAGAACCATGCATTTCCTAATAACTAAACTTTGGGGGAGAGGAATCAAACAAATATATGAGCAGAAAATCCATGTACAGACCTTTTCTTTCTAGAAGCCTATCAGCCTAAAAGTGGAATCGACTGGGACTCCCAGCTTTGAGTAGAGAGAAGGTGGGACTGAAGGCTGTCTCTCTTAATAGTCTTTCTGAATACTTCAGGAAATGTGCCTTTAAGTCTGCTCAGATGATCCCTCCTCCACAGTTTTAACTTCTTCTTACATAGATGGTTAATCTGACTTTGGGAAGCTCTTGTACCATCACATGGAAACATTTTTATGCCTTGTCCTAGAGTATTCCCTCGCTCTACTTTATAATCTGAAAGGCGAGATGAGACCCCCTCCATAGCCTCTGAAGGGCTTGATGATCCTAAGTGTGAAAACCCTCTCCAGAAGTGGTAGGTAAATGGCTGAGCTGCACGAAACTGAGCTATGATCTTTCCTGCCTGATGTAGGCAGCTTGTTTTTCAATTTAATTCCATGTTTTTATACAGTAAATTGCCTTCCAGTAATCAAACAAACATTTAAAAGATTATATATACAATTTCAGGCATCTTCAAATCCATCACAGATGTCCTTGGGGTTTTGTGTGCTCAAGGGAAAGCTTTGGCTTTTAAAGATGGAAGAAACAGGAAGAAGATGAGAGATGAAAGGGGAGAGGCTAGTTGCTTTCAGAAACATGGGAATTACCAGACTGAGCCAGACTTAAGACTACATAGTCTGGCTTGGATACATTGAGTGCAGAAGGGGATTCTAATTATCACTCAGCACACACTGGTGGAGTACATGTCTTCAGTCATGTAGGCTCCTGGTGTCTGCATAGCTGAACATAGCATCCCTTTGGAGCTGGGATCCCTGCAAGCAGAACTAGAACTTAATTACTCTGCTGTTCCTCCTGGGAAGGGATCCACACACTGACGTCTGATATCAGTCTGAGCTAAGGGAGGAGCAGGGAAAGAAGAGCTGCTGCCTTACTGTGGAACAGCTGCATTTTGGGCTCAGTGCCAAAGTGGGGGAGGAAAACTTCTGGAGGCCTGAAGAGATAGAGAAAGGCAAATCCCTCCCGGTCTTAGGCTTCAAGAGACCAACGCTGTGTGTGGGCAGGAGCTGGGACGCTGTGTGGGAAAGATTTGCAATTTCAGTAGGAGTTCCCTCCCAGGTTTTCATGAAAACCAAGTCCCTAAACCCCAGACTTTATCACAGATCTAGGCTAGTACTCTGGGATGGGCTGCAGAGCTGCAGCCTCCACCCCTTTCCACCCACTGGCACCAGATACTGAGAACCCCTGGATTTAAAGATGCACTGCTTTTGGCACAGAGGGTCTCAGAGCCAAAACCAGCAGTGTGGCCATCTGAACCCCTGCTCAGTAGCATGAAGCAGCACATTATGGGAAGCTTATGCTCAGGAACAATCTCTTGGCAAGTCTGTGTGATGTAGCTGCCACAGCTCAGCCTTGCATGCTTTATGCTCTGCTGGGTGCAAGACAAGGGCGTTCCAGTGGGGCAGGCAAACGTAGGGTTCAGTAATACTGGCAGCTGGATGCTTGCTATGAAGTGAGAGCACAAAGACCATGTATTGTTTCTATTTTAGGGTGTTTGATATCAGAAAAGCACTTTGCAACACCTCATGCATGCCTGGGCTTCCAGTGACTTCATTTAGAAGTGTCCAGCCACACCTGGAGGGAACTGTAAAGTGCGAGTCGGGATGACAGCGTTTTTGTAAACAACGGGATTTCCTGGGATTATGTTTGAGTGGTTGGTCCTCTTGGAGAGGGGGAGAATGTATTAGGTCTCTGACAAAGTAATGAGAAGAGTTTCTTTGTTATGTAATTTATAAGGCCACTGGTTGCCATTGAGCCAAAAACCTGCTTCAAATTGAATGGGTTAAGGTTATCCACATGGTCCTGTTAAATAAATTCAAATTGCATGGGATACAATTAAATTAAAAACTTTAGTCTTTAGTTTAAACCATGCCTCTGTCATTCTTATTTTTGATAAGCATAAAAACACCCTGTAGTGAAACCAGCTACCAGTGTGTTCCTTGCAGGAATGTGTCATAGGATTATGTTGTGACCAATTTACGTGCTTTTTCAATGTTTCACAGCTTTCTGGTATATTGTCCATAAAACTTTTTTTTCATTTTTTGCATTTAAGATTTATCCTGACTGTCTGATCAGGACAGGATAAATACATCTTAATGAACCCTATAATGAATACAAAGCTACTCTGGGAAACCAATTTAATTTTCATGAATCTCATTGTTAGATGAATATATTAAAAAACTTAGTGTGGGTCCTCTCTGAGGGCAAACACTTCCTTTGAAATTAAAGCAATATTTTGTGAGCATAATGCTTAGCTCCTGTTCGGTGGCAGTGACCAGGTAAACCATGCTGTTGTAGCCCTGTTTGGTGGTATGTATAAGCTTTCTAATGTACTCTGTAAATGTGATATCAGCAAATAATGTGTGTAGCTTTAAAACAAGCTTTGGCAAGCAATCAGTCTGGCAGCATTTGACTGGACTTTCAGTGGAGCAGAAACAGGAAAGTATAGACTTCTTTAAATTTGCCCTGTCTGTTGGTGGAAATAGTCCTTGTGGTATTTGTCCAGTTGTGTTACTGAATGCAATCACTGCGGCAATGTACAGGCACTTCCATTAGCTGGGACCACTGGATATCATTTCTGAAATTCTGAGCAGTGGTTTTAAGAAAAATGCTTTTAGAAGAATCAGTCCCACTTGCCCCAGCGATTGTGGCTTCAGTGCATTGCGGTGTGGTTGCTATCAGCATCAGTCCATGCTGACAGGCATCAGGAACTAGGAGACAACTGGGATCTGAAGCATTGCCCATATTATTATTGGAAATCTGTCCTCCCTAGCATATGCACTGTCTCATTCTAAGGAAGGCTGCCATTTCTGTTCTCCCGAGGTTTTGCTGCTTCTGAAGTGGAGGGACTGAAGTGTGCCATGGATGGAGTTCAAGTTTTCTCTGTGTTTAAGCAAACATTGGATCTCAGTAAGCATCAGAGAATTTCTGGGTACCAGGCATTGTCTTTGTCTTTGCTGTCTGAGCTGTATCTTTTCTGGCATGGAACAGTAGAGATAAAATCTTCTTTTCCAATATTGTGAAAGGAAGTATATTTTGGTTAAGGTTGGTATTGTCAGGAGATAACATTGGCTTGAAAATGAAGGTGTATTGTTCTAGCACAACATACTGTAATTTAAATCATTCACAATGCAATTTCTTCTGTGGTTCCAGTCTGTAAACTAAACCAGAAACTGACATTTTAGCTGGTGCATTCAGTTTAAAAGCATTGAATATTGCACATAATATAAGCAAGAATTCTCATTTTCTTGCTTCATGTAATTTTCATAAGTAGTGCAACACTTTTCTTCTCCATCTGAATAAGGTCTCTGACTTTTTTTTTCCTTCATCACTCTGGAAAAATACTGTAATATTGTCATGTTCAATATACTTGTCTCAGTTTACCTGGTTTCACTGTGCCAGGCAGATGAATGAGTTAGAGTTTTGTTTTCTGAGATAGAAGCTGCCTGAGGGAACTTGAAGCTCACTGCTTTGCTCTGTGCCTAGATGGTCACTGAAGGGTAGTTTTCCTCCCTGAAAGCATCTTGTTTAGCTGTACCAAATAAATCTTTGTCAGTTTTGCCTTAAGAAGTTATGCTGTTCCTTGCTGTAGGTTTAAACTTGAGTGTGGGGACATAATAGCAGAGTTCTATGAATCTGAGCATACCTGGGATGTGCAGAAGGAGGCCTCTAAACATGGGCTTTGACTCAGCAGAGGATCTGTTGCTCAGGGCACAGAGGAGCTGGCCAGAATCCCTGCTTTTACTCTTGCTTAGAAACTCACTGGAGAGAAATGGACTGCCAGTCTATCTTCAGGTAAGATGACTGCCACTCAGTCCTGCCTTCCTGGTGTGGGACCGTGGAGGCCAAATTCTCTTTCAGCCTGTGGAAGTCTACTTGTTTGCCTCCCAAACCCACCCCAGCAGAAAGGAAGTAGAAAAGTAGCAAAATAAGCTAAAGAGAGCAGTGTAAAATTCAGACAACTGAGAAAGTGTAGCTTTAATGTGAATTTTAGTAAAATTCTGTGCCCTTCCTAGTAGCTAAGAGTAGCATTTGCTAATATTTTAGTTTCCATGAATGGCCTGCAGTGGACATGACTGCTATGTCTCCTTGTGAACTCCTCAACTAACAACTCTTTGAAGAAAGTGGTATATGAACAGAGGTTTCTTCAGTGTGAAGACATGAATGATGCTGTTTGCGAAAGGAACTTTCTATCTATGTTTTTTGACCCTTTGTCTCCCAAGTTTTTCAACTATAGGGTTTTTTTTCAGCCCTATCTGCTGTTCTTTTACCTCTTCCACTATATTTTCCAATGTATCATTCGTTCTTAGTGCCACCCGATTTAGGTCTGGTGATTCATGTATATACTCCCCTGATGAATAACCTGCACGAGGCAGGAAAGTCTACCTGCTGACTAGTGACTGCTTCTTTCCTACTTTGCCTTTTCTAGAGCAAGTTAAAGTCCAGGTTTTATTGGAGAGAAGGAAGAAGAGTTATGCAGTGCCACCAAATTAAATTCCGCCTTCACTCAGCTTTTGTGCAGGCTTTAAACAGTGTTAGAAAACAATATGAGGAGACAGAAACCAATCATGTTTAGAACCATATCTAGAGGTTTTCTTTAGATCTGATTATCACTATTATAGTCCACATTAACAAACTACATCATAACTTGGTCTGCTTGTTTTTTAAACCAAGGTTTAGCAGTGTTTTGTCTGTTTCCTGTAGTGACACTTGAGGGATTTCCACGTATGGCTACATCATCTGAAAAAGATGCCAAGGCTAAAATGGACCTCATGTCACAAAGTCCACAGTTTTCGTAATGTGGATTTCTTCCACATCACTGTTCTGCTCAGTGCATGGTACAATGGATTTTCCTAGTAATGGTTTTGTGATGGTACAGGCTAGGGATAAACCAACTGGAAGCTGGGAGTGATTCCCAAGTCTTGTGTAAGGAGCTCTGTTCAAACTCTCTTTTGATTCCATTCATGAGCTAGCTTCCACATCTTTCTCTGCATGCTCAGGCTTTCAAGCTTCTAGAAATAAGCTCAAGTGCATGGGCCTGAATGGGGTTTCGCCATGTTGCAGTCAGACAGTCATGAAATCAAAATTACAGAACGTGCCAAGGAAAGCAACCACCCCACAGGCTAGATGTGGAAGATATGTTTTTTTTTTTGCAAGAGCAGTTGCCCCTCCAAGCAATTCTTTGCTTCAAAATCAGAAACCTCAAGTCCCTTCTGAATGGTGTCCACCAGGGTTTGGGCAGGGACAAAAGATGGGAGCTGCTGTGCCTTCAGGGAGATGGCTGTGACTTCCAGGCATTCTCTGCTCCTGAAGGATGGAAATTCCTGTTTTACACAGAGGTGATGTATAGCTTTGGGTGTATAGAAAGCGGGAGCTTTTCGCCTTTTGGAGAAGCAGTACGTGATTTTTCTCTAGTCCAGTAGGGAAAAAAAAATTCTGGTGCGCCTTTCTGGAAAGGTTGCTGGGCCCTGACCTCCTTTGACCTGATTTAATTGAGGATTTTGCCAAGCTTATTACATGGGATGTTCTTTGGCAGCACTGAGCAAACAAAGCAGGCTGATCACAAATTATCATTTACACGTGCACAGAACGAAACATAAAAATAGCTCTTAAAAACAATAATTTCCTTTTCAGTGACATATAATAACCTTCCTTCAGTAACCTATCATAGACCTCAAGATCTGTGTGACAAAACATCTCCGCTTCCTCAGTTTTATGTCTTCCTAGACACATTACTAACATGAGGCTGAAAAATGCAAAAAATGCCCATCTGATTATTTTTATTTATTTTTTCTTTTCTTTAAACTACATTCCTGATTCTACAGATGTACTCATTTTGTGTCTGCCTACCAGCAATGTCAGCTAACATTTACTGATGCACCTGCTTTACCTTTTACATATTCCCACGTATGAAATACATGGCACATATTAACATATTTCCTCATATTTCAGAAATATTATCCATTGCATACACAAAGCATTTGCTTTTGAAGTATTAAACCTCAGGTTGTTGGCCTGACAGCTACTTGCAGTACAGTGCATTTAATGATGTGAATGAGTGAGACAACAGGATAGATTAAAAAGGAATTACAGCTGAAATTTCTTTTCCTTACTGTTTTTAGGCAAGATGTCATTTTTTTCAGAACATTATTCATTAAGTGAAAAGATGGTTCCATACCCTGAGAAGTAATGTTTCAAACTTCTCAATGAAAATGAAAACCGTAGAACAATGTAACTGGTCTTGGTTTTATTTGAAGAAGCAGTCTCAAAATTCTCATGTTGTAACTCATCACCTCCTTGACAACAGATATGCTTAAGGGCTTAGGACAGTCAATAAGAAAGCAAGTGACAGCAATTTTTATTGTCCCCATAACAATTTAAAAGTGATAAAGTCTCACAGTGACTCCCCTACTGTTAAGAGTTTTTTCATGTTTGAAAGCTAACAAGACTAGAGATTTTCCCCTTTAGAAATGTTATTAGCTACAAGACTGAATAATTTGCCAAATCTGTGGAACAAAAAACCACTGATGACTTAACAGGTCTTAGGGTTCATTGCAGGATTTGCTTCAGTTTTCTTATTTAGGAGGTGTTTACATCTGACTTAAGGTAACTGCATGCTGTCTGTTGACATCAGCAGCATTCCGAAGTGTCAGGAAAGGATACTAAACCGTAATTAATCGGCTGACACATTGCTAAAGACTCATATATGAGCTGGTTATTTTCCCTTTACCTTCTATTTTTGCCATCTCCTGTTTTCTGTTTGGCTGTCTCATGTTTATGTTATAGAAAGAAACAGGTAAAGAATCACATACCTAGGATCAATGTAAGATCCAAAAGAGATATAGAAATGGGAAAACTTGCTTGAATATGAGGTTTATGTATTGCCCATCAAGCTCTGCAATTTTGCCCGTAAATTCTAAATTTCGACCAAATGCAACAGAAGTGGAGACTTCTAAGATGATAACTCCCTAAAAAATGTCATGAAAATTCATTGTGAGGAAGAAGACAAAAGAAAAGTTCGAGTTCAGTCCTTATCTTACTTCTATGATGTGCAAGTGTTGCTGTCAGCACTCAATGCTCTAAATCGGCCGTGACCTTTGCTATCTCTTGCCCAGTCAAACGGGTAACATGTATGGCAGGGAAATAGAAGCGTTGTGAAAATCAGGGCTAGAGCATGGAATATGGGATACAGAGAAACTAGGATGATTACTGCAGGAGAGATTCTGGGGATATAAGAGCAATCTGATGGTGCAGTGGCAGCTTTGATTAGTATCATGGGGAAATAAAAGCCTTCAGTGACCACATGGATATGCAGAAGACATGAGTGCTGTCTGGATAGCAGCCTGGATCTGTAATACTATTTTCTTCTTTGCACGTTTACTCCCTTAATCACCCCACCCCCTTATCTTTTTTCTCCCACCTCTGCTTGACAAGCTTCCTCTCTTACGTCACAGCCAAGGTAGCCATAAGTCAGCTGAGAAATGAGGAATGAATAATTTCCTTCCCCTTGGGGCTCTAGAACGTCACTGCTATGAACACTTAGTTCACCTGTCTTCCCAGCAAGAGAGCAGCAAGGACACCGTGTAACCCAACAACTTCAGTGTGTCTCCTCCTTTTGGAAGAGACACGACAGTGCCTACAAGGTCAGGGGATTTATACTCTTGGTGAGTTCTGCTAGCTTTTACCTGCAAGACTTTTTTTCCAAGTAAATTTTTCTCACAAACTTCGTGTTTTCAGATCTCTCTATAGAACCTTAAGTTTTTTCCTGAAACGCTGCAACACTTCTGGGCTGATAATTGCATAGGCATTAGATGTCAACAGCTCCAAAACTATATGAATTTTTAGAAACAAAATAAAATACAGAATCACAGGGGAGTTCTAAGCAAAGTGAAAGGAGAGTTCTGAACAGAGCACAAGATCACAACAAGGCTGGTAAATGTAAGAAGTGTAGGTTGCATAGCAAGCCTGGCCTTGAAATGACCCATTTTCAAGATGTCAATTTGTCATTCTGTGCCCAGTTTCACCTACTTAGAAAGAGGTTAGCACTCCTGTCTTTAGAAATGCAGTGTTGCTGATTTATTCAGCTCGTCTTTTCAGAGCATTTTGTGATGCACAGCTAGAAGGCACTGCAGAAATATAAATGACTGTTTGAGAAGTAGTACAGTTCTGTTACCACCTATTCAGCTCCTGAGAGAGTGCACCAAGGTCTCTAAGAGAAAATGGAGTTCATGCCAGCAGTTGGATGAAACAAAGAAAGAAGATAATGGCAGAGATGGATGAAGTGAAGAGGGGAGTATGCAAGGTATAAAGAAAAGCGTGGGTGAGTGGCATCTGCCTGAGAAAAAGAAGTCGGATGAGGGAGGGCAGTACAAATGGAAGGGGTGTACCCACCCAGTGGTACTGTCTGCCTGTCCTTGCTGGAATGCAAATGTGAAGCTGCATCTGAATGCAGGGATGGTGCCAGCCCTTGTCAGAGAGAGGAGGCTCCAAGTTTATCAGCTACTGGCACCTTGTGTGCTCTGTGGCTGACATGCAGCTCATGTGCCCTGAAACAAGAAAGTTGTTTTACAGCCTTAGGCTGCTCCTGTAACACAGTGAATTTGACACGAATCTGTTCCAGCATGACCAAGCGGAGCAAGTAAACAACAGCACTTTTTTTCCTGCCTCTGTAAACTCCTCCTTCTTTCCCTCTCTGACTTACCCAGTAGAAACAAGATAATTAAAAAATGGCCCTAAACTGTAACCCCTGAGATTCATGACAGACCCCAAGAGAATTTCCTCAGTGTAAGCTGAGGTGATTTAGAGAGATTGCCTTTCGTTAACTGAAAGTGTTTTAAGAATGTGTTAACAGCATTTAAATTAAAAAGGGATTGAAGGCTGGAGCTTTAACACCAGTGCCACAGGAGGACGAGTCAGTACAAGATCAGGCAGTTGTGGAAGTAAAATCAAAGCAATGTCAGACTGATTAACAGTAAACCACATCAGAAGTGCAACTGGTAAGAGTCTTAATCATTCAGAGTCAAATAAAGTAGGGAATATGGTATTCCTTAACACCACTTCTTGGAGAGATTTTTCTGACCGGGTTCAGAATGGAAGAAAGTCCGGTTTGATAGGCTGTGGTCCTCAGTGGAAAGATGAAGATTGGACTTTTCTGGGCTAAACGAGAACATATATGAGATGTCTAGTGGCTGATATGTAGTTCACTCTTCTATACCATATATTCTTTCTTTTTTTTAAATTTTAATTTCTCCTTTGCATCTGTTGCAGGAAGTGTCTTAACTACAGCAGTGAACTAGCTTGTATTTGTATTTTTCTTGTTTCATTCTATTCCATAGAGAGCTGTGTTGTCAAGGAGCTCTAAAACCTGTGCTCCACATTTTTCAGTATGGAGAACACTTCTATTTGCTGGGCTGGCAGCTGCTGTGTAAGCTTTTCAGTCCTTTTTAATCACTCTGCCTCCCGTAGAAAGCTACTGTGAACTAGTTCTTTGGGGCTCATTATGCAGACTCCTTTACCACCCTTGAGAAGGAACAAGAGGTACTGAAGAAAGCCCAAGGGGCTATCCCCTGCTTAATGAATCTCTGCTATGCCTGTAGAGCTGCAGTGCCAAGAGGAGGATGGAAGGGTCATGGCTGGGATGTATCGTGCTCTGGATGATAGTGCATGAGAATGGATCAGAGCAGCTATGAAACTGCTTTGCAAGACACTGGAAGTCAAGTTGGCTCTGAATGATACCAGGAAACAGAATGATAAGGACACTGAAAACTTCCTTTACCTATGTCCTCACTTAGACTGCAGTGCTGAAGTCACTGACAACTGAAAGATCATTAACTGGAACGAGGAAGGAAAAAGTCCAGTATCTCTGCTTTTTCATGGTGTTTTCTCTGATTCCAGAGAATCTGACCGTAAGCAGCATGACAAGGCAGGGAGGCAGGGCTCTTCACAAGCAGCAGTCACCGTAATTGACAGAAAAGAAATGTGATTGCATGCCCTTGTACTTCTACCCATGGATTTAACTTACCCAGGTGCTGCAGATTTAGAGTGAAGAGCTATCAACTGAGATTTTGAATGATGATGTTTACCCTTCTTGCTCGGCAGATGTGGGAGCAACAAAGATCCTAAATTTTACAGCAGAAAAAAATTCTTCCCTGTTCTGCTTTGTAGTTCCTGCACGCTGATTGGAAACTTGCTGAGAAAAAGTTTTATAATACAAGGCTCTTCTCCCTTATTAACTGAATCAACTTAGGTGGAGGAGATAGCAGGAAACAAAGCACAATAAATGCTGAAGCTTCAAACTCAACCCAAACCTCTCTGTAGACTGGAGGTGCATGCTACTATTCCAGGTTTTTACTTCATTAAAACTCCAGGGGTTTGGACTCATTAAACCTGCTAATCCTAGGATTACTTTTTAGTTGCAGTTTTTAACTCATCTGTTGTGCTACCTATTGCTCCATCAAAGTTGTGCTCACAAGGAAAAGCATGAGAAAGGGAACCAAGGGAAATTTGTTTCTGTGGTCAGTCACTGCCTGGAGCTCTCTCACTTGCTTTTAAATATCTTATGAAAGCATGACTGAAGCAGATTGAAATAGTTACATCCGAATAGATTAGACTGTGAACATCTTTATGAAGATATGGAGGTTCTCTTACAGGTACAGTGTGTTCTTGCAGCTAGCTGCATCAATATGAAGAGTGCAGAGAGGCACACCAGCTGTGCACAACTGCACCACATTCAGCAGCAGAATTTTGAATATGAACAAGGCTCTCATTTTGGTCTCAGTCCTTTCCTTCTCCTCTTGAATGAATAAATCTGCTTCGTTGCTGTTTATGTGATACAAGTGGGTGAGAATTAGCAGTTTGGAATTACTGGTTTGGGTTATTAACTTGGGTTCATGAATAAACAGAATGACTGCTGCCAGGGAATTATGCATTAATTATCCTTGAGCCATGCTGATGGAAGAGTGATAGAGAAACAGCAAATACACTAACAGCTTTTGACTGCTGTTTCATTATTATTAGAATTACTAAAAGGAGAAAACTGGAAAAAACTCCTTTTCCTGTCTGCCTCTGGACTGTGCAGGGGGCTGCAATTCAGGCACCTCCTCTAGAACATGAATGACAGATGTGTTAAAGATATTATTTTTTTGTTGTGATCATTACCAGCCACTCAAAACGTACTTCTGGCTCCCCTGTGGAGAGAACAGATCCACTCTGGTGTCTTTTGCCCTGGACATCCACTTGGCTTCCATAAAACTGGTGACTGTGGCTGTTCATCTTGGTGCCAGCTCTGGTAATGAAGCAGTTAAGTGAGACCTGCAGAAAACCCCAGAGAAATGCACTGATTAAACACTTTAGTTTTATCTTCTACTGTTCTTCTTGCCTGGTCTTTTTCACCTTCTTCCGGCCTTGGCAGTGCGTGCTCTTGTGCTTTTTTGAAAAAGCTGGATGGGAAATTAGTAAACACTTTATTTGGTTCAACATATGTTAAGGAAGTGGAAACAGCTGGGGGCCAAAGGGAGAATGTGGCTGGCAAGGCAGGTTGTTATTTTTATACAGAGCTGTTCAGTTAGGTCTCTTTGTGTAGAGATGTCATTCCACTTGGCCCAATTTTACCTCGATGCCTCCTACTAATCTTCTTGACTTTGAGTATTTTGTCTTAGTAGTTTATGCACCTGCATGTTTATGCATTGTGATCCATTGCAGCTTGTCCTTATCTCTCCCTTTCCTCAGCACTTTTCTCTTCCGTTTCCTCTCCTACAGCAGTTGCCACTCCTACAGATACCAGGGGCAGTGGGAGGGGTCTGGCCCAGTTTTGTCTGTCACCTTCCCAGCCCTTCCTCTTCCCAAGGGCGAGAGAGCCTAGGGTGGAAGCTGGTGGGAAGGAAAAGAGCCAGCTAGCTTCTGCCAAGTTTGAAGAGAGACCAAGGATGAGTTGAGAGGAAATTATTAGGCAGGGGAGAGGATGGGATTTCCATGGTGCCCAAAGAGATGGTCTAATTGCAGTCATTTGCATGAAGTCATAATGAGACAGGATTTAAACCTTCAATTGCATGTGTAATATTTTCTACTCTGTATTATTATCTATAATAATATATATATGTATTACTTTATTATATATTCTAGAGTGATAGGTGATAGAGCAGGAACTCATAACCATGTATTTTGTGGCAGGAGAGAGCCTTAAGTTATTCCATTAGGAAAACTGAGATGTTACTCTGTTAGAAGAGAAAAAAGTAATGTAGAAAGTGATGCTGTTTCAAGGCAAAGAATAAAATTGTCTCCTCCTTTTTTCCTACCCTTTCCTTGTATGTTTCAAAAATTGCCTTCAAGTCTATTGCCAGTTATTTCCAGTAATTAATTCAGCCAAGCAGACTGGCACATTTTGCCCGTCACGTGGAGATCTTGCATAATGCGGGTGAAGCAAACAGATACAGCTGGGCCTTGATTATACCAAGGCCACTTTATATGGCTACAGGGATCGCTCTTGGTGTTTTTATTCCAACATCAAAGACCAAGGCCATTCAGTTATTTCTTCCTGGTTTGCTAAGGAAAGTGATTTGATTGCAGAGCTCTTATTGCTGTTTTGTTACGGTTGTGTTCAAACCCTTATAAATTCCTGAGAACTGAAAAACACTTCCAAGCGAAACACAATTTTGATTATTGGCTTCTGTGTGAGAGCATTGTAGCCTAATTCCTATGTCAAAGATCACATAAGACTTATTCAGAGTCAGCGTGGCAAGACTTAACTTTTTTTTTGCATCATTGACTCTCAAACAGGAGTTCAGCAGCCTTATCCAGAGAGGAGAAATGCGGCCCAGAGCCACCTCTGACTCTTGCCACAGGAGTCTTTAAAACAGCCTTAATTCTGATAACCTCCCTGACATAATTTCAACCTGGTCCATTAAGAGTGTCACTAACAGTATTTCTCAGAATCCATTTTTACGTCTTTTTGTAGTTTATTTGTTGAAATATATTTAGTACCTTCTAAAGCTCAGTAATGAAATTGCTATTTTTATTTTTATGTATTTTATGTGCAAGACGGGGTAGCCTTTTTGTTATGCAGTACCATTAAGTGAATATAGGAACATTAAGCCTAATAGACATGGCAGTTGCTTTACCTGATTTTTTTTTTATTAACACTTTTGAAGTGTTTACTTGTTATGTATTAATCATATGCAATAAAATGCTCCAAGGGCAAAGAGCAAACATATTAAGCTAGTGTAAGAAGTAAAGCTAGTATCAGTTAGTTTGCCACTGCTTTCTCCCATAAAGCTGGCCTGGATCTTAGCCCTGGTTGCTGCACTTTTTTTTTTTGAAGTTTTTTTGAAGATCTTAGGCTGCAGACATGCTTTTGTCAGTAATGATAAGCTGTTGATATCGATGCCAGCTAATTGCTTTGTTTCTACCATCAGATGTTTTCCATTTTAGAATCCTTTGATTTCCTATCAGTCAGATGGTAAAAAGAGGAGAGAGGTTCTGTAATAAAACTTTCAAAGAACAAACAGAAAATAAAATCTATTAAGAGTCTAACAGTATAATATTTGCCTTCTTTTTAGTCCAAAGGGACAAATTACCAGCAGCCTCTGAAAAACCAGAACATGTACAAGACTTCATTATAGCCAACGATTTCAGGAAATATTGACAGATCTAGTTCTGAGGCAGAATTTCCTGCTTCCTGCCCTGATGGATAAAATACTGACACACACATATTCATCTGTTCATTTTGAATATGTGCTGACAGAAGCAGTCTGACTTTCAGAGCAGTATACACTCCAGGTGTATGCACTCGGGACGTCCCTGACCACGCAGAGCAAGACTCTCGCATCCTGTTTGACATCCCTGGGGATTTACAAGAGGAAAACATAAGCTGTCACGGACTCGTGATGGCAGAAGTATGAAGGTGACACCCAGTGTGCTTGCAGGAGAAGGAGCGTTGTCTCCTGCCAGGCTTCAGCCCATTTTTGTCTGGATGAAGAGAAGTTGGCTCAGTGGCTAAACTTTAACAGCAGTAGTACAAAGTGATTTCTGTCATTTTTTTTACATTTCTGCTCATTTGTTGCTAACTGTCTCCTTCCTTTTGGTATTCTTTCTGGAGAGACCAAATGAAAAGCCTTTTAAAGGAAATATCTAAACCTGACCGGACTGTGCCAGCATAATATGCCTGAAAATTTATTATTTTTTCCTTTCTTTTTTTTTCTTTTCTGTTGTAATTCAAACAGTTTCATCTAGTCCTAAAAATATCAGCCAACTTTTTAGTACCAAAAGATTTTGGGTTTTTCAGTACTTTGGAGCCAGTAGCATTGGTCAGTCACGCTTAGCAGACTGTCTCACCCCAAGCTGTCACAACTCGCAGCAGTTACTGCATGATGGAATGATGGGCCTATTGGTGGAAACTAATGGTTAAAGCTGAAGTGAACAGGCGAGGAGAGAGATCTCTCAGGAACATTTTCTGTCTGTAGGCCTTTAGAAACCTTGCTTTATAGGTAGCAATACATTGGCATTTAAGCTATCTAGACATAGCTATCTAGACATAGCTATCTAGACATAGGTGCCTACTTCGAATTAGTTGTGATGGGAGTTATGCCCAGGAGTGCTTTCCAAGTGCCAAAATGCTGTAAAAAAAGGCCCTATGATTATCTTTTGGGGGCCACTAAAATAAATAGTTTGTTCAGATATTGTGCTGACAAAGACAGTATTAAAAAAAACCGAACTAGACAGACTTTGATAAAGTAATATACAGCAAATGCAGTTGCATACATTAGGGGATTTCATGCTGGAGGAATATGACTCTAGCAATGACCATGGTGGGAGTGAAAACTTCTGTGAGAAGATAACATTAAAGAAGCAGCAAAAGTCTGAGGTATGGCTGTTGTTGTTGGCGTTTAATGTGCTTCTGAGCTATGCATCTGAAAGCCATTCAGAAGGCCTAACTTGCATAAGAGTGCCAGGAAACGCTGCTTTATTTGTAGACATCCTGGGCAGCTGTTGTCAGATTATAAAGAAGAAGTAGAGAAGGCACAGAAAGGAAAAAGCCTAGATGTAATGGATCTTTTGGTAACAAATCTGTCCTCTTCTGCTTCTGAAACATTACAAGCTTAAGGAGATTTCAAATAGCTAAAAAGCTGCAATTAGAGCCTTCTTCTGAAACATGCATTTGTTTCCCTGACACTATGCAGGAAAGTTCCTGTTTTCATGTTGTTTCCTGCAGCATAAACATTTATTTTAAATTTCTTTTGTCATCTGGGGAGATGCTGTCTGGAGGAGATGTGCTTTCACGTGACATTCTTCCTTCCCGCTGCTGTTTTTGTGGCCTCAAAGGCAAATGCAGGATATTCCTCTTCCAGTTCCTTCAGTGCCTCTCCTTATTCCAGTATCTCTGATCAATCAATTTGCAGTGATGTCAGTATTTCCGAAGAGCTGATGTAATTGCGTGAAAGAAATGTAGAACAGACTGGCATTGAATTTCCTAGAAAAGGCTGAAACATTCTTCAAGCTTGTATCGATTACAGAGGATTTGAACAATAACGTAAGAAAAGTATTTTAAGTACTGTAATGTGAGTATGATTCAGTTGATAATAAAATGAGATGAGTATAAACATCAGATTGACATAATTTATCTAGACCCTTTTGGGGTCAGGAACAAGTCTGGCAAAAGCCTCAGAAGGCTTTCTATCAACTGGGACAATCCAGATAAAATTGATCCTCTCTGTGCATGGCCCTGATCTGTACTGTCTCTCATGTCCCTTCCTTGCTGTACTTCTGTGACAGCTATATGGCTCAAGTGGCTTAGCAGGTATCCTGTATCAACACTAAGAATTAGAAAGGTGAGAGAACTTCAATTAGCTGCTGGTGTGCACTGATAATCATCTTTAAGATTCTGTGTTGCCTTCTGCACATCATTTCATTATGGCTACACAGCACTGATCTGGACTAAGCAGTCCAGTGGATAAATTGTGCTAACAAAGCATTAATGGGAAAAGTCTCAAAAGTTCATAAACTGGGAACTGCAGAAAACCCATTTAAAAATTAGCACACAGGTGTGTTCCTACAAGAAGTGCTTGGCCTGATTTACCGCATGACCTAATCACTCATGACCACATGGTTAAACACTGCTGGATAATCTAGCTTAACTTTTTAATAGTTGCAGTAAATCATTTAAGTAAACCTTCAGAAAGGCAGGTGAGAAGGAAGGAGTTGCTTGGTTGAGACTCCTATAAACTCAAAAAACATGAAAATGACGTGAGGAATCCTGTCTTTTGAGATGACTTGTAAAGTCCACTTTATTTAGGATTAACGAGGGAAGTGTTTTCTGAAGGCTGTTACTGATGAAAGCACAGAGGTTTCTGTTCGTCAGGACAGAAAACAGGAGGCAGGTGTGTGTGTGTGCTTTACTCTGAAGAAATGGGCAGGAATTATACTTAAAGATCACATGGGTTTATCTCCTGCTAGGAATTTCGTGGCACTAGCTGACCTCGGCCTTCATTCAGTAACGCTCTTTCTTCTGTAATGCTGTAAATTACTCTAAAATTGGCTTGCTTCAGCATCCTGTAAAGGACAGAAGGTAGAAAGGAAATTTGAATAGTCAAGTCAATTACATAGCAAACAGAAAATAGATAGGACAGGTTTTAGACAGGTGTGCCCATGATCAGTTGAAAAGGATATAATAGAAGGGCTAGTGATCCAGTGATTTGCAATAAATTAATTAGCCCCTATGGGTAATTAACTTCTTTGTAAAAAGATCTATATTTCCATAGAAATAGATCCAGTCTGTAGAACAGTGCATTTTGTTTGTGATGCACTTATCTTGCAACTGTCTACTCCATTATTGCCTAAAGACTGTGATTAGGAGGAAAGGTTTTATCTCGTCTCAGTGAAAGTTTCAGTACACAGCTTTGCTGTTGGCAAACCAGCCTGTGAGATACCTAAGAAATGTTGGTTGAGAAATCTGGCTTCTCCTTCCCTCAAGCAGCTTTCACCGTATTCCCTTCCTCCCAACCAGAGCACTGTCAGCATGTTAGCCTGCCGTCCTAACTATGGAAAGTTTCTTTGTGTCTCTCCCCATGAACCAGATCTTCTGTCCAGGTTAAGGACAGCTGATGTGATCACAATCCAACCACAAATATCATTGTCTGTAAAGATCTTTTCTTAGGCCCTGCCATTCCTATAGAGTTTATAGCAACTGGCAGGGGTCTGGGTCTTTCAGTAGGGTCTGTTTTGGAGGAGGGTGTGGACACCAGGCTCTGGCAGAGGAGGGTAGGGAGCTGGGGTTGTGAGCGTGAGCAGAGGGGAAGAAAGGGCTGCCTGCTAGTGTGCAGGTTGGTGCTACAGCTCAAGGAGAAGAGGCAGTGGAGGCTGAAGTGGTTTTGATGGTTGGGATGTCAGTGGGCTGTTTGACCAGGCAATACCACAGCATCTCCAAGCACGGCCCCTTTCAGGTGGACTAGGCCTGAATATTGATGGCTGAGGTAAGATATAAATACAGCGTGGGTGTCAGCTGTTCCTTGGTACCTGCCTGGGTATATGTTCTTACTACCTGATAAAATTTATCTCTGTTTCAGTGATGAGTCACTCTCCCTGAAGGATGATGTACGTTGTGTTTACTACAGAGAAGTGGCATGTAAATAAGCAGTTAATGCAAAGTAGCTGGCACAAATGTGCTACTACTTATAACCTGAAAAATGTGACTTTTCTGATGACTTGGTGTATTTTTCGCATTCTTACTCTTCTGGTTGAAAGGTGTCTCTTCCCTTCTTTATGAGGCTTCTTTACCAGAAGCAGCTGGGTGTGGCTTTGCAGTGTGAAAGATGGATGTGGGAGGAGGCTTAAATTAGATGTCAATAAAATTCAGAGTAGGAAGGAAAAAGTCATTATGAAAGAGTTTATCTCTGTTGCTTCCATTACCAAAGCAGGTGAGTATGCAATGAAACCATCAGGTATCAGGTTCAAAACAAACAGGAGATAACGTCTTTACAGGCTGCTGCATGTTGAAGTTATGCAATCCTTGACCACAGCATGTCTTGGGGTCCAGAAATACTCAGAGCTTCAGAAACTGGCTTTGAAGGTTCATAGATGAAAGATTCCTTGAGGTTTGACAGACACAAATATACCTACCATGGCTTATGGTGTCTGTCATACACAAATTCCTGGAAACCAAGTATGAAATCTTGCAGAATGTTGGTCTGAGCTTTCCCATCTAGTCTATTCCTCCCTGACATCCACTGCTGGCCATTGTCAAGCACAGTACGTTGTGCTAGATGCCATCTTTGATCCACCATGAATTTTTTCATGTTCTTAACCATGCTGTTAGATGGCACATTTGTACCAGTACTATTGCATCTATGCTTGGAGAAGATGGGGATATCTTGTACTGCTTTAACTGTTGTCAAAAGGATCTAGTTTTCCTGTGTGGATGAGGCAGCAAGAGGCATTTGAGTAACAATATATGGACCAATGTGCTGAATCAACAGCTTTTCCTAAGCTCTGAAGACAGAAGTGTAGCAGAAAGTATTTTTGAATACAATCTTTAATAACAAAATAAAAGTCTGACATTTAAATTCCATATGACAAAGAATACCTCTTAGGCAGAATTGCCTTTTTGAGAGTTCAGTTGTTTTGAGTACAGAAAAACACTGTTTGGATTTTGAAAATGGGGGGAAACAGAGACATTCAAATTTGTTACAAGGAAATTTTTATTAGTCTGTGGATACCTGCTAAGTTAATTTAACTGGGACTTCATATCCTGTTTTCCCAGTTGTGCGATTAGGAAAACGACACTGCTGTTTCTAAAGACCGACTGGAAATTTATGATTTTGGCAGGAGATTCTAATGGTTTACACACTGCAGGCATCAGGCTGGAGGAAACTTGGGTGAAGCTTCTCGCAGAAGGAGAAGAGGAGGCTTTCCAGTTATTTTAATTTCTGAGTAACTAGGATGAAGTAAGATACTATCCTTTCTCTGATAGTTTATGGGCTACAGGTCATTTGTTGTGCACGAGGTGAGGGTGAAGATGCACAGACTAAGTTTCTTGGATGTGGTGTGCTGGGAACAACTTCTAACCACGAGAACCTGTCTCAGGTCGATGCTGTTGTTTGTCCCTCATTGTAACAGGATGGCGGGAATAAGGTTCTACCTTTTTTGCCTGCAGAGGCAGCAGAAGCAAGCACAGCTGTTGGGAAGAAGGCCACAGATGCAGCAGTGACAGCTGAGATGGGGAGTTCAGGTGTCCCAGTAGAATGGAAGCGCCACAGGAAGGTGAAGGCTGCACCATGGTCTGTTCAGCTCCAAGTCTCAGAGGCAGCAGAGATCTGCCTGTTTGCTCCTATTTTGGCTGAGATTTGAACCTATTTGCTCTTGTGAAACACCCACCTCAGTTTAGTGTCCTACCCATGGATCTCCTGCTGCTCCTGTTGTTCCCAAAGCTCTGTATGCAAGCATATGAAGCAGGGCCACTGGGGGCAGGACACAGTGGAGGGCTGACAGTTTAGGGAGCTGTGAGAGCAAGGGGAAGGAGGAGGAGGGGCTGTCTTGGTCTCAGCTCTCCCATATGCAAAGTTGCTAACATAGCCTTGGTGCTAATGCAATGGTGAGGTTCTCAAACATTTTCTGTCTCTCTCTAGCTCAGTACATGGGTAGTTTCAGCACAAAAGCTCTGCGTTAACCTTGGCTTGGACCATATGCTTCAAGCTGTAGAGTGAATTTGCGGTGAAGGAAGACAACAGAAAGCAGCAGTTTCTGGTCAGGAGACAACCCACAATTGGGAAGGGGCTTGTGTGACATTTATTGCGGTGATTCAGAGGAACCCTGATGGGAAATGTGCAGGTTTGGTAAACAAGCCAATAGCACTAAGAAAACACCTGACTACGTGTCACCAATTTTGACTCCCAAGGGAAACTGATTTCCAATACATTTTCATTCAGCACAACTCTTAGAGGCTGTGTGGGTTTTGCTTGGTAAACATTGCCTTACTTAACAAAGTATTACTAGGGAAGAAAGAAAAGGCCAGGTATACAGTTGCTGTGAAGTAAAAGCCTGCAGGCAGAATAGCTGACATTCACTTAAAACCCTATAATTCTGCTAGTGAAGAAAAGAAAAGAAAATGCTCTTAACTGGCAGATGAAATGTACTCTTTTCCTTGTCTTCATGTAAAAGGTCAAGCAAAAAAAAAAAAAAAAAAAAAAAAGAGGAGGTCAGAAATAAATCAGGAACAGTAAAAATAGTCTTTAACACACTGCAGTGTTAACAGTACTTTTCTTCCTGTAGCCTGTTTTTGCTGCAGAGAAAAGCCTGGAGAACATGCCAAAGCATTAAAAGCAATACAACTGCATTTTGAAAGGCAATAAAAGCAGACTGTGTGGGTAAAGGGCTGTGCTGTTCACCTTTCATCTCTCTGATGGTCACCCAAGGATCTCCTTTGTGATTATAAAGGGTGCCATTTTAAGACCATTTATGTTGCTTGGGAGAGTTATTTGAAGAGTATCTATGCATTGCTGATGTAACTTTAATTGGGTTGCTGTTTAGGTGATGCAATTAAACTGTTGACCTTCTGATGGCAAAACATCTGAATGAAATAGTCTTGTTTGGGTAGAGGCTGTTAAAATGTGTAGTGGCTTACTGACATACTTCAGGTTTATTGACCTAACTTTCTGAAGTTACCTTTTGCAATGCAGAAAAGCCCCTCTGTGCCTTGAATTCATTTCACGGACTTTTCCCCCCTGATTCGTCAGGGGCAAGAGCTCAGAGCATCCTTTACTCACTATTTAGTGAAAGTCTTCCTGGAACTGTGCATCTACAAAGAAATTCAGTTCTCGAGTTGAACCATGCCATAGGGTTTCAGTTTTAGCTTGCAAAGGAACCTTTCAGCCATCCCTTCTAGGAGGAAACCCAGGTCAGACACAGGGCATTTGATTCCCAGTTTTATGTAAAGAGTTAACGACAGCTGTGGTTTTTCCACGTATTAGACACGCACAATCAGGAGAGCTTCTCCTGTCACCTTGCTAGTTTATGAACACAGAAGGATTTGTGCATTTATATTGGATGCTCTGATCAGACATAGATTATTTTGTAATAGTTTTCTGTTTGGAGCTAATCTCCAGGAAGGTGAGATAGAAGGCTGAGGCCTTGAATGAGACATCATTGTGAAGAGGGTCTGTCACTTCATAGCTGTAACCAGCATAGATTAAGACAAACCAAATTAATTTACCTTTTCTTCCCTGATATTTAAAGGCTACTTTTCATCCTCTGAATTTTGACCAGCTTTTTTCATCATCACTCTGAAGATGATGTCTGTGTCTCTGAAACACATCATACAATCTAGTCTGCCTTCAACATCTGTCTTCTGTCGCTTAATTCTCCATGGGTTGTATCTGTTAGCAACCTGATGGAGAGACTTCTCCTTGAGGTCTTCTGTGTGCTAGAGCAGTTTATCCTTTGTGGTTTAACTCTTTCCCTTTTTCATTTCCTTGGGTTTTACTTTTGAAAAAAACCCCCAAAATTGTGATGACAGGTGGCAGTGGTTTTCCATACTTTAGATACTGATCATTTCTCTTGACCTGACCAACAACTTTGTTTCTTACCCTATTTTCCCTGCCTCTACACAAAACAACTTTTCTTGATAATTCAGGGTGCTTTCTGACTGCTGGAGAATGCTTATTTCTTTTCCTGCAGGGCAATGAAAGCTGGTCCTGCCTGGTCACTGTGAGTAGTCAGGACATAATTTCAAGATCTACTCTGAAGAGCTCATTTATGGGAGCTGGTTTTTTTTTCCTCCTCCACTTCCAGGATTTAGCACAAGCCAAAAGGGAAATTAATCTGATGGCTCTTAGAAACGAATTTGTAAATTTTTTATATCATACTTTCACCACAACAGAGTTTCAAATCCTGTTTTTATGAAATCCATTGAAGTTTTCCAGTGGATCCAAGCCTGAGGTGGGTGTCTGTTAAGAGTCAGAAAACAAAATGTGGTATGAGTTAGAAGCAGAGATCATGTTAACTGTTTTCTCTCCAGTTTCCTCTCAACAGAAAGTTCTGTTGTCCTACATGTGAAATTTCTTGTATGGCTGTTTTCCTAGAGAATAGCTGGATGGGCAGTAGGTTAGCAGTTACTTTGCCCTGTAAGTTCATGTTTTGTCGAATCATTACCTGTGAATAAGGTATAAAAGATGTGCTTTTAGAAGTCTAGTTCCCTGCCAAACTACCTGGGCTCAAGGCACCTCTTCACAGCGACATTTCCAGAGGCCAAAAGCAGTCTCCATAGTAGAAGACTGAATTGGGAGACTATGGACCATGAAATTGGAAGGGTTTTTGAGTTTGTAACATGCCTAATTTTCCCTAAAAAGCTAAACAAGCACCAGGCCTGTTAGGATTATTCATCTTTTATGTGGTCATTTTTTGCTTAATCTATGAAAGCCATTACAGGCTGGAATACATATAATTTATACAATATGGTATTGGGACTCCAGGGAAAGGTACTCCTGTTCAAAGAGGAAAGGGAAAGTGGGACATCTGGAAAAAATCAGATGAGGAAAACCAGAACACAAGTTGGTAGAATTGCCACAAAAGTTTTATTTCGCTAAAATTCCTAGGCTGAGCTTGCAGCATTATTCATTTTACATGCCAATTATCCTTGCCTTTGTATCTATTTATAGTGCCTCCTGTGGAGACCCAGACTGAGAAACATAGTTTTGAACTCCTTCAACACTCCTGTTACACAAACCCAGTTCATGCTATTTTGGGGTTAGACACCTGCAGCCAGAGCAGTGGAGGGGCGATGTAGAGGAGCAGGCCCTCAGAAAAAAAGGAATTAAAATAATTTCTGTACAACATTTTGTAGGACGTTGACCATTGCCAAAATGGGATTAATCAATTTTCGGTAGCCCTGGAGAAATCATGTGCCTGGGTCCTGACCAGTTTAACCACAGAAACTTGTCAGTGCAGGAGGAAGGCTGGGCATTAACAACCAGAGTCAAACAAGCAGCTCTGGCTGCAAGCACTGCCATTCCCCTGTGCTCCAGCTGCTCTCAGGCAGGTGTAGGGAGCGTATCCTCCGGATAGCAGCGGACCCAGGGGTCTGGCCATCCATTGTAGAGTCACAGAGGGCTCTTCCCTGCGCTGCTGGCGCCTGGGTGAGCCCCAGGCCGTGGGCCTCACACAGCCCAGCTGGCTGCCCTCCCAGAGCAGGGGCTCGCGGTATGCGCTTGGGGAGTCGGGAGGCTGTTTGGCACTGGAAGCAAACTAATGCAAAACACAGCCAAAGTGCTTTCATGTGAGCTCCCGAGGAGAGGCCAGGGCAGCTGTAAAGGATACGCACAGCCTTGGGTTTGTTTATGAGGGGAGAGAAAGGGCTGCTGTGGGAAATGGCCGCGTCACTGTTCCTTGTGGTGTACTGTACGTTGTTTATACAATAGTGCCAAGTGGAAAGCACAAACACACTCATGACAGAGCACCTCAGGAGCTGCAGAGCCTCCTTTTGATCTTCTTCAAAACCTAAAAAGGGAGAGAGTTGTTTAAATTTGTACTGCTGTCACTGCTGCTCAGCTGTTTGAACATTTTTTCCACACACTCATTTTTACTTCTCTCTGCACTGGTGAGTTTCTAGAGCACATTAGAAACATCACAGGCAATACCAGTTTGAAATTGAGCAGCTGAGGTCACTTGTTCAGCCTGGAGAAGAGGAGACTTGGCAGGAGACCTCATGGCGGTCTACAGCTTCCTTGTGAGGGGAAGCGGAGACCCAGGCACCAATCTCTCCTCTGGTGACCAGTGACAGGACCTGAGGGAATGGCATGAAGCTGTTTAGGGGGAAATTGGGTTGGATATTAGGAAAAGGTTCTTCTCCCAAAGGGTGGTCAGACACTAGAAAAGGCTCCCCAGGTAGGTCATGACAGCATCAACCTGCCGGAGTTCAGAAAGTCTTTGGACAATACTCTTGGGTCCATGGTGTGACTCTTCAGGCTGTCATATACGGGGCCAAGAGGTGGATTTGATGATCCTTCTGGGTCTCTTCCAACTCAGGATATTTTGTGATTCTATGAAATCCATGCTTGTCTCTTTGGGTGGATGTTTTATAACATTGAAGATCCGGGTAGTGTGATCATAGTTGTATTTGTAGCAACCTCTGTTGTCTGCAACTTTCCCTCTCTAAATGACATGTTCATAAGTACTATTCCAGACTCGAATAAAAAGTGTTTCTGTTGTTGTTTTATAAGAGGTTAGTACAAGCAAGGTTAGTACACTGTGTGAGTTCAGGAGCGTAAGAACTGCTGGCTTTTCTATCCATACTTTGTGAATTTAATTTACATTTTCAGATTAGTTTTATTCCCTGTAGGTATGTCCTGAACTCCTCTGTAGTAATTATTTTTGATGACTCCACTAACGCCTACTTCTGAAGACAGAGATGATCTATTTCAAACTCCTCCGCTGAATGAATTTAGCCAACAATCCACTCATGACTCTGGCAGATGTTTTTACTTTCTTTCTTTCCTTCAGGCCAGTAAAAAGTTTATAAATCTTCCCTCTGCCATTCCAGAAATATGAGAGCTTCCCCCTTGACACCTGAAACATCTCAGTGACCTTGTCTGCATGCAGTAGAATACATTTGTAGATACTGCAGACACCTAAGTTTAAATAAACAAAACCCCAATATTTACTCTTATAAAGGGTTGATCCAGATTAGAGTAGTATCCACAAAACAAGGTTTTTCTTAAGAGTACTTACTCCTGGGGCTCATATACCCACAGTTCAACAGCTGTCAGCTTGATTACCTACTGTAGCAAGTCCAAGTGTTTATGTTGGTTGCTCCTGTTGTTTATATAATAACATTGTGTCTCCCCTCCTTAGTATGCACACCAGTAGCCATGAAGTTAATGGACTATTTCCACTGATCTCAGGAAATGTTAGCCAAAAGTCTGTAGAAAATGCATGAGATCCTGCTCCAAATCAAGCCTGAGGCATGTTCATGACAATCTTTCCTTTGTCTCCATTTTGAGATGCTAACTCATTGGTCTGCTCTCCCGTTGAAGAAGACCTGAGAGTTCAAAGAACCTACTTCAGACTCTCTTTCCATATGCTCTTTAAGGCTTGTCCTGTTTGGTCAGAACTGGAAAGCATTCAGATATGTTGGTTATTTCCAGGGAAAGAGTGAGGTGAACTGGTTGTTGCAGTCCACCTCCCCCTAGATTAGGGGACACATTATTTTTTGGAACTAAGTTTTGCTAAGAAGCCAAAGATTAATTGGCTATGGAGACTAAATTATCCTTTCACTTTATAATTTATTAGAAAACATCATGGTGTTATAACCAGAGGCTGTTAAAAGCCTTCATGATGATGAATAATTATGACATGATGAGACATGTCTGAGGAGGAATTTTTGAAATCACTCTAATGCAAATAAATAAAATTAAAATTAGTATTCCAGGGAAAATACATAAACTCACAAAACTGCAAGTGAAGATTAGCATATACTTTTGTGGTTTGGGTTTTTTTGGTTTTTTTTTAATTGTGACGTTGTTGGAGTTTTTCCAAAGTAGTAGCATAAGAGGGGGTATTTTGTATCTTATTAGCTCTGTGCTAATTGCAGTTTATTTACAGCCACTTTAAAAGAAAATTCCCATCAGGGCAATACTCAATTTCAGTTTTCTTCATAAAGCAGTGAGATGGGAATCTCTCCCTCATCATTCCTATCTCAGTGCCATTTTTTTTCTTCTGATTCTCAATGAGCTGGCAGGTTGTTTATGCAGAATTTACAATATTTGACTCTGAAAATTTGTGTTGTACTCCCTGGACATCTTGGTATCTCACACCTACTTGGGTATTTTCTGCTTTCTATGCATTCTCTGCAACAGCAAATGCCAAATGCTTGCATCAGTTAAAAGTTAGTGGATATATGGGATGGATTCACTCAGGTTCTATGCTGTGTTGAGGAACAGCCATTACTGTAAAACTCATAGAAATGAGATAAAATTATGAACACTTTACCCAAAAACTCACCACCCCACCCCACAAAAAAGTAAGATTGACTTGATAAGGACAACTATAAAATTTGCACTTCCATCCAGCCACAACAGTAAAGTGTAATCAAAATGAATTTTTTTCTGCCTTCTCTCCTTTTACCCTCTTTGAAAGGAAACATTTAAGCTTGTGGCTTTCTATAGAATTTACCGATAATTCACATACGCCAGTGTCTGGGATCTGACTTTTAGATGTACTGAGTACCTGGAACTCAGGTTTTAATTTGCAACAGATATGGGAAATGCCTGCTCCTGAACAGGAGGCAGTGTAATTCAGGAGCTGCTTTGTGAAACCAGTGTTGCTGTCCTGGTAGTGATGGAAGTAGTAGTTACTCAGGGGACAGCTGTAATGGGAGTGACATTTGCTTATAAAATGCCAACAGGTGGGAATAACCGTTACTCACTTGCAAAGACAACTGCAATGGGGCGAGGTAGCTCTGTGTGCTTATTAACCTTGAGCACCAATTTTATTAATAATATTGCTGGGAGCATTGTGTTTAAACAATCAATCCTCTATTAAGCCTGAGAGCAGACAGCCATAGGGGGTCTTTCATATCTTGAAAGGCATGTTTTGCAGGACAGTATGCCCTCTGGGTGACACGTGGGCAGCTAATAACCTTCAAATTGTTCACTCTAGGTCACCTAACCATATGACATGACTGCCTTAACTCACCTCCTCATCAATAGCCTGACTACTTCCATCTGTACTGGGTTTTCCTAGGAGTGACTTGCTGAATTCGGGAAATTTGATCCCATCTTGGATTAACGGGAGTTTTATCTCTGACATCCATGAGGCAGGGTTGAGGTTTTGATGATGTGTGAGAAACAGCAACCTAGCTGTATTGTCCACATTTTTGGAATGATCACTTAGAGAGTGCGTGGGAGCTCGTGACACAGAGAGCAGGTACGCAACATGAAAAGGTTCTGCTTCTTTGCATCTGCTTTGCTGAGGACCCTCCTTTAACGATTTCAGACTTAGAAACAATGTGTTTACCAACAGCAGAAATAAGTCCAAACCTTTAATAGATGCTTGGATTTTGAGCTGAGTGTTTGGGAATCTCCTAAGCCTCTATAAGTGTTTTCTGTGTCTGTCTGGCATAAGAAGCAAGTAGTATTCTGCCATTAACACTGTTACTGTAATCCTGTATTATTTGTCCATGTTTCACACAGCATTGTTCTGCTCCCTAAGGACTAGACTTTGGCCAGTGTTGTGTTCTCATCAGTGAGGGATGGCTTGTGCATCTGGGTTTTACATCAGAAACACGCTCTCTCATTTGTGTGGAACTCATTCAGAAAAGTGACTGAACTGTTTTTCAAAAGTGGGATGCTGTAGTTTTATACCAATGGAGCGCCAAAGGACTTAAGTTTATGTGTCCTTGTTTCTGCTTGCAGGAAAAGACATCAATACAGAGCACATATGAAATTCTGCCTGTGTAATGAAGAATATTCTTTGACCACACAGTTTCCAGTGTGAACTACTGAACGTGCAAACACAAGTTGCATGGGAGATAAGCCAAGGTGATGAAGTCCAAGCAAGATGAGGAAGCACAGAGACTGTAAACACATTATCTTCTATTAAAGGAAACATGTGTTGTAAAGATATAGGGTCTTGTCTTTTATTTTGGTAAGAATAAGTTGTTTTTTTTCTGATACAGGTGGCAAATTCACCAAAGAAAACATCCGCCAGAGAGTAGAGGTAGGCTGGAACATTTAACAAAAGCCTCATTATCTCTTCTTCTGTAAAGCAGAAGATGAAATGCTTGTCTCCTGAAGTTACTGGCAAAACTACCTTTTTCAATGGCCTAGGAGTTTATCCCAGGTGTTTTGCTACCGTAGTGACAGTGTTATCCACATGTGTAGAGAGCAGTTGGTTTAAATTTAGAACTGCTCTTATCGGGGTGCAATTTCTGGAACTAAATGACAGTTACAGTTACATGAATCAAATGTAAGTATTATGAAAAATATTTCTCAGTACACCTTTTAGGTGTACTATACTTGACAGAATACTGCAGGCATCATTGCAATGCTAACAGATCACAGTAAATACAGCAGAAGTACGTACGATACAAATAAGTTTTGCCTTCAGAAACTTATGCCATCTAAACCCATAGAGCTCAGTGAGCACACTAAGAGGAGCCAAAACAGATGCATAAATTCACATACCTATACCAACTAGGCATAGGGCAAATGCTCAATACACTGTCAGAACAGTCCGTTTGTTATAAAACTATGCCAGGTATCATCCATGGCAGATATCCCTGTAGTTTCCTTCATGAACAGACTGCATACGAAAGAAAACTCTTTTGACTTCATATTGTGGGGGAATAGCCTAAGTTCTTATTTCTTTGTGTGCTGATTCAACAAGTACTAGTGATCTGTGCTGATCTTTTTCTTTATTCCTTTTCAGAACAAGGATATCCTGAACTAATTTATGCTCTTCTTTTGAAACACTGATGGCTGGTATTGAGAGTAAAGCAAGGAAGCTGGGAAAATTTGGGGGGGGCTATGAGTATCTTTCATATATTTCTAGCAATGTCTTTCATGAGCATTTGAGATCTTTGTGAATTTGAAAATAGAGGTGATAAACCAGGTAAGTATAATGAAAACTTGATAGAAAAATGAAAAATTTAATTTAGAGGTGATCATTTAGACTAATATATTTTAAATTCTTGTATTAATTCAGATTAATTGTCATGTCTAGCTCTTATTAATTATACATAATAATGAGATCCTACAGCATCACCATCAACTCGTAAACCCTACGGAAAGTGATATTTGCACTGATGCCGTTCAGTTCAACACATGCAAAGTACAGACACATCCTAGAATCACAGAGTATTCTGACTTGGAAGGGGCCTACAAGGGTCATAGAGTCCAGCTCTTAAGTGAATGGTCCCTGTGGGGATTGAACCCAAAACCTTGGCGTTATTAGCACCATGCTCCCACCAACTGAGCTAATCATGTTTGCATCACCTTTTTTTATTATTATGGGTATAAACCGGGCAATTATTTTTTGGAGGTGCAGTTTTTTTGAAGCAAATGAATCTTATTGACAGATCTGGTTCAGATGATGATCTGACAGATGATTTTGATTCACAGTGAATTTCCACATGCCACTTGTGACTTTCCATTGCAGTTACTGTGAACTGATTTTTAATTCTTTGTTGCTTTTTGAGACAGTTTGTTTCAATTTTTAAATAACACTGAGGTATTTATATGTTTGAATATGTTTACTGCATCAGTTATGAAGTAATTAAATGGCAACAGGGCTAGGGAGCACACTGGAGTACCAAAAACAAAAAAAAATATTTAAATAGATAGATCAATAGAGTTTTTTAAGCTCAAAAGCATGTATTTGATTCAAATCAAATGATGTGTGACTGTGATATCATTAAAACAAATATCCCAAATGAGCCATCTCTCACCCTTAATACCAAAGGGGTGACATCATTTCTGCATGTTGTATTGGTAGTTTTTGTCATTCAGTACAGAGGTCAGACAAGCTGGGAAAGCAAGTTGTGTTCCAAAAGGCCACACCAAGTCCCAGCACGAGCTTTTTATCTTCTATGAATGTAAGATCATAAGAAATTAACTTTTATTCTGTTTTTTCCACCTGTGTTTACTGTAGCTAGGGGACCTATTGCTTTTCTATTTGGATTCTATTTATTTAAAAGCAAAATGAGAACAGAAGAGTATGTGGGAAAACTCCTGATAAGGCAGATTTGGCAAAAGGAGCCTGTACATTGCCACCCCACACTGTGGTAGCTTCAGAGCAGACTGCTGGCTGTTTGCCTGGTTAATTTTATACTCTTCTTCCTACTTAAGGGTATGGCTCCTACAGCATCAGTCTCATACTTTAGATGTTATGGAAAATGGCATTTGCATTGAAGGCAGTGATAGTTGAGTGCATACACTGAAGAAAATAAACACAAACATTGCTTTCATTGTCTCTTCCTTCCTCTATTATGTATGCTAAACTTTTGCTATTGTTGTTTTTTTTGCTTACAGAGATACCAGGAATACCACTGGAAATTCTGTCTTCCAGTTCCTTCCTTGAAGGAAGGACAAGGGATCAGTTTTTTTATTTTTATGTTTTTAATAGTGGAAGACTACCAAGTCACAACTCTGAAACTTGTTCTACTATGAAAATAGCCCTGCTGAGAACATAGCATGGCTTTGTTCTGCTATTCCACAGAAAAAAATCAAGAAGCTGATGAGCAAATGGAAAAATATATTGAAAAAAAAGGATTTTTTTCCCTATAAAAACTTGCCCATGTTTATGCTTAAAAACATTTGCACAAGGTAGGTGTCTTTTGTTAAGATACGTCCTAAAACATCCTGTTCACGGAACAACACGTAACAGTTGAGCTAAATGCTGTTTGCTTTTATCATAGTAGCAGCAGAATGGATGTGACAGTGCCTGTAGTACTGTTTGCAAAGAAATGTATGCAAATTCAGGCTCATACTGCTTGCCAGACACAAAATGTTCTCTTTATGGTGAGATAAATTAGTTTCCATTTTTATGCAAATTTTCCTTGCCTATTGGCTATAGAGCTCTTCTGTTGTATTTGGAGGAGCTGCATGTCAAGCACTGGAGAGGCTTTGCACTATTTCCAGAAATCCTGCTGAGATATATGGGGATATGTAAAGCAGTCAGAGAGAGAAATTAATGCCATTTCTTTCTGCCTTCTCTGTATTTCATCACTGATTGAAGACATGATGTGGGAAAAGAGATTTCGGCATCTCTAGTTGAAATAGTATTTTTCATAGAGCTTTGTATGTAAGTGTGATCATTGTTGTGTCTAGAAGACACAAAAACCCCAGCAGAGCCATCTCAGATTGCACCGTGTGGTACAGACTGTAAGGGAATGATGAACCAAAGTTGCTGTGTCCAACATAGAGTGAGTTCTTTGCTGTTGGAACATTTTGTTTTTGGAAGTGGTAGAAGAGAGATGAGGAAAATAGGGACGGAATAGAAAGCGTGGCTTCGAAAAGTCTATCAGAAGGACTTCCTGTTCCTCTTACAGCTCATCTGTTGGAATACTGTCCTGGGATGTGAGTTCATGTTTTCCCTCCTACTGAAGGGATTCTCCTCAGAGATGCCATCCCCTCCCAATGTTTCAGAGATTAGAGTCCTTCTCAGGCTGTGGCAGATTCCTGGGTCCTGTCTACAGGAACTGCCCCACCAGCGCTGAGCAAGTGGGACCTCAGCTTTTGCCTGCTCCCCTGGGAAGCAGGAGTGTCAGGTTCCAAATTGCATATCTTACTTTCAATGGAGTATTGTCCAAAAATTCAGATAACTGTGCTATGTACACCTGTGGTCTGAGCTCTCTCTTGAAATTTTGAAATACATGTTCAAGTTGTCTCAAGCAGAGGAAGGAACTAAACTGAGGTTTCCAGTACCTGGGAGATATCTTCAAGTCAGTGGGGAGAAAGAAGTTATGTGCAGTAATACGTTGCTACTCTGGCTCCCTGGCTACTCTGCAGCCACAGAAGTATTAAGTGGGAGACCTGGAATGGGAATCCAGAACAGTTTTTTCCTGCATGGCTTTACTATGTGAAAGCTATTATTGGACATCATACCTCTAATTTAATAAAGCTTGTGGGTTTATAATTATCTTGGAGACTTTTAGCTTATGTTCATCTTTGACTGAAACGTTTCTAGAGCCCCCCAAATATTTGGGAGTGGGAAATATGCCTGGCTTTCTATAAAAAAACAAGAACACTTGCTTCTACCTCTTCTACTTTTGTTGCTGTAACTCTCTTGTTATTTTTAACAAGCCTTGAGCACTTTTGGGGTGAGGTGGGCATGGGGAAAGTATTCATTTGGTTCTACTGTCCGTAGAATTTTTTAAAAAGCTTCTTTCTTATTTTTAGAAGATATTTATAAATTACCCATAAAGTATGTGAACCCATGAATAGTATCACAAGATGATTATTTCAGTGCAACACAGAATTCCTCAGCGTTATTTGTGTCTTCTTTTTTTGGCAGCCTTCCAACAAATGCATGACACTTAGGTATGCAATTCGTGAAATTTATATCCTCACTATATTTTGGTAGTCTTTCTTTCCTTGTCTATTATTAGTCAGTAAACAAATATTTTTTTCTTAAACAAGATCTACTACAGTAAAATTCTAAGAAAATTTCTATTGATGAAAACTCCCCAGGTGATTGGCAGACTGTACTAGAAACCACTCATCAATACCTACTCTTTGTTAAATGTCTTACGGTTTCAATAGAGGTGCTTTATGGACACTGCTTCAGTGGAATCTGGCATTTTCATCTCTAAAAAATTTGAATGCTGGAAGACCTATGACATGTATAACATTAACTCTAAATGACATAACAATTTTACAACGTAATTAAAATGTTACCTGATAGCTTGTCATTCTGTGCACTATATTTTTGTTCTTACAGTCTTTCTTAATTAAGAAGTCTGTTTGGTAGGTGTATTTTTAATCCCTTCACAATTTCATATTGTTTTTCTAAATTTGTTCTGAATGTAAAAATAGATATAGAAACCATCCATCGGGTGGTTGCTTTATATAAGGCTAGATTTTTTAAAAAATCTTGGGTTTTGGCAGAAAGTGTGGTCCACTTCACTCCGTCTCATCTTTCTTCTTATTGGCATAAATCCCATGAATTACATTTTCCTGAAATTTCAACTGATTATTTCCCCCAGGCCATATTGATTGGGAGTTTTTTGTTGGGTTTTTTCAGTTGTTTGGTTGTGGGGTTTTCTGGTAGGTTGAACTTTGAGTGCTGGAGCAGAGATGGCAGACTGTCCACCATTCCACAGAAACTGGCTCAGCATATGTTGGAGATCTTAGGGTTCATGTCCTCATTACATGTTCTCTCTTCTGAATTCTTTTCTAATTTTCACCGCAATCTATTTTTCATTGGCTTTTTTCTCATTAGTACCAGGAAAAGGTCAAACTGAACTTTCCATCTCATCCAGTTTTAGTGTTGGTTTTTTGTTTGTGGGTTTTTTTGTGAGGTCAAAATTAGGGAAAAAGAATTTGTCTATCCTTAACTGAAAACCTCTTTGTAATACCTACACTAATAGCGCTGGGACGAAGAAATGGGTTGGAGAGAGTTTTAATCCTTAAAATGCATTATCAAGTAAAACAAGCACAGTGAAATGTGGAAATAAGCAGAAAAGCAAGAGAAGTTTCTGGTCATTTGTTTTTGGTAACTGGAAAATTGTCAGAGCCCAGAAAGGCCATAAAGACTTCACTGTGTCTTTCAATCAAGTTTTAGAGCCAGATAGTTAACAAGGCAAATTCATTCTCAATATACAGCCTCTGGAACAATGAGCATAGCATTCAATTAATAACATGTGACCAAAATGCCAAGATTCTCATAAAGAAATCTTTCACTCATCTGGGTTATTATATCAAGAGATTTTTTTTTTTGAGTCTGATAAATACAGGGCGTAGGAGGAATTGGCTTATTTATAGTTCCTTCTTATTTCATAGTGACAGTGCTTGCCATCCCTCCCATCCAGCTGCAGAGCTCCTTAGCTAGGAAATACATAGACTGAGTCATCATAATTGCTACTAAAAAGGAAAACACAAAAGGGTTGGATCCAAAACAAGAGCCAAACCCAGCTCTGGTGTGCTGCACTCTCTGTGTAATATGTTACCATTACTTCTTTTAAATGTAATGTTGAAACCCATTTAAGCACAGATGTCATTGGAAACTCATAAAANCATATTGATTGGGAGGTTTTTGTTGGGTTTTTTCAGTTGTTTGGTTGTGGGGTTTTCTGGTAGGTTGAACTTTGAGTGCTGGAGCAGAGATGGCAGACTGTCCACCATTCCACAGAAACTGGCTCAGCATATGTTGGAGATCTTAGGGTTCATGTCCTCATTACATGTTCTCTCTTCTGAATTCTTTTCTAATTTTCACCGCAATCTATTTTTCATTGGCTTTTTTCTCATTAGTACCAGGAAAAGGTCAAACTGAACTTTCCATCTCATCCAGTTTTAGTGTTGGTTTTTTGTTTGTGGGTTTTTTTGTGAGGTCAAAATTAGGGAAAAAGAATTTGTCTATCCTTAACTGAAAACTTCTTTGTAATACCTACACTAATAGCGCTGGGACGAAGAAATGGGTTGGAGAGAGTTTTAATCCTTAAAATGCATTATCAAGTAAAACAAGCACAGTGAAATGTGGAAATAAGCAGAAAAGCAAGAGAAGTTTCTGGTCATTTGTTTTTGGTAACTGGAAAATTGTCAGAGCCCAGAAAGGCCATAAAGACTTCACTGTGTCTTTCAATCAAGTTTTAGAGCCAGATAGTTAACAAGGCAAATTCATTCTCAATATACAGCCTCTGGAACAATGAGCATAGCATTCAATTAATAACATGTGACCAAAATGCCAAGATTCTCATAAAGAAATCTTTCACTCATCTGGGTTATTATATCAAGAGATTTTTTTTTTTGAGTCTGATAAATACAGGGCGTAGGAGGAATTGGCTTATTTATAGTTCCTTCTTATTTCATAGTGACAGTGCTTGCCATCCCTCCCATCCAGCTGCAGAGCTCCTTAGCTAGGAAATACATAGACTGAGTCATCATAATTGCTACTAAAAAGGAAAACACAAAAGGGTTGGATCCAAAACAAGAGCCAAACCCAGCTCTGGTGTGCTGCACTCTCTGTGTAATATGTTACCATTACTTCTTTTAAATGTAATGTTGAAACCCATTTAAGCACAGATGTCATTGGAAACTCATAAAAACACCAGTTTAAGCAGCCCCACGCTGGTTGAGCATCCCCTTAGCGTGTCTCGGACAATGGCCAGCACCAACAGCTCAGGGAAAAGAGCTTAAGAAACACAGCAATGATCCATTCCTCTTTCCTTTCTTCTAGTGATCAGTGCTGCAGGCATTTCCTCCTCTTGATATCACATTAGGGCCATTGTTTAGTTATCCTCAATGGACCTTTCTCCGATTGACTTGCCTAATCCTATTTTGAACCTGCTAATATTTTTCACGTCCAAACTTAACTTAGCAGTGAGTCAATATCTTGTTGTGTGGAAAAATGTTCCCTTTGGTTTTAATCGTTTTTAAACCCGTCATTGGAGAATTTTTTTTTTTTATATGGTAAGGGATAATGAAAAATTGTTCCTTATTCATCTTCTCTGTCCTAGTTATGATTTTATAAATCTCTCCCTACACACACAAGCCATTCTGAGCTGAAGAAAGCTTGCCTGCTTTGCTTGAGCAGGTGCTGAGCCATACTTGCAGCCACCTTTGTTCCCCTTCAGAATACTCCAGGTTCTGCTGTATCCTTTCAGAGGGAGCATCATCAGAGTTATACCAACACACTTGCCAGACGCGAAAAATGTGTAACAATGGAAGGACTCCAGGACATAAAATAGTAGGATTTGTGGCTTGTCTATAGATTTAATGAGTAATTGTTTGAGGAGTTTGGTTTTATTGGTTTAAATTGGTTTTATCTTGAATAGAAGGGTGATTTTTTTCATCTCTCATTCTAAATGAGTTCAAGCTGCTTTGCATTTGGACTAAGCAAGCTAGAACGTGCTCCAGAATAGGAATGTTCACTCATAGAGGCAATCTGAAGCAGCTATCCATTCAAAAATTTCTCCCTATCCTGTTATACATCAATTTTCATCCATCAGCAAACCCTCAGTCTCAGAACTTTCTGCATTTCTTTCACAGGAGCACTGTGTGGATTAAGTAATGCACACTGTTGGTTGAAATTAATTAGTGACAAAATTTAATTACTTTTCACACCAGTTGACTCTTATCCACGCATTGTGCAAACTATAATTTCCCATTCCTTTGGGATACATTTCTCATATGGGCCGCATATGTTTAATAAATTAAAATGTTTTGGAGGGTCTCCTTATTCTGGGAAATTTTTGTGATCTGCAAACCACAAGCAAGAGTTCAAAAGGCTTCAGTAGAATACAGTCTGCTCTAGCACAGTAGATACACAGGTCAATAAACACCTAAGTAGTGCACCTAAATAGATACTAACTACTGAGTGTGCTATTTAGACAGAGCTGAGAGATGAATAGCCTACTAGTCTCACTCTGTTGAAGCATGAATATTGTCTACAGTTTTAACTTAGTAGCAGACAACTACTGTCCATTCAGTCCTGCACAAATCTGTAATGAAACAGTTAAATGGCAAACCCCACAGGTATTTCTAGCAATTGGCATTTATGATAAAACACTATATTGCTAGAATCAAAACTGTCATTGAAACAACCCTTTTTCTTAGGCCCAATGTCAAGTGAGCATTTTAAGTTCATTTGAACGTTCTTTTTCTTCAATTTGATGGAGTTGACTCTTGACCAATAACAGTTAAAGACTTGACAATATAAGAAAGTGGAGCTCTTACTAGGTTCAAGGCATTGTGAAAACAAGAGAGATCGACTGGACAGTGAGCCAGGATGGCCTCAAGAGACCTGGATTTGAGTTCTGATATTGCTGATGACCTGTATTATAGACATGCTGATTTTTCACTTCTGATTTTATCTGGTTTGCTCAGCTGTAATGTATTTGCAGAAGACAAATTTTGCTGCGTATTTGCAGTCAAACACAATGCAGTCTTCCTTCTCTCTTGGATGTCTGTTAGTCAGATTCCCTGCTGCGAAACTAACACGGGGATTTCCTAAACTTTCCTGCAGAACATCTTTACACACTTTGTAATTTCATTAAGTTAGTAAGAATTAGTTAATTGAAGTCAGCAGGAAGTGTCTTTTTTAGCAGAGGAGGTGAGTCCTTACTCTCTGAGTCTTGTCATGTTGTTACTTACTGAGCAGTGGTTCCTTGCACAGCTGCTCAACCTAATGACTCACAGATTCCGAGATAGAAGAGTCTTGTTCTTGCCCATGCACATGCCACCCTGTCCATTCCTATTTATTCATTTGCAGGCTGAGGGCAGTCTAAGGGACTGGCCCAGCAGAAGAGCTGGGCAGTCTTCTACTGTGTTGAGGTAGCAACCGGAAGAGTCCAGAAGTCAAGTGTGTAGTGTGGGAGCAGGGCAGGGGAAAAGAGAGGCCAGGCGAGGAGTCACACTTCCTCTTTGTCGGCCACCATAGGACACCAGGTTTGCTCAGTTGTTCATGGAGCCGCAGCTTAATAAACTCTCAAATTGTCTCCACTTGTGTCTTGTGAGCCTAGAAGATTCTAAAACTCCAGGCTGGCCCAATTTCTTTCTGAATTCATGCAGTCTGATCACTGACTTCATTTACTAGAGGCTTTACTTCAAATGCTGTGTCCCTGATACATCTTTGTTAACAATGGCACGGATTAGTAAACATACTTCACTGTTGGAGCAATGACTGTCTTCCGTAGGGAGGGAGCAGTCTGTTCTGGTGTTCTAGGAAACTGTTTTCGTTTCATCAGCAGACTTTGTTTTGCATAGCTGCATAACATGAGACGAAGTTGAACTAATGGTCAGGTTTAAGGTTACTACCGAGGATTTCAACTTTTCAGCTACAGGGGAAAAGGTCTTACATTTTTTCATCACAATCTCTGTCAAAAATGTCTGAATCTGCCTAGAAATAATTACTGTTTCCTAACCCAGTAAAATCTTCCAACAAATACAAAGAGCTGCCTGCAGTTCTGACACCATGCAGATCTGTTTTGTTGTTTGTTTATCTTGGTAAACCAGGAGTTTCGTTACAATAGGATGCATATTTTGGCTTTTGAAATGCAGCAAGGAGCACAGGAAATATTATGTGCTGACAAATGGATTCCGAATTTTTGTTAGGAGGAAACAATTTCAGAGCCTCCACTAGGAAAACTCCACCCATCTTGTTATATGGTGTTTCAACCACTATCTGTTTATTGATTTACATGTTGCGAAGGACGTGCATGTTTTCTCTTAGAATAGATTTTTATACTCAACCTTGCTCATACACAAAATTCCATGATTTTCACTAAATAAAAATGGCTTTGGCAAATTTTTTGGAAAAAAACCCCCTACTGTATTTAACTTTAGTGTCAAGTTCTATGTTCTTTCAACACAAAAACCTCTTCTCCCACTATGTAACAGAAACACTGCTATTAACTGAAACTTCAAAGCAATGATGAAGATTTCCATAATACATAAAATGTGGGTCTCTCCCTGTAGCATCTTGTAATAAGGAGAGGGTCTTTCTCAAACAGGCTTAACATAAGTTCTTACTAATCTGTTTTTCTTGAAGTGATTTAAAGACGAAGGACAAGGCACTGCCAAGCACAGGGGAATAGATTTGCTCTCGTGGGTGAGGGACAGTCAGGAAGGTCGGTGTCTCAGGACTGGGATTTCCCATCCATGCTGCATACACTTGGCTGGGCCACTGACCATTGTTTCAAGTGATACGCTGTGCTGGCTCCCATGTAAGGTGATTTTTTTTCTGTGTCACATTTACAGAACAAGCTCTTCTCACAATATCTGGGATACTGGCTCATTGTGGCTTCCAAGAATACAGGGGAAATTCCTGGCACATTCCAGGACCGAGAAATTTGAAGGGCCCTCAGTGACTGAAAATGAGACTGAACCTTTCTTGAAGGTACATGAACTGTGAATCTGAGAGTAAAATTTACCCTACCTGGCACTCTGGGAAAAAAATAGTGCTGTCTTGGTTTTCTGCATGGTCTTTGCTTTAGGGCAATGTATATCTCACGCGTTTTTGTCATTATACAGTAAAAGTATGGAGTGATAGTGTCTGACATGGAGCTGTTGTTCCTTCAAGTTTTCCTTATTCTGGAGTTCCTGATTTATTAAGGAAGCTGTACCAATCAGGGCACCCCTTCCAACATTAGTCTGTGAAAAAGAAAGAAAGAGGAATGCACCAATTGGTTTGGGACTGAGGCTTCTAGAGAAAAAGTATTAACTTAATTTAGTCAGTCTTCTTCTATTACAGCATTGGCTTTGTCTCTTTGATTTTGGTATATTCTTTGCTATACTCCAAGGAGAGAAACCTGTGTGACAGAACTGAAGTAAACAGTTGAATAACGGATAAACAGTCTAAAACTTTTGGCTTTAGAACATCATCGCTTATTTGATCTCAGCTCAGACTATCTGCTCTCTCTCTCTCTCTCCTCACATGTCAGATAAACTCTCAGGGGTCACACCTGTCATCTGTTTTTGGGGTGTTAATCTCCTAGGACAAGGAAGTTAAATATATAAACTATAATACATTGATCAATATAATGGTTGGCTGGTGAAGTTCAATTAATAAAAACTATTAAAACTAGAATCACTCTCCTTATTTTAAGAATGATACTTCCATGGAACATAGACATCTCTTTATATAAAGGTGGGGCTGCCTCTTGACTTGTTTCCTACTTCCAGATTTCCTTTTTAACCACAGCAGGAAGACTGGGATTGTGACAAGAGGAAGGGGAAACACAGAACAGTTAGTAGCAGTAAGTTTTCTCATGTTTAGAAATAGCCTCTGTGTGCAAAAACAATTGTCAGCAGCTTTCAGCAATTCCAGTGATGGGTTTTGTTTTCTCAGACCTGACCACCCTCTGTTCATCAGTCTTTTCACATGCATAAGTCATGAGTCTGAGTCTCTCAGCATCGCCATGCTGAGCTGTCATTAATCAGCCTGCACTTTGGAAACTGCTTATGAGTCTGCTTAGGCAGCAGGGACCAGGTCTATTTCAGCTTATTGTAAGTTCAGTAAAGCTTTGCACTGGCCTGTATAAGAGGAAAGATAGAAAGGTAAGTTCTCCCAGACCACTGGGACAACCAATGGCAAGCTGCTGTCAGCCATTCCAGAGAGGTAAGTAACAGAGGGTCAAGTCTGATGTACAGTGTCCAGGAGTGGCATGTATGCTCTTATCTAGTGAAGTCAGATGCAATTTTTAAATTAGTTTCATGCCTTATAACATCATTATAAGCTACTATGCAAGCTCACCAGTAAGGAACAACATAGCTCTTATGTTAAAACTCATAGCTAAGAGTTGAGACCAGTGCTCAAATTCCAGCCTCATTACACCATGAAATTCTAAGTTACAATTTTCTGTCTTTAAACCTCTTCTATGAGTGGTGAAAGATGAACAGCAGCAAAGGCTCAAACCATTGTGTCACACAGTGAGCCATGCTACGCCAGGATAAAGTCAAACAATGGAATAGTAAACACATCCAAATCCCATCTGTGTTACAGTGTCCACCAGTGGGACTGCAACTGCACCATGGGATACTGAATTGCAAGTTCCTTTATTTAAGGGCAAGGAACACGCATCCTAAAGAATAGTATTATTTTATCACTTAATTTATTATATCAGTCCAAAATGCTGTAGTGAGTGTCCAGATCAGTTAAGCTTTTTCATAACTACCATGTTTTACAGGGCAGTGCTAAAAAATCTAGTACTTTGGTTTATTACATTCACATCAGAATGACTGACACCCTTCTCAATTTGAGTGCATAAATGTAACTGTAGGTGTCTGTTCGTATTTTCTATGTTTCTTTGCTGAAGAATGGCTCTGCTCTGCAGCTCTGTCCTGCATGAGGAACTGCCAATGATTATGTTGTGATTATTCCATATTAAAATGGAAGAAAACAACAGCTTCTTTCACACTCAAATGTAAAGTAGAGGTGAAAGGAAAGGTTTAGTTGCAGTAACTTTCGCTGCCTCAGCTGTCTGCACTAATGGCAGTAAGGTGCTTGAGTGCAACTGCTTTTGCTTTCGAAATGAGTGCCTCATCCTGTCTCCCTTTGGTGCTGGGGACTGGGTGGAAGGTTTGCTCTGTCTGCAGGGAATCTGTCTGCTTTCACCTGTAATCCAAAGACTGATGTGCCACACCACAGGCCCTAATGAGAGCTGTCTTTCTTCAGTGCAGCAGACCCCAGGGAGGTGTGCATGGAGTTCCTGAGTGTCAGGCGGGAGAGAGGTGAGAGAGGTTATACCCAGCCTAACCTGTCTGTTACAAAGTTTTGGGCATGCTCTAACTTTGATTAATGAACTGTTCTGCCCCAAATATTTCCTAGATGTTTGCATTACCATTTTCAATTGTGCTAACTCAAACAAACCAGCAATCAATTAACCAGAATTACAAAACTCTAGGCTAAACAAAGCCATCGTGAAGAAACTGGCTTTCAGCCCAGTATCTGCTGCTGATGGGATACGAAACAGCCTATTGATTCTGCAGCTCTCGAATTCTTGTACAAAAGCAAAAACAATGCTATTTGCTTTTTCAATAGGGAAAAAAAAAAAATCCAATTTTATTCAGTACCTCCACTTAGAAAAGGCAAACTACATTACTGAGCCAATTTTTAGGAGGTTGTACAGAAAGGAATAATTCCAGCACATTAAGAAAACTGCAGCATAGAGTTATAAAAACTCTAGAAGAAAGGCAAGAACACTAAATCTTAAACTAGATTTATATGTCCACCTGTCAAAATTGTTGTGCAAACTTTTTGAGGTATTTTTATCTTTCATGTAGAAAGCAATATGAAAAGAAAAAACAGCTCTGTCAAGTTTCTATGCTGGTGACTGTCAAGTTTATTGCTAGTACTATGATATTTAGTGCTTTTCATCTGGCTTCGGATGACAGAACCCTAAAACCTATGAAGATCTCAGCTTCTAGTAATTGTGCTTTGGGGGAAAAACCTGGAAACTTGAAACAAACACACACAAATGGCATGAATAAGTCAAGCAACAACAACTGAAAACATCTCTTTCCTAAACCTCTTCTTTTTAATTAATTCTCTGCTCTGGAGGAGCAGTTTCATGTTTTTTCAATATGTGAGGGTTGCCAATACAAAAAGCATGTGGTAATTGTAAAAGCAATAACCAGTCCAGCTGCATTCCCTGTGCAGAAACTGAGAGGGACAACAAGCCATAAATAGTGGTGTCACCGCCACTCTTTGCCTCAGTTAAGGAGTATTATTATTCTAAACACAAAACAAACTATTGCTTGGGCTCCAGCTGAAAGTTTCAAAGCCTCATTAATCTGCCAGGTCAAAGCCAATTTTCATTGGAATTTTGGAAAGGAACTTCTTGAGAGAAATATTCAGTGCTAATTTTAATTTCCTTTTACTACTTGTTTTAACAGCCTTGTCCAAACCCAAAGTGTTCTTCAAATGGAAGAATAAAAATTTTCCTCTGATTCACCTTATTCTACGTATGCCTGTAGCTCAGCACTAGTCTACTATAGCAAACACAAGCGGAACATCTACAGTGAGTACATATTTTCCTTTAACCTGATGCTGCTGAGAATTATCTTTAGGCAGAGATTGATGTGATGAGTGACTGCATGTTAACTACTGATGAGCTTTAGGTAGAACATTGCTGCCTAAGCTGTTGTCTCCAAGGTTCCAGTCAAGGTGGGTGCTTGGTCTACAGTGTAAACCTTTTTTAGGCTTGTTCAATAAAAGGTTTGGAAACTGCTGCCACTGGGGAGGGTTGCTGGCTCCAAAACATGCAGAGGAAGGTTTTGATTTTTTTAACAAAAACGAAAATTCCTTCCATGAGAGCTCAGCAGACACCTGAGGCAATTTTCAGAAAAGTCTGCTCAAAAGGAAGGATGTGTGTATGTGCTTGCTCTCTGATTGCCCTTCCGAGAGTAATTTGTTTGCACTACTTTTTTTGCCTTGGAGTATCTTCCCAGGTGGAGAGGCCAGCCTTCCCAGCCTTCCCGAAAGGGAGAAGGGGCAGGTCAGAAATGATGGGGTTTTTCCTCCCTTTTATTAACAAATTTCTCTTCTGTCACTACCCTTCTGCTGTAACACTTAATTATCTTCATGCATTAAGTGCGTTCTGCACAGAAAACCTGCTTGCAGCACTGTTTTCTTGACTCAGTATTTTCTCTTTATAATATATGGTGTTACATGTTTGCTATAATGCAAAAGAAACAAGACTGAGTAATATAAAATCTGAGGTGTCTTTCTTTCTAGGGATATTTATTCCATCTTCATGGCTATGAAATTATGAAATTATGTCCTCCTATGCAAAAAAATTTGGCTTTGAGAGTCAATGAATGCAGTGATAGAACAGACATGATTAGTCCAAGATCCCCACAAAGAACTCAAAAAATGAGAAGAGTGGTGAAAGAGTAGCTTGTAGAGTCAGAAAGATTGATCAAGATACTTGATATTGTGAGAAAATTCTCTTTTGTTTCCCAGTTGCTAAATCTTTTGCCCCAAACAGGAACAACTGATTTTAACAAACATTTGGCTTAATTTTTTTTTTTTGTGGAAGCATACAATAGGCCCATAGACCCAGCCAGTCAAAACACATGGTCTTGGGCCTAAAGAAAGGCAGCACAAAAGTGTGTGATTTTTTTTTTAATGAAAAGAAAGAAGGTAGTAAAAAGGACTACTTTACATAGTTCAAGTGATCAGGGTAGAAGAGAAAAATATTCTGCCTCTAACGTGGATTTAAATAAAGACGTTCCTTTGCTTGTTAACTACTGTCAATAGGGAGCTCATCCTGGGAAACATGCTGAAAAAAGTTTTTCTTTGTCTATCATGCACATCAGCTGCCTGATAGACAAAGAAAGATTCTTTGTGACTCTCTTGTTTTTATTAAAAAAAGCAAATAACAGTGTCTACATCTAGAGGTATTGCTTTCCAGTGAAACAGTTTTATGTCATACCAGTCCATAAGATTCAGAAAAATAATTGTAATATCTGTTGGCCATAATAACATGTTATGATTAAAGCAGATCTTCGCTTTGCAGGTCAAAACCAAATATACAGGCTTGTGAGCATTTTTTAGCTTTTTTTAGCTTCTTTATTCTTCCTTCTCTGTTTGCCCCAGACTGACCCTGCACTTCTGGACTTGTTGCTCTACTAGGATATCTCTTGACCTTATTAACACAGGCTCTTGTTAAATGGAGCTCTGTGCAGCAGTGTGCAACACTGACAGGGTTGTCTTATGGAAAGCAGCTGTGAGGACCTTCCTCCAGGAATGGCAAACCAGATAGTTACTAACTATCAAAGCAAATTTAGGTGTCAAACACAAGCACTTCTTGCTTTTTTATGCCTCAATATTGTGCCAGCTATAGCCGTGTCTTGGAGGTGAAAAGAAATATGCAGCTGGAGGGTGTCAGAGCTCTTTCCAGCAGTATCCATGTCAATAAAACAGCCTGAAACTTTGTTTATAGCCTTGGCAAAGCCATCATAGGCTGAATTAGTCACTGCAGCAAAGCTAGCTGCTCACCAGTAGGGAATCTTCGTATTACAAACTTTTTGTATAAACCTCATGAGGTTTAATAGGAATTGCTTTATATACTACTAAAATCTATAGATTTTTACAGACCCCAGAGCTTGTTTTTACTCTTTCCAACACTCTGCAAAACCAAGGTGGGCTCTTCTGGCTCCTAGGCTCTTCTCTCTTAGCTTTCTCCCAGTTGCTGCTGCTAACTGTTCAGCACGCATGGATGAATCTGGAGCCTCAGCTGGAAGGCAACAGAACTCTGCAGCTCAGGAATATTGCCCCCTTTCAGTGTCTCTCTCAGAGAACTTCTCAGAGTGACTGCTTCTCTTGTTTAGCCAATAGTGATGTTATGATCCCATCAAATAATTGAGCAAGAATGCAATTCCGTGGCATAGTTTAAAAATCTTTAAAAAGATTGGTATTTTCAATCTGTTTCAAATTTGTGGACCCCTGTAAAGTGAATCTAAATCTACTGAAGCAAACTTTACTTTCTCAGTTATCTTTCCAGGTCTCCTAGTAGTTGACCAGATGTTAAAGACCACTGATCTAGAAAAAAAGACCTCCCTTCCAGCTGAAATGTAAGCCATGTTTACTCAACAGTTCAGAACACTCTCAACATCACTTAGATCGTAATTTCCCTGTTTGTAGGGACCTTTTCCTTTTTTTTTTACAGATGGTGCATTCAACTCATTGGCCACTGTGCTCTGTGAGCATTATTGCAGTATAAATAATAAATGACAGTTCTACCTGATGGTCCTCAAAAATATCATTCTCTAAGAAAATTTCTCATCACTCGATTTGGAATATTTGGAAATATTACTGTCTCATTCTCAGAACCAGGATGTGTTTCATGATGGTCAGTAGTCCAGAGGTATGAGGTAAACATTGTCATAGCTGACTGAGTTTTTGTAGTTGCATCCTAACTTGTACAGCTTTCACGAGAGAAGACAAGACTGAAAGGAAACATGGGAGTTTCATGGAGCAAAATCACAGTTGCTTATTCAATTATTAGCCAGTCCTGAAATGACTCACAACACAGCTGCTTAGATTTACAGGCAGTTCATAGACTTAAGTGTTTGTTGGCTTTTTTCTTCAAAGTGATGTAGTAGGACACTGTCCTGGGCCAGATGTACCATAAAGTTGAAGGCTTGAGGAAACAGAACAGACTTTTGTCTCTTCTGACAGGAAGACATCAGCTGCTTTGTCAATGGCTGTGAGAAAGATACTATGAAATTGATTTTCTCTGTCTAATCTTAAGATAGCAGAGCAATCTAGTAACAGTATTCAGTGAAAGTTGGGCACTATTGTCTCTGAGGCACTCTGTAAACTGGGATTCTCTGATCTGCTATTTCCAAATGCTCCAATTTTTATGTGACTTTATTTGGTAACTCTTGCATCTATAATAATAATAATACAGTGTGCCAGCTGCTTGATTGGCGGAATTTTTTCAAAACACTGATAATTGACACTCAGTTATACCTCAATGATTTGGAACTGTTTTGGTTACATTAACAATCAAATTTCATACTTTTTATAGAGAGAATTGCTTTCTGAACAGAGATAGAATATAGGCCATGTCATGTCATATAAACATATATTTACAAGACGCTGCAATGTATTGCCTTTTCTAAATGATATTGTTTCTGATTTTATTTGGGGTTGTTCTCCTGTACTAGATGCCTCTGCTAAACTTCTACATTAAAAAAAAGGAATTAACAACTCCAAACATAACACCTTAGGGTTTTTAGGTTTTCTTTTTTTCTTTTCTTTTTCACTTTCTTCTGTTTTTCTTCCTTATTTCATTAGTTCACTGAGGTATCTCTTCTGCTCTTAATCCCCTTGGAGGTTGAGGTACTGTCTTTTTTCTCTCTTCTGTTTAAAATACTTTCTATTTTTATACTGCTATGTACAACTATTAAAAATCTAATAGCAGAATTTGTAAAAACTATGAGAGATTCTCTGCCTTTTTGTCAATGGCAGATCTTCATTTTAGGGCTTACATCCTTCTTCTGGACAGGCACTGACCAGGTCAATGGAAGTTCCCATTTGGGGGTTAACAGCCTTCATTGTTACAAGTCCTGATAAGGCTTTAGACTTCCTTTTCCACGGCCTTGTCTGTACTCATGTAGATACATGCAGAATGAAACCACTGCGAGTTTATTAAATCTTTGTTATGTCTTGATAGGACCTGAAATATCACCTTCCTTGACAAGCCTGCAGTGGCTGAGAGTGAGTTTTTGAGTGTTACTCAAACTTCCTGAGGGTTGTGATGAATTACGCCCGCTGGCCATGGTCTGGTTGGCTTTTGCCACTCATAGAATTTAAAGAGAGTGAGGAAGATCTTTCCTCAAGATAGCGTTTTGCTGTGGCAGTAGCTCAGGGCAGCACGGGATGCAGCTCTGATGAGGATTGGGATGGCTGAACAGTGGCCGAAGTTATCTGATGGGTGATTTGGACTGAGCGTTGCATTAGACAGCAATACAGCAAAGGAGATTACAGCCCTCTTAGCTCCTTCTTGGAAATTTGCCCCTTGGGATCCTCTCTGATCCCTGCCCAGAGAACTGCCCTTGCAATCTGCCTGCTCTGGGATCATCACTCTCTGATGGGCAGCAAACCAGACTAAATGCAAGGAAGAATCCAGGGCCACTTGTGCTTGAGAAAAATACTCCAGGGACTAGATGGTGATCTTGGAGAAGTTAGGGGCTGAATTTAGTTTATTGCCTTAAAAAAACCCATTTTTATTACTTATTACTCAGAGGGTAGTTTAAAACAATTAGTCTAATTATTGTGGAGCATTGTGCTTTAAAAGCTACAGCTGAAAATAGGGAACCACAAGGTTTTCATGTAAGTAGTAAAAGGCTTTTTTAAATAACCTAGATGAGTCAGAAGAAACAAGTGGTTATGTGTTTGAAGGAGTTTCCTTGAAGTTGGAGTCCTGTAATCAGATGAGCTCATCCGCCATCTGAGCAACCTGTATTAGCTGTGTTGAAAAGTATCTCTTAGCTGCTGCTTAAAGCAAGTCTAATATACTCCTTGTTGTGCTCTGAAGACCTTGGACTTGATCCTGCATTTTTGTACACGTAGACTCACCACAAAGCATGCAGCAAGAACAAAACCCTTTTAAAGACCATGATCTTGCAGCCCCTAAATAAAACACACAAGACGAAGGCCTCCTTGTGACATCTTAATACGCTTCTTGTGAATGCTCAGTTTAAGCCAAAAAGAGGCAGCTGAATTTTGAGAAATAAGCATCTCCTGTGTGTCCAGTAAGTCTGTTTGCTGTGCAACAACTAAACAGAGAAAAGGAAGTGGCTGGAATCCTGCTCCAGCTTTATTTTGAATGTTTTTGACTGTCCTGTCCAGAGAAAAGGGGTAAACATCTTCCATCCTGGAGGGGTTGCAGTGGTTCATCCTTAACTGATGGTTTTGTTATCAGGAGCACGGAAATAGTGGTGACTTTCTTCCAGAGCAAGAGGGATGAAGGCCAAAGTTTGAAATGAACTACTCAATTCCAGCCTTATAATCTAAAATACTCCAAAGAAAATCTAATTGTGGAGAAGATGAGCCTTTGTAAGAGTGAACCATGGTTTTTGTTTGCAAGAGTGTAGATGCAAATTTTTTCAGGAAAAAGACATAAGAAAAGCTTTCTGGAGAAGAACAGATGGGAAACGTAGAAAGCTATTATTTATCACAATGAAAAAAGCACCATGGTGGAAGTTGTGCTTAAGACCCAAGACTTGTAAAGAATTTGAGACCTGAGCTGACAACATCATTGCACTAGCTTTGGAATTTACCAAAGCCTATTTCATGAAAACTGCAGCTGGTCTGCGTGCTTTTTTAATGAAATATAGTTGCATTTGTGGAGGATCCAAGCAGTGCTGCTGTCTGGAAAAGCAAATAATCTCAAAGATGTTTACTTCTGCATGGAAATATTCCCAGACAAAGGAGTCAAATCCTCTCCCTAGAAAGATTAAGTTCAGTCAATTTCTTCTGAATTGTACACAGTATTTTGTTCTTTTCTTGTGTTGTCAGTCTTCCTACTTGTAACCACTTAACTTCATCCTCTTACTCCCATTCTTTATGCACACTGTTTGTTTCCCAAGGCAAATGGCATGCAAAGTCATCTTATATTTAAAGTATTTCCACCTAAACTTTACAGTAAGATTGGGAGTAAGACATTTTGAACTTAATGATTAAATGTTTTAGCAGCAGTTGCTGCAAAGACCTAAATATGCTTCCAATTTTTTTCACCTCTCATCAACTTAGAGGTAATTGAATACCTACAGGACACAGGCATATAAGTAGGTATGATAGTATTTTATTTGATATTAATGATTTTACTGGAATATATAATTACTGGAATGATTGTGTTCTCCTTGGCATTAGTGTACATGAAAGAGTATGTTCTATTAAACATGAGCATAGCTCTAAAAACTCCCTACACTTAATAATATTGTTTTGCAAAGTGAATGAGTATACCATGCCTGTCAAGTAAATTGTGTAGTGGGTAGAATAATTAATTTGGACACAAGGCAAGGAGTACATTACAGATTTTTTTTTTTAAGCTGACTTAAAGGGGAATTCTCAGGTTAATATTATATCCATTTTCCCAGCTTTACACCCTTGTGCATGGCATGGATGCAGCAGTTTGCTTCTACAGATCCTGCCCCTCAGCACGCAATCGATTCTGGGATGTGTCTTTGTCTTTTAAGTGGGTGTGGAGGGTGTCTTTACAAGCAGCTTTTTTCTGTTATTGTAGGGACAGGCTTTTTTCCCCCCGGCTTGTAGCAGAGAACAGATAAATTTGTGCTCCTCTTCAAGTGAATGCTGAAATTCATCATCAGTCAGCAAAACTGAAGTGACAGTGATTTCTGTACATTTAAAGGCATTGGTTACAGTTCTGCTGAGTCACGGCCAGAATGAGGAAAATATTAACACAATGACTGGTGCAATTCAGAGCTCATGGTGTAAAGAAATGCTGTGATGTTTGAAAACGTACGTATATGTACAAACTTATTGGTAGGCCAGTTGATACAAGCAGACCTCCTAGAAGGAAAATAATGTTAGGTTACAGATGCCCAACATAGAAAGCAAATCAGTTTCAAGTAGTACATGAAGGTAAGTCCTGACCACCACTGTGAAAGACACCACCTCATTAGTGGTGCAAGTTTCTGGCTGCCAGGGCAGCAGGAGGGATAGAGGTGAAGAACTGGCAGGTGAAGCTAGATCCCACCTTATGTATGGGGGGAGGCAGGGATCCTGCTGTGTGAGAGTATGAGAGATGCTGTGAGAGTGAGTGGAAAGAGATGTGTGTCAAAAAAGGTGGAGCTCGGGGGAACAGAGGCTTGCTTCTTGAGCATGCTGTTTGGAAATCTCCACAACAACTGGTGCTCCCTCCTGTGCCACTGACCTTCTGGTGCGCAGGCAAAACCCAGGAGAAAGGTTCACCTGCCTGCAGCTTCCTTGTGACTCATGCCCTTTTACCAACAGTCAGGTGAATTACCTTCAAACACAGGCGTTCCCACAATTTGTCCATGTAGCTAATTCCTCTAAAAATGAGTGGTTCTTCAGATACACTATTTTGTGTTACAGCGTTGTAAAGTTTGACCTTTAAACCTCTCTCGTTCTTTCTGCAACAATGATCCTACATCATCAGTCAGTTGCCTTAAAACTGAGGGTATTTTGTCAGTCCACTGTAATGCTATTTTTAGCACAATCAAACAGAAACCAGACAGACTCATGATCAGTCCTTTGGGGAAACAGAGGTAGAGGGATGAAGAGAGAGGAAGAGACCTCCTCTTGAAGATTTTTCCTGTTAGTCACAGCACTGAGGAAAAACAAACTCCATATGGAACAGATCATGTAAGGCCTTTAAAACATATTTGGAGAGACTGTACCGTTTCTTAAAAGAACTTGGAATACTCTGTGGTTTGGGGGTTTTACTGTATTTCCCATTTGGGGATGTGCGTGCATTTTCATTTGTTTTAATTTGGACTGAGTTAAATGCATCAAGCAGTAGTTTGTTTTATTACCATCTTTCTAAGATCTATTCGTAAAGGAAGAACATTTCTTGATTCCCCAAATGGGAAAGAGTTACAAATGCTTCTCTCCCAGTAGTTTCATCAGAGAAGCTTTGCTGCTTTTTTTTTTTTTTGTGTGTGTATTTTTCTTTTTTTTTCTATTGACTTGCAAATGAAGGCTAATTTTTTGTTCCCAGCACAAGCCCAGAGTGTAGTGTGCTGAGGCAAGGATGTGTGCTCAGCTGGATGCTGAATTCAGACATGGAGTAGCTATGTGGTGCTGGAGGTCACAACCAGTGGGCTGGTGTTTGTCGCAGTTGAGGCAGACACGCAACACACATTAATTCTAGCATAAAGTGCAGGCAAGAAGCATTTATTCCAAGAGCCAGTGTCATATATATACACTTTTGTATGTTTATCATTCGTGTTAGTTGTCCATTGGTTGCTCAACTACCACAGTCGATTCATTGGCTATTTTAACTACACTGTATTATTATTAGTTATCTACAACACAGACGTCCCAAGAAGCCAAACAGAATGCCAGCTGCAGCCTTGTTGCTGTTTACTCTCTCTATTGTTTTGAATTTCTTGTTTCTCTCGACTAGATTTCTCACAGGTAGAAATGGACTGTGCTGAGACCAATGTCAGACTCAGACTCAGACAGGCTTTCTGACCTGCTGTTAATTCCCACAGGTGTTAGTGGACCTACTAGTCTCATCTGAAATTGCCCTTCGTCCATTTGCCCCCCTGTCAAGCAACTTTGTAGAACAGCATTCCAGAGTATTAACCGTGGAGTCCAGCCTTCTGTGATCTGCCTTTCCAGCCTGATAAGAAAGTGATGGCTCACAAGGAAATAGGTGAGGAGTGAGATTTACCCCTTGGTGACAAGGTTCTTTGCCCAGAAGGTGGCTGGGGACTGGAACAGGCTTCCCAGAGCAGTGGTCACAGCACCAGCCTGACAGAGTTCAAGGAGCATTTGGACAATCCTCTCGGGCATATGGTGTGATTTTTTGGGCTGTGCTCTGCAGGACCAGGACTTGGACTCGATGATCCTCGACAGTCCCTTCCAACTCAGAATGTTCTGTGATTCTATGATAACGATGCTATAATTCTGCAATGGCAATAAGTGTTACATGCAAGAATGGCTGTCATTAAAACATCTGAGGTATTTTTTTTTCTTGAAAAGCTAATATTAAACCTATTAAACACAAACTTTTGTTTTGAAATGTGGCCAAAATGAATAAATAAATAATAATGTGGTAATCTTTTAAAATTCAGCACTGGTCTGAAGAATATTCAGTAAGCATGTTGGGAAAGAACTCTGGGCTTCTGAATCAATGACAGAGAAACAGACCCTGACCAAGGTGTTCTGGTGGGTTTTTGTTTTTGTTTTTGTTTTTTTTGGTTTGTTTTTTTAGGACTCCGGTGAGAACAGGTAAGATGAGGGCAAACACTGAAACTTCCTGCTTTTCTGAATTACTGCTATAATTACTTGTTTTGACATCCAAAAAGTATGAGCTGTTCTAACCTCCCAGTTTTCCTTGCATTCCACACGCTGTATATCAGCATGAGTAGAGGGAGAAACTGTTACAGAGCAAAAGCAATGCAGCTTTACTAAATGTGAAATATGGAACAAGGCTTTACAGGAAACCAAGGATTTTTTCAGGGCTCAGAGGAATACGGAGCACTGAACATGTATGAAGAATTCAGGCTTTATTTAAGCCAGTTTTTCTCTGCTGTGTTTGTATTTTTAATTCATTCTTTTTTAATGTCATGCAACTTTAAGCTCACCTTTTCAAAGAAGATGACCCAGCAGCCTGCCACGAGGCAGGTGTAGTCTCTATCTACAGCCTCTTGGAATCTGCTTTTTACGGGTCTGTATTTCGGGGTGGACTTGCCCCCTTCGCATTTTGGCAATTTGGCAACTCATTTACAAAAGCTCTCTTAGACCTGTGAATTGAATTTCAGACCTGTGGTGGCTGAGAGGAGCCGATGGGCAGCTCGGTGAGGCGGGGATGGGGCTCGCAGCCGGGCGGAGACGCTGTGACCTGACACACGGGGGAGGGCAGGAGAGCCCAGCGCTTTTCCCTGCGTGAAAACAGTAGTGGTTTGGGGTTTTTTTCCTTTCATTTTTTTTTTTCTCCCCCATTGCCTTTTCCTCCCTTCTTCTTCCCGGGGCTGTAATCCGACTGCTCTCTTTGGCTCCATTCCAGAGACAAATCCGAATGGTTTATCTCTCTTCCCCCCCTTTCCCAGCCTCGGGAGCTCGGGGGCGGCGGAGGAGGGAGGAGGAGAGCGGAGCAAGCACCAGCCCAGAGCCGGGCCAGGCCTCCCCGGGGAGGGGCTGAGGCAGCGGCTGGGCTGCGGGAGCTGCATGGAGAAGGGGAGTTTCACAGTCTCCTCTGCCCGCCCCGGAGGAGGAGGAAGTTTGGCGATTAAGCCGCTGCATGGAGTAAGGGGAGTTTCACGGTCTCCTCTGCCCGCCCCGGAGGAGGAGGAAGTTTGGCGATTAAGCCGCTGCCCGGGGCGCGAGCGCACGGAGTGAGCCGGGGCGCGGCCACGGGCGGTGCGAGGGGCACACCCGGCCGGCGCCGCTGAATGGGCTGCGGGGCTGGGTAACCTCCCGCACTCCCGCCCGCACCCCTGCGTCTGGATTTTCAGCTGGAGGACGAGCGGTGGGCGAGGGCAGAAGGCGGCGAGAAGCTGCCGGTGAGCGCTGCCAGGGGCTTTGTTCGGTGGGGCGCGTCGGGGAGGGGGCGGCGGCTCCCAGACCGGCTCGGCTCGGTGCGGGCGGTGAGGTACCCGGTGTCCCGCAGCCCCCGAAACCGCGCTGGGGGCTCCGCAGGGGAGCGGGCGTTCCGTGAGCGCAGCCTTTGTGCGAGCCCCGCCGCTGCCCCCGGAGGCACCGTGCGCCGGGCTCCCATCGCGGCTGCCGCGGCCACCGCACCGCTTTGTCGCTCCGCCGCGGGTAGCCTGGCCGAGCTGCACCGGCTCAGCCCGAGCCTGGGGCTTTCGTCGAGTTTCTTTGGCGAGGGAGGAGGTACTTCTTTTAAAATATGACAAAATTGCGTGGGGCCTCGGGTTTTGTGGGGATGCTGTGTCTCAACTCGAAAAAAACCCCAAAACCTATCCTCTATTTTTCTTTGTGTTTTAAAGTTAATGGGACTGTGATAAGTTTAAACTTAAAGAGGTTTAAAAACATGACTGATCTATTGTTAAGTGTTAGCTGGAACTTTGATTCTGTGGAGAGGCAGTGGAGCAGAGCAGCGTCCTGCTGCCCTGTAGGATCCTGGATGCATTCCCCCATATCCTGCCCTTATCTTTTACCCGCTTTGTGGGTCGTGTGTCCCTCTTGTTGAAGGAGAAGCCCTTCAGAGCTCGTCCTTCAGTTAGCAGTGACAGACCTGAGGCACTCGTTTCCTTCTTTTTTCACAAGTCACACCGCTCCAAGTATGTGCGGGAAGGACCTAAAAAAACTTAGCCGAACTTAGCTGGCTTCCAATACGGTCTCTCTTCAGTTGGCTTTTTTCCTCCTTTGATTATTAATTGGCAGGCACAGAAAGAGCTGTGGCCTTGCTTTTTTCTTTTAATGTTTGCTGGTGCTTTAGCAGTTTAATAATTCTGCCTAGAGAACCTGGTGACTTATAGGTGTTTTGAAAGCTGTGTAATAAGAGCCTACTAATAGTCATCTTTTGCTACTGTTTCATTCTTGGAGCGAGCAGTCTTTGCTGCTGGAGAGTTGCGGTTCAAATTTCCACAAGCGTTTGTTGCCCGTGCCTCTAGCTAAATTTATAAAGGAATCCTGTTAGCTTGTATGAAGCTAAATCTGGCTGTAGCAACTCCTGGCTGTACAATTCACTGTGGTTGGCAAGGCACAATATATAGCTTCCTTGAGATTTATTTTTAGGGTTGTTTGGTGGGTTTTTTTGTTGTTGTTTGTTTTTTTTTTTGGTTTTTTTGTTTTTTGTTTTTTTTGCCTGGTGTGTGTGGGGCACGTAGTTGTAATAGTTTTGGGAACTCTTCACCAATGTGTGTGCGGGTGCTTTGGGATGAAAACATAAGAGTTATGCTAAGGTTAAGAAATGTGTTAATAGAGTGCTTGTGTTGAAAAGATGAGAAGGCAGTTTGAGATCGGCCTCTTAATGAATATTGGTATTGTTCTCAGGTCCATGCAGATGCTTAGCTATTAAATTTTGCTTCTGCTCTGTGTTCTCAGTTGGCAAACTAGAAATGGTGCAAAACACTCTGATAAGAGGTTCAGTTTTACGTGTGTTCATTTACGTGAATGTTGGCTGTTTCTCACAGACCTAGAGAGCCCTAAGCAAACAACATCGACCCGTGGCCACACAACTGAGTGCATCTCTGCAAAGGCATGTTATTATTCTAACACTAGGTGTTAAGGTGTCATTTTTCTTGTTGTTTTACTTTTGATTTTCCAGAAAAGAAAAAGTAAAAAAAAAAAAAAAAGGTGTGTAGCCAAATCAGTTTGTAATTTATAGTCTTATTTGATAACATCTTGCAAAGACAGCATTGGCTTGATTTTTAAGTGGAAATCTTCAAGTAGTGAACCTGGTTTGTTGGCAGCTCTCATCATTTCAGGACATCTGCTAATGTGTTCTTCTTCCTTGGGCGGATGTGAGACTGCAAATTAACTGTCTAAAGGCATACTTTGAGACGAAAGTGTTTAATTGTGAGGCGATGGAAAAAGGTAGAAAGGGTTTGGAACTAACTAACTGAACACTTGGTACCTTCCTGTGTGGAAGTGGAGTGTTTTTGTCTAGGTAGGTTTTTTTACAAGGTTGTGTTTTGGGTTTCTTTGTAGTTTTGTTTTGTTACTTTATTTTAAACCTTTGTTGTGACTTAAAAAGTTCAAGCTAGAAGGGAAGTGAAAATATCTGCTTACTTTCCTAGTAAGTGGCAAGTAGTGAGTTTGTATACTCTTTGCTACTGTTATTTGTGTAGGTTGGTATGTTTGAACCTTTCACTGACACAGTCTTTCATGTGGCATCCGTGACAGTATTTTTGTGAAGTCATTTGGAGGAGTATGCCCATTTGAAAGCCTCCTTGCGTGCATTTATTTGGATTGGGTTGTTGTATACCTGTCGTACTCTGCCTTTCATACTCTTGTGATTTCTTGGCTCCCATTCAGGAAAGGCTTTTTAAGCCCTGCTAACCAGATAGGGCTGTAGCAACTGACAAAGGCATTTACTTGAGGTAGTGCTTTATTATCTTTGAATGCAAACTAAGCAGTGCAAAGCTGGTCTGTTTCTCTAACCATAGAACACTAACAGAACTGTAATTTGGCATTGGCTTCTGTCATTTTACCTTGCTCTGTGGTAGCATCACCCATACAGCTTGTAGGCTCTGGTGAGTATTTTGAGATCTACCCAAAAACGGGGAAATCAAGAACACAGTTACAAAATCTGCTGTTATTAGTTTTGAAGAGTGGCTCCACAGATTAGCCTGAGATACTGCTATTGAAAATAAAGTTTCTGTACAGAGGTGTCATCTCTAAAATTTCCATTAGAAGAGACCAATCCTAAACCAAAACATTTCTTAGAGAAGGATACTGCAGAATGGACGAACCTTTTTTATTTTAGCTCTTAATTTTTTTTAAGACCTCCCAAATAACGATATTTTAACAGATCCTTAGCACAGTTATTAAAGTATGCCAAAGACTTGTTCAACTGTTGATTTTGATTTATTTATTCATTTTCTTCATGCTTGGTTGGCATTCCAGCAATTGCTGGGCACCGCTAAGTCTCTACTGGCCAAACTAGAGCTGCAGCTCTTGGTCTTGGGAGCGTGGGGTCATGAAGAAGGACCACGTTTCTGGGTGGCAGCATGGCTCTGTCATGTACCCCAGTTCCATAGGGTTAGATGTGCTGGATGAGGAAATAATGGAAACATCCAAGCTGATGATAAAGGGGACCATTTGCAGGCTCCATTTAAAAGCGTTTCTCAGATTAGACATGAGTAAAGCTATGGCAGTTATAAATTAGAACAAAGGAATTGATCTGATGTGCATTCCCTTTTGTATTCAGTCATGTTGAGAAGGAAGGTTGCTGTGTTAAAGAAACATGTTTTATTTTCACGTTAAATTAGTTATGGCTTTAAATTACTTTGCCATAAATTTTTTAATCGCCAAATGTAGTGCACAGATATTTAGCTCGAATATACAATAGAAGATAGAATAATGAAATATTAAAAAATGCAAGTTAATAATGTAATGTCTACTGAAGACATTTGGAGTGATGGTGATCGTCTTATAATAATCTGGAATTTTTGCTGGTGGGGACAATGAGGATGTCTTACCACTACTTACTCTAAACAACATTCTGCTTCTGTAGAGTTAAGAGGGGGAGGTGGAGGGGGGGAGGAATTTTTGCAGCCCTCAGCAAAGTCTGGAGTGGCTGAAAGGCTTGCAGAGCTTTTGCTGAATGGTTAATTCTGAGAACCTGCATTACTGTCACTGCACATAAAAAGTTTTAGCTAGTAGGACTGTCAATAAGAAATAATGTGGAAGAAAGTGTTACTCTTGTAAACTTAGAATGCAAAGGATGTGGAGCCTAGATTTCCCCTCTGCTTCAGGAAAGCCTCACACACCACAGTGAGTGGTAGAAGCACAAAACTGGCCTGGGAACAGGAGTAAAGGGAGTGAAGAGTAAAATGAGTCTTAGTGCGGTGGCAACAGTTACAATTGTAAGTACAGGAGTCTTTTATGTATGTGGCTAAGAACACAGGAGATGAATGTGAACAGATTGAATAATAACTAAAAGTATCAGTAAAGCCTGTTTGTATTAATTAATTTTCCAAAAAGTGTGTGAAAACTTTCTTAGCGTTTAAAGTTTCCCAAATCATTTTAAGGATATAAACTTTTTTTTTTTAGTTATGGTTGTTGTATCAAATAGGTTAGTCTAGCCTGCTTCACCAAAAGTTGAATTTATATGAACTTAGCCTAAAATAACCGTGAACTTGATTACAAATGCAGGAAAAGAAAGGGGCCTAGTCAGGGAGGACTGGGGAAGGAAATAGAGGGGAATATTACTTATACTGATCAAGGAGGCCTGAAAGAAGCAGTTGTCCAAGCCAGGTTACGAACTCTTAAACCCGCTGTCATCTATTGACTGGGCTGCCTTCTGAAGTACCTGCATGTGGGGGTGGTCGCTACCTGTGTTTTCACTAACCACAATACAGAGCATTGCTGTGAAAGTACAAAGCAAGGTAACAGTTTAAAAATTTATCTGTAAGAGTGACTTCATGCATTTGACTTGATTCTTTTCTCCTTCCTTCCTTTCTTCCTTCCTTCCTCAGCATGACCTCCACTAGTCCTGCTTCCTAATGTTCTACGGGACCATGATGATTGTGTTAGTGGAGGTTGCATATGTGCTTTATAAGCGTAGTGAACAGGTATAAATCGGGCTGGCAGCAGTTTCCCATGTAAACTTGTGACTGAAGCAGTGCTAATTAACTTTGAATCCTGTAAGTTTTGCTTGCCTGCTCTGTCATTGAGTTTCAGACTGCAAGTTGTGCCAAGCCTCTTCCTGTAAGCATACATTCTGTAGGAACTTGCACGTGAGTCCTGCCCAGATGTTTTAAAGCCTATCTTAATGAATGTTAACACTGAAATATTTGAACCTTTGTGTCCATTCAGACCTTGCAGGATGACGCTCCGAGCATTAGTATCGTTCAGCTACTGTTTTCTGCTGATAAGATGTGTGCGTCCTTTCACTGGAAGTATAGAGCAGAGATAAAGTGTGTCATGGGTACAGTGATTGAATGACCTGCTCAGCTGCTTACTCACAGCCATTGTAGATAAAACCTGAGCTTGGGAAGGAGATGGTTCTTTGGGTTGTCCTAAGGAGCAGTGTTGGGGACAGCGTAACAGCCAGTTTCTTTTCATGGTCATGGCTGACATCTTCCAGCATTGTCATCTGGGTGTGGGCTTCAAGGTCGGCTTCTGCCTTTTAGTTAGCCCACAGGAGGAGTCCCTATCTCCTAGATTTAGTGCATAGGCTCTAGTGCTTGTACTTTCTCCCATGCTTCCCTCTGTGTTATTCAGAGTTATCTGTAAACATGGGCAAGTTTTCCTCCCTAAACCCCCTGTAAACTCTGGTTTGTTAAAGTATTTACCAATGTTTACCCTCACGTATGTCCCCTAAGATTAGATACACTGTCTGCTGCAGCTTTGTTGTGATTTCTACATACCAGAATCAATGTGCTGTTTGGGGGTTTTCTTTTTGTTTTTGTTTCTTTTTCTGTGCTTGCATTGCCTATCCCAGTGGGTCCAGATCCATAGCTGAGGTCCCATCACATTTCAGAAAGGCGATGGCAGAACGACTTGCTTTCTGCTGCTCCCACTGATCTGTGGTACTTCAGTGTAAAGTAACATAGTGCTTTTTGTCCTTGATGTCTGACACGGAAGAAAAATGATGGTTCCTTCTTTGTAAGTAATTTTGAAAATAGGTGAGATGAAGAACTACTTATTATTCATGTAAGTAATCTTTATCACTTCAGTATGCTTTTATTTACACTTCCTGTTTTAAACTGAAACCAAGTTAATGGCTGAAACCTGGGTTTGGCTTACAAGCAGTATTGCTGCTGCTGTGATGAGCATGCTTCATACTCAAGTGCTTATGAAGCTTTCTCACTTTTTACTTTCCAATTCCTTCTCGCTATCCAGATAACGTACCTAGTGAGGTTGCTCAGAGAGCTGTCACACCTTAGTGTCTGAGTGATGTAATCACAGACTTCAGTCAATTGTAGAAACACTAATTTCTCTGAAGAATCAGCAGTCTTAGCCTCTGTGAATGGTAGACAAAGATGTATTTAACAACAAATCATTATTGCGTTTGGAGAGATAGCTTGCCTTCCCTCATGCTTTACCAGCATGTGGTTTGTAACATCTCCTTTCTGTCAGTCTTCTCTGATAATTGTTGGTCTCTCTCATGTTGGATAAATCTGAAGTCATAAATCTCTGATTTGGTTTATCTTGGTCATTTTGTGCTCCTGCTGCTTTGAAGAGGTTGCTGTCTCTGTCCTGCAGGCAGACAGGACCACTTAGGCCACTCCTCACTGGATATAGCCTCTGAGAATCCTTGCCTTACCGGGTTGCTTCTACTGTGAGGGTTCTTCTGCCTTGTGGTATGAGGAGATCATCTCCAGCATCTCTTTCTCCTGAGCTTGAACTCATTTAATCTTCTGAGTTTTTCCCAGATTTCTGGGGCAAAGATGCTAACTTACTTTCTTAACCTCTTCCTGCAGTACCAAGTATCAGGCACAGTGTAGATGTTTTGGTAAGCCGTTCTAGAATACTGCAGTCTGTTATTAAGTGAAAGTAAGTAATTTCTGAGGGCATTAATGGCCATTTAATCTCCAAGGTTTCTTTCTGATATATAGGGCAGTATCTTGGCGTGCTTTTGCTCCTCCATTGCTTTGGATGACATGGTTGCTAAATTGGTGTCGGAAATGTCTGTGCTAGGACAGTCAGTGCTAGGCAAACTTCTCTGAGGAAAAGGACAGGTTTTCTGCAGACCTTCCCTTCAGGAATTGTTTTCCACTTTCTTAGAGCATGCCGTCAGGGAAATGCAGACTAGAGCGTTAAGAAAACCCCACTTTTCTCTTGGTGTGAAGCACAGAGTGGTTTGCCAAGGCGCAAGCCATGCTGGGCAGATTTTAGAGCTGATCTCCTGTGTGCTGACTCATCCTGGTGATCTCAGTTACCACAGTTTGCCCTTTGCCTCTTCACCTGCAGCAGCGCTTTCCCTGGCAGCGTGACCAGCACAGGAGTGCTTCCTCACTCATGGCTGTGCATGCTGGTGGTGTCACTTGTGTTCTTCAGTCTTAGAGCTAGGCTGTCCTGCTGCTGCCGTGCACAGTGCAGAGCCGAAAGGAACCACACTAAAGACGTTCTTTCTGCAACCCTGCAGCAGAGGATCCTGCTCATAGCAACCTTTGTTATCAAACACGAATTTGGCTCTTGCACTCCTCAGGCCCCTTCAAAGCAGTTTGTTCATCCAAAGCTCAGAATAGGCACTGACTCAGACTCTCACAAGGTCAAAGCGAGGAGAATATGTGATTTTTTTTTTTTTCTGCCCTGTTTTGATGAAACATTGATGTGATTGGGACTTGTGATATGCACAGGTGGGGTATGGAGGAGAAAGGTTTTCTTCCACACACCGCTGCATGCTGTTTGGATAGGATAGGAGCTGTGTCTGCTACTCGAGGAAGAATTCTGAAAAAACAAAACCATGATGGTCTCCTTTGCTCTCTTCAGAAGAAAATCTGGTCATCAGCCTTTGTCGTTGAAGATCTGTTGCTTGTGAATCTCTTTCATCTCAAGGGGTCAGTGCTGACATACAGACCTGAGAGATGCACCTGCCCACCCTGGCTGTGTGCATCATGCAGCTATTTGAGCTTGCAGAGGGGTCTGGATGCTAAGGGCCCTCTGGATGCTTCTTCATTGCTGCTGTCTTGTAGTGATGAGAAGTCTGCCCTCTAAATGTTATGGGTTTTATCCCTTTTGCTCTTAAAATCAATGTTGGTGGTGCACAAAGAGTTCTTTCAGTATTTAGTAGAGGATCAGTGATGCCCATCTTCTGATGATTTCAGGAAAAGGTACTGGGTTGGTTCCTTTTATTTGTTAATAATAAATATTGAGTCATATCAGAGGGTGATTAGTCCTGGTACCTGGATCACAGTTACTTGTCTATGCCCATACTTGTCCAATACTGACTTCTTTCCTGGGGCAATTTGAGGTCATACCAGGGATGGTCTGGAGGAGTTCTGGCAAAGACTCACTCAGCTGTTGACTTTGTCATGCAACTTACCTTTGTGCTGTTCACTGTCCTGAATGGGTAGAGTGGAAGCAACTCCAGGAGCACTGCGTGAACTTAGTCCATGAAATTAACTTAGTATGTCTGGGAAAGCTCTCAGCTGATTGCATGTGGAATAAATCAGTTTGCCTGGGATGTGGCACATTTTCCGTCTGTTAATCTGTTATGTCGTGCAATGAGAAGGTGCTACAGTATGTGGCCTTCCTGTAAAAGCAAGCTGCATTCCTCAGCCAGAAAAGCTGGGCTCTAGGAACTGGAACATAGCTCAGTAAAAGTCATGTCAAATAAATTTTTACTTTAGTCCTCCTCACTGGTGATTAAAGTTGCACAGTGGTTTGCTGTCTAGCACATGTGAACTTCTCCAAAGAATTTTATTCTGAGTTTTTCTTAGAGGGTCAGTATGTGGAATTGTTTGGAAAGAGTATTTGTTTTAAAATGCTGACATTGTTTTTAAATGTTGACACATATAATCCAAGTTGTAAGGATGGAGTTGTATGGATGTGAGTTGTGGCTGGGGACTAGGTGAGAGCAGGGGTGGCAATGAATGGAATGAGTGTCTTGATAGCCTACTTGGAATTGAAGCCAATTCCCACCTGTAAGTTTGTGGGAATTGCATCAATTTGGGAAATTGCATCATTATGGGAAATCAGCAATTGCATCTAGTTGAGTGGCTCTGGCTTACTTTGGTCTTTTACCTTAGCTGAAACAGGATAGGGAAATTCTTTAAAAGCAGAGATTTCAAAGCTCAGACCCCATTGTTTGAGAGAACCAGTTTATTTGACTAAAGTGATAATGTTAGCTTTCACCACACTGAGACAGTGTGTGGAACAGAAGGGTTGTGTGTCGTTTACATGTCTTAGGAAAACTGAGGTGAAGATAATCTCAGTGACTCCTAAGGAATAAAGTAAAGCACCCATCCTATTACTAAAAATTATTTTGGTTGTGTCCCATGCAGAGTATACTTGAAAGGATCACCTTAATTTTACTGTGTTTTGAAAGATAGTTTTCAAGTTTCTGGGCTTTTAGTCTAACATTATAGAGTGAACTCCAAGTTCCAAAGTGTTTTTCACAGGACAGCCAGATATTATGGTTCAAGTCAGTTTAAATATCTGAATGCAGGTTTCTTTGGTGTTTTTGCTTCCTAAGCTGCTACTTGCTTGATGCTTTAACCCTATGTATTTTCTAAAAGTGATTAGGAAGTAAAGCTTTTTATTAATAGCTGTGATATATTTCTAGACTAACTAAGAGTATTTTAAATCATGCAAACTCTTGAAAGATGATATAGAAATTGTGGGACAAATGACAGTATATTTGTTAATCACTTTATTGAAAGAAACATGCAACATCTTTTCTTCGTGATAGTTTTTCTAGAACAGAAGTATTCCGTTTTCTTACACTGATGGTTTTAGAAATAAACCACTTAATTGATAAAAAATTCACAGGATGAAAAATTCATTTTCCTCACAGATTGTCCTGTAGGATGTATGTCCTGTAGTATAGTATGATGATAGCAAAATATGTAGAAAACCTTCTTGGAAAAGTCAAAGAAGGTTGCTAGAACATTCTGTAGCATCCAAGAGCTTGTACTTTTGTCAGTGTTACTATAAGACCCTGTCTCAGATCATCAATTGAAAGGTTTTGAAAGGCCATTGTGTCCTCTGGTGGTTAGAGAATATCTCGGCTTTTGGCAAATAGTTTTACCCTAGGACTAAGAAGCTATTATTGATGAAACTACTGGCAAACAAGAGAGCCCCAGTAAAAAGTTCAGGCTTCTTCAGGGTTATCTAGGTTCCTGATTTCCATTTATTTATATATAATGTATGTTATATATATCTACTCACAGATGTATGTACATTTAAATGGTTGTGGTTGTATTGCCAGTCTGTCTTTTTTCAGAGTTCCTAACGAAGCTGGGCTCTCAAGTAGTTGAAATTGAGTCCTTTGACTGTGGAGAATTTGAGGCTAGAGAAATGTGCATGATAAATGCAAAATAGGATGGTAATTACAGGTCACTTTGCATTACGGTTTTGCTTAATTTACAGTCTGAAGTACGGTCGGGTGTTTGGGCATTTGAATGTTACAGCTGTTACAGTCTGATCACAGAAATTTGGTGAGACTGCTCATGTATTTCCTTCTTCAGATTCTTAGAAATGTTAGTGGACACTACTCTGTGTCTTCAGTTACGAATAGTAAAAGCTAAGTGAAGTAAATAAAATTGTTGCTGTAGTTGTCACTCAGTGGTACCAAAAGAAAAAAAATACTTTTTTAGTCTGTGAAATTGCCTGTAGTGTTAATTTATTGCTGCAAAGATAGCACGGAGAGGGCAAATATATTGATATTTCATTAAAAGAAAATTTTAGATGGAGTGGTTTTTGTATTTAAAAAGTCTGTAGATGAACATTATGCCCTATTAGCAAGATTGAATTGAAGTTGAAAGTAGACCAATATTTTTTAAATGGATTTTTGAAATATAAAATTTTTCCTGTTTATGATTTGGCCACCTAGACCAAATTAACTTGGACACTTAGCAGGGGCTTTCATTTATTCTGGCATAGGAACAAGCATTGGGCAAAGCTTCCTGGTCTCAAAAAATTGGCAATGGTAAGAAGCCTCGGTAGTGTTCCCAGCCAGCTGAATGCCTGAGGTATTTTGCCATACAGGAAATCAATTGCAGTTGAATGTGCACTGTTTCCATTCCAAGTATATAAACAGGCCTTATGATGATATAAAAAAAGATTCAAGAAATTAAATAGTTTCTTGAAAGTTCAGAACACGAACATTTGATGTTCAGTTTCTGTGGATTCTTCACTGTCACCTTTGGCTCAGTCCATGGCACAGAAATAGCAAAGAAGGAGAGGTGAATTAATCTTGGGTCTTCTAGAAAAGGGAAACATAAAGCAATGGCTTAGAGAAATGAAAATAATAAAAAAAGGTATCCTTGTTCAGTTCCAGCTGATATTCTGTTGGGGCTGGGAGGAGTTACAAGTTTAGCAGAGGAAATGAGTTCTTTCCCTTGTTAAATCAAAAATCCTCCATTTTTAGACTTCGAGGCAGGCTAATAAATTTTGTGAGAAAAAGTTGCACTGCAATTCTACCTAAATAGCTGGTTTTTGTGAAGTGGTAGGAGAAACATTATTTTTGTTCAGGTACTTGTCGTGCTTTGTTGATCTTGTGAAAATACCTAGGTGTGATGGAGGTACCAGGTAGATCTCAGTGACCCATGCCTTTGATATATTTTATAGGCCAGTGATGTTGCTTACCAGGAAAGTGAGGGCTCGTTTGGATACAGGTTTCCAGGCATTAAAGATAATTAAGTTGAAAGTCAGCTCTAACAATTTCCAGGAGTGTGGCCTGAAGCCCTTGGGGTTTAGAGCTTGGGAACCCAGCAGTACTTCCTTGCTTCAGCACAGATGTAAAGCACGACCATAGGCAAGCTGTCTGATCTAGATTTTTAAAGATGGGGAGGTAAGCAGAGGTGGTAAAGGCTCTTAATGGGATTTTCAGAATCACATTAGTGTCTACTTCCTATTCAAAATCTGACTCCTAAGCTTGTCTGAACTGGATTCAGCCCATGCAATGTTTTATTCAGCTACTCTTTACGACAGAATGGGCAGGCGTACGTACAGCGAGCGTGACTTAGGGGGTATAAACTGAGGTTTGCCCAGACCCCTGCTGAGCTGCACAGCTGAGCTCCCTTTTATCCTTTCTCTAATTCTGTAATTTCTACCCTCCTTTCTGCAGAATGCCAGAGTTTCAACAGAGGAGAGGAAAAGCGACTTCATTTTGCCCAACCTAACAGTGATATATTGGGTGAGTGCTCTGCCAGGTAAATTTGTTTACTCTTATTTTAACTTTTGGGTTTTTTACTTTATTTTAAATGTGAGGTGATGTTTGCTGTGCCCCTGACTGAGAGGATTACCGTTGGTGTACAGGGAACGTGCCTCAGGTTAACCATGAGGCTGCTTAGTATGCAAATCCACAGTAGGTCACTGTGCTGAACGGGCCTGGTGTGTGGGTTAGCCAAGAGGGAGGGTGTTCCTCATGTGCACACTAGTGGGGTTTTATGCTAATTAAATCAAATTGGGGGAGGGGCACCTGAGCAGGTAGGGGAGGTTAAGTCTTCAGTTTTAGCCCTTGTTTCTGAAACTGAAGTTTTGCTAAAGATCTGTAGCTGAAATTTTGTTTGGTTGCTTGATTCTTTGCCTTTGGATGTAGAAGTGCCACTTTCATGGAGAACCAGTGGTCTCCCTATGGGGATGGGGTGATCCAGGATGACTTTGTTCTCCTGAGATTTCCTATGTTACTCTATGTCATTTTAGTTTATTTTTTAGGGATTTAATTTTGTTTATATAATCTCACTGCCTGGAAGTCTTGGGGCATCTAGGGAACTTGTGAACATATGAAAAGCAGGTTTGCACTCCATGGAGATGTAACCTGATTTTAATAACTGATTTCATTCATTTGATTATATGAAACAAATTGGCGTTCCAGAAAACTTCACAATAGGGCTGGCAGGAGACTCTACAGAAAATACTAAATAAGAGAGCTTTAGGCAAGATCCGTTTCTCCTCCTTTCCTTCTCAAGGAGAAAGATGCCTGGTGCCAACCTGAAGGAATCTTTTCTTTTCTCTGAAAAAAGCAGACATCCAGTGGCTGACAGCTCGGACACTGCTATTTGGAAAAACTTGATGCCTTATAAGTAACCTACTTCACTCCTTCCAGTGCTAATGTTGAAACCAATGTAGCATGGATTACTTTATAATTTGAAAAAAAAAAAGGGTGCATTATGTTAATTGCCACTTTGGCTTCTGTGACCTGCAGAGGGAATATGCATTTGCTGTATTCGACCACTAATTAACAATATTTATTCTTTTACCCTACTGAGAGTGGGGCTTGTAATGTAATTTTGTAGTATGTATTTATGATCCAATTGTGTTCAAATGTTCATGAAATTTTAGGAGAATGGCAACTTCATTTTGACTCCAATGCTTTGTGATTGCATAACTGTAACAGAGAGACACTTGGGGGACTGCATAGCATTAGATTGAAGCTTACATCTGACAAACATTAGTGAGATCTTACTTTTCTTTGGATTCAAGGGAGAACAGTCTCTGTTAGTAGAAAAACATTTTGTGGAGGCTGCAAGAGGAAAGACCAGAAATTCCTCTTCAGTGTTTTCCAAAAATAGCAGAATTTGAAAAAGGTTGCATGTTTTAACATGCATCAGAGAAAAATAATTGGCATGACCTAAATTCAGCACAGTAGTTCTCTGTGTTATTTGCTGATAGTTAATTACTAGCATATTTTTTCATCCACAACTGCAGAGGGGCTGTACATTCCCAGCTTCCACACAGGAAATAATTTTATTTATTTAGCTTGAAGTTTGTGCATATCCAAATGCACGCAAAGTATTTGCCTAGTGACCTTAGAGTGAATTATTTGCACAAACTGTCCCCCTTCCCTGATTTCCATTTCATTTCAAGTTTGCTGCTTGGCCTTGGTTTTGGGTTGCAGTGGTTTTATTGTGTTTTCATGATGAATAGAAAAGCTAAACCAGACGATCAGACTCAAATAACCTCTCTTCTGGAAGTGGAGATAGCGTGGATTGTGCCTCTGGCCTAAGATGCAGAGGATTTCCTAAGATTCTCTGGATCCCTGGTGGACAAGCATTCACAGTGAAGTGCTTCAAAAAATTGTTGTGTCAACAAAACCGGAGTGTGTAGGAATGTATCAACTAAGGGGATAAGGCATTCAAGGACTAGATGAAGTGCATATAGTAAGGAATTAATTCCGTGGGAAAAAAGAAGAAACAGAAAATATAAGGACCGGTGTTCTGTAAAAAGAATAGCTTAATGGTTTGGGCAGATACAGCTTTGAGGGATGGGTGTTGAATCTTACCAAATAACCACCAGTAATTTTGCCAAATTTACTTTACATGTCAGGCTTAAATCTGGAACTTCTAAGAATGCTTTCACTCTGAAAAACCTTTGGGGGTGGTGGGGAAACATTTTATGAAATTTCTTTCTATTTTGCTATTATCCATTTGACAAACAAACAATATTGTTTGGTTTTAATTATTTCAATAAGTTGGTGGTTAGAATATCTATAGAAGGATTAAAATGGGCTTCAGCATCTATTAAATCATAACATGTAGCAATGAAGGAAACATGAGCTCAACGTACTTTGTTCTGAAATTTCTGTGTGAGTTTTAATAAGCAGTGTGTTTATGCTAAAAGTCAATACATTAAAAAAATTCCTCAAGCATCTGTGCATCACTGAATGCTTTGTTTGGGTCATGCCTTTAGTGGTATGAGGGCTTGCAAATCTATGTGGGGGTGTAGAGACTCTATGACTCTATGCCCACGGGTGAGGTTTTCTGTAAGTCGGGTCTATTTTTGGTATGCAATGAAGCGGAGGTACAGTGAGAAAATAGGGGTTCAGTTGCCATGTGAAGGCCTTTAAAGTTTTCCTATTGTGGGAAGTGCCTACCAAGCTCTTAGAGCAGTTGCATTAGTGTCCATGGGAATATTTGGGGTTTAATTTAGCATGCTAGATTGGGGCCTAATACCTTAATTAAGGCTAACATTTTTAATAAGTTTCCTGCAAATCCTTTGTGGCTGACTACAGTCGTGGAACAGACATAATATGAAGCCCATCTCTAGGGTTTTCTGTTGTTTGCAGCTTTATGAAAGCTGTCATTCTATTTCAGAGTGATGAAGCTCACCAGCGAACATAATCTTTAACGGAAGGATCCACAGATCTGACTAGACTTCTTAAAAATATTAATCCAAATAATTTATGCCAGTGATGTATTGAAATTCTATGCACCTAGTACATTTAGACTACTGCTTATTTTTTTAAAAATTGTGATAACTGTTTCAGAAAAGGCTTTGTTACTTGATAAAACAGCTATTCTAGATAGATGCTACTTAATTCTGTTGTCAGTTCACATGTTTGGGATTTTCTCCTGTGAAAAAGAGTCAATGAATTGTCTGGACAAATTCAGGAATAATGTAATTAGGATTTTGTATAATTTGTAGACAAAGTGACTTATTTTTTAAACATTTGTGTATTGAGGTGTTGAATAAAAATTCTTATATTCATTTTTTAAAAAATCCGGAAAGACAAGCTCCCTCACCCCCATCTTCTTCCCCCCCACCACACTTGCTCAGAGCGGTCAGTCCTTTCCCGCTGCCATCTCCTATTGTTGCGGTCAAATGACCAAGGAAAAGTGTGTACTTCCTTTTGTGTCCTGTAGATAGGGGTTCTTAATTGATGACTGCTGCTTTCTTTCTGACAGAAAGGAAGTGAGTGGCCAGTAGTGATTATAGCACATCTGTTGTTTTCTGGTGAGCATCCTGTATAGCAGTGAAACTGTCTTTAAGACTTTGTTTTGTTTGGTTTGGTTGGTTTTATGTCCTCTTCAGGATTGGTTAATGGAAGGGATACAGGTGACAGTATTGTTCCTTTGTCACAGGTGTAGCCAGAGCAGAAAAACAAATTGCACACTGGAAGAAAATAACTTGCTTTTCAAATAAGTGTATTTTACACACACACAAACACATTCTTACAAAATCTTCAAGGATGTGCTGTGTATTGGTTGCATGTGAGTCCTGTCTTTGTAGTTGAGTCACTGCATTGTAGATTTAACACTCCCAAATCAAGCTGGAAATGGCTTCCTTTGGGGAAGGGGAGAAATAAGATAGCATTCATACCAAGGACCCAAAGGCTGAATCATTCACACAGTTTTCACTACAATTTCCAAGATGCTGTTTCTATGCCTGTGATATCATTATCCAACTCCTACTTGAGCATCTACTGCTTGGTGTGTTGCAGCACAGCTCTCAGAAGGGCTGAGGAACAAACTGGGGAGCTCTGTGGTGTGCTCCTGCTGTCCCAGAGAGGAGGTTGGGCATATATGGAGCTCCTTACCTGGCTTTACAGATGACAGGGAAAGCAGTTTTGGGGACAGATGAACGGTGGACTATCGGTAAGTGTCTGGCCTGGGAGAAGACTAGGACTTGTTGCTGGGGAAGACAGATGTCTGGAGAAATGATTGAGGGAGGCCAGTAAAGCAACTGGGTGAAGTAGGTTATGGCAGCAGAATGTACCATACATGTACCATGTAGCTTGTCCCTTCCATCACACCAGCCACAATTTTCCCACAACTTTTTCTTTTTAACTCTTGTATTACAAAGATGTGAAAGTGGTATGCACTCTATGTAAACCCTGAGTGTGTCTTGACCTTTTTGTTGTCTCTTGCCATGCAAAATGCTTGAAAAACCATTAATTGAAAGAGCTCTGTAAGTCTGAATTCGTACCACTTATTTAGTTGTTCTTTGTTTCTTCCTTTTGCTTTCATCCTGTTTAATTGCACCATATCTTGTAAGCAAGATGCCAGTACTCCGCTTTTGCACAGACTAAATACATGGTACTTAAAGTAACAGAGTTTATGATGGACTTGGATGCAGCTGGTTAACCAAAGTCAGTGCACTGGGTAGTGCTGCACTCTTCCTTGGGGGTTTTTTCCAACCCATTCTTGTCACTTGGAATCCCAAGAGCTGCTCTGTCCCTGCCCTCTTAGGAGAGGATCCCTTAACAAAGGGTATGCTGAGGTGTACAACTTTCTATCCAAGATGCTGCTGTTTAGCTGGAAGCTTACAGCCTTAAGCTAGACAGGTTTTTCAAAGAGCAGATGCACGTGGCCACTAGAGATGGGAAAAGTGAGCAAGAACATTCGGTGCTATAGGTGAACACCAACATGGCTGAATGCAAAATTCGTGATACCATATGTGAGTCATGCTGCAGTTAGTGTCCCAGAGCTACATATGCCCTTATGGTGCTGGTAGGATGGGCATCAGAGCTCTGACCCTTCCTTTGGCTTGTCTTTCCACTGTACTCCCGACTTGCAGACCATGTGAGGTACTCAGCTGTGTAATTATCCAGCATAAATACGGTTAACCTTTAGTTGTTCCTTAATCAGAACAAACTTCAGAAAATGAAAAAACAGGTGATATAACTCTCAATTTAAATTTAAATTGTGGGGGTTTTTTTCCTTCTACCTGGTGATAAAACTGGCTTTTTTTCCCCTAAAGACTTACCTAAGAGTAATTTAAGCAACTAAGTAATCCTTTTGCTTTCTGAGTGAGATGCACAGAGACCCTGTTCATGCCTCCAAAGTCTTTTAAACATTTAGCCTATCCCCATATGATTTCAGAATTATCTTGCATCTCTTGGCAAGTGTTACGTTGTAGCTAAACATTAGTCATGGCAAAGCCAAGTAATACAGGAAAACCCCACAGAATCATTCGAAATATATTTGTTCAAGTTTTTGTAAATTCTGTTTTATGGATCTCGTAATGCATTGAGCTTTATAAAGAGTACACTATAATTTTTAAGAAACATGGTAAATTGTTAATTTGAGCTTTTTGCAATTCTAAGCACTACATTGATTGATTATTCTGTACCTCTTGAATTACATGTGAGAAACACTTGAATATTTGTGTGACTTAATGTATTCAAATTACTATATAGGAGTTTGCTAAGATGTTTTTATTGTGGAATCCTGGCCTTGGGAACAGATGTGACTTCTTTTATCGTGAGTTAAAGATGCAGTACGTGACTTAGAGCATGACTATAAATGGTTTTACAAAATTTTCAAAGACAGCTCTTTGAGTACATATGCATTGATGACTATACACACAAGCCAAAATCCTATTAAAAATTAAAAATACTTCTTCAATTGAGGCAGATACTCGTTAAAGCTTGATAAAAAGCTCTTCAATAAAAGAAACTTCAACAAGACCTTCAACCTCTAAAAGAAAGATTAGCTACTGCTTTTATCAGCATGGACATCGCTTTGAAGAAACTGAACATCTGGTTTCCTTCTGAGAGAATTATGTTCTGTCCACTTGACCCTTTGTAAAAGTAAATATTTTTATTAGTTACGTTATGTAGGAATTTGAAAAAATATTTAATATGTAAAAAAACCACCAACCTTTGCATATTTAGCTTCAATTACAGAAGTGCAGTATCTCAAATGATCTTACGTTCTTGATTCATGAGTTTCTATTCTATTAAAAATTATGCCAGTATGGAATTTGGTAAGAGACATAACTATGACTTCCCTTTTTCTTTGTTTTCATTTTCGTAAGAAAATATTTCTTTTTCTCCTTTGCTCCCTTGTCCCCTCCCAGAAGTATGTTTGTCAAACCACAGACATTTCAGCCCTCACTCCTTTCCTTCAGCTATGGCTGTAAACTGTACTTCCAGGGTAAATCCACCTGGATTGTATTTGCTTACCACATAATTTAAATGTGTAAAGTTGCTTAGTAAAGATAGTTGTACGTTTTGACTGTGATGGAAGAGAGATCAAGATTTATTGGAGATGTAGCTTCTAATCCTGTTTTCAAGGTAGAATAGAACAGACCTTAATATCCTAGTTGTTATATTTGTTTCTTCTATGTGGAAATAGATTACTTAAGAAAAATGCCCTCCATGCATCACAGCTTTAGACACACGTTGCTTGTTTTGTGCCAGTATGACAGTGAGTGGATATCTTCTAAAATACACAATGCAGCCTTTTAGCTAAGGAAAGGCATTGGACTTAATGAAATGTTACACTTGAGAAATGATTTTACTAGTCAAGCTGGTTAGGAATTTTTCAGCCAAAAATATTTTGTTGGAAAATAACAATTTATTGAAAACAGAACATTTCAAACAAGCAGTTTTCAACAAAACTATCAGCAACAGGACTTTCTCAGATATAGGACTGTAAGAAAAACTGTGTCAGTTCCATGGAAAAATAACAATGTAACTTAAAACTCTAGTGAATATTATCTCTCTGGAAAGTTCTGTCTCTGTTTTTAATAATTTTTTTTTTAATTACAGTCCTTCAATGATCTCTACCTCTTTCTCACAAAGAACATGGCTATTTTCAAAATTCTACTTTTTATTTTTCCGTAAGTTGGTAAAATGGCTTGATAGTTGATTCTAGTCTGCTGATGTTAATTTTTGCAAATTGTTCCTATGGAAAAGGTTCTTATGTTGTTTTACTGCAAATTTGCTGACAAATGGCAGACATGACATGACTCAAGTCATGACAAATGATTCCCTCTGTTCCTTTTCATTCTGCATTTGACATGTATCAAAAATCTGCTGGTGACTTATCTGTTAAGTTAGGACCTACTCCAAATTCTCATAAATTTGATTTGCTCCATTTGTTATTATTATTATTGGTCTAAATTGTGTTGCATATGTAATAGGCACCATAAGTGCCTGTCTCTTTATTGGATGTGCCGATGTTGATGATTTATTAATTTGGTGTGATAATATAATGTGATAATAAGGGTGAAGTAAAGCCTTTCAAAAGACTGCTATCAGATTAGACAGCTTTTGATCAAGTGGGTTGCAGGATAATTGAGGACGCTTGTGCCAAATCTGTGTAGGATCTAAACTAAAAATACAGAGTTTTTGTGTTTATTTTGGGAATAGGTTCGTAGTTGTACGCTTGCCTTGTACAGCAATATTTATGAGAAATGACATTGAAGTGGACTTTAAACAGCACATTATAATATAAAATGTTACTGTGTCTCTGAAGCACATCTGGTAATGCAAGATGTAAAGCTATTAATTTGGTCAGGACAATGAGTTCTTTATGAATTGGGGCTAGCCCATTGAAATGAGTTTGCTCCTGAATTAATGATGATGGAGAGTGGGGAATTTGGAGTAATGACCATCTGCTGGGTTGTTGATGTCCAGCAGTCTTTAACAGACAGAGTGACGCCTGTGATAACATGCTTGTGCAAATCTTAGTATCTGTATTGTTACTATGCATAGAACAAGGAAACAAAAGATGGATGAAACTATAAAATTTAGGTAATTTTTGTGTGAGCGAGAGGACTGTCTTCCAGGGGTTGAAGCTTACTATTACTCTCCATTGCTGGGAACAGCTTGATTTGCCCCTACCCCCCAGGAGAGATGAGAGGCAAAAAAACCAAATGCTTTTTACTCTGGGGACTGGAGGAGCCCCACACAAGTGCTGTTGTTCTTCATCTCCTGTGGTGCAACAGTGCATATGTGTTAAACATATGAGTGTCCAGCTCTTCATCCCTGTTGCTACTCATTCCATGTACCTAAATTGCATCCCAAGATGTAGTTTAACTGCCTGAAGCACTGACTCCCGTAAAGCTGTTCAACAGCCTTTCAGCACTGTGGTGTATGTTTCTTGAGATTGTCAAATCGTATTTTGTCTTACCCATACCTTTATGAGACATAAGGATAAAGATAACTGGAGTAAATTCTGTAGTGTAAATAGCTGGATAATTGAAGGAGGCATGAAATTCCTCTGCACAAGTAATTTGCTTCCCTGCTTTCTTGGATATTAGTCTTCAAGGTGAGTGACATAAGCTGCTGTATGCTTGCTGGAAATGAGATCAGTAGCTGAGGGTTTTCCTTGAAATGAACTGGCAGTACTGGTAGAAAAATGCATGCTTCTTTCTGTGTATGTGGAATGCACAATGTAAACACACATCTATTTATAAGTAGACATCATACAAATATCTTAATGTCTCTATAGTATCATACTTCCTGCCATTGATCTTTATCACTAAAAGTAAACAAATAATTTTTCCTTGATGATTCTTCTGTGTTAAGCTAGGATTGCAAACTTCTACTTCCGAAAATGCTGCTCAGGGTAGATACCTTGAAGATTGTAGTGTCCATGGTGTTCTGATATGATTGGGTGGAATATTTTTGAAGTGTATTTCACACTCTATATGGCGTGTTAGTTTGGATTTAGGGTTTTCCCTGCAGTCTACAGCACCAGGCTCACACTTGGGAATAGGTGGAGTGCAGCTTTCTTGGGGGAGGTGCCAGCATCCCAGCGGAAAAGTGGTATGTGAAACACTGCCCAATAATCAGGCACTGGGGGAACCCACGTGCTGTCTCCTTCAGACTCTGAATCTGTAGAGCATTCAAGTTTTCTCCCTAATACATTTCTTTTCCTTTATTGCAGCTAAAAGGTTGAAAATCTTTTTTTCGTTTGGTATCTTCTTATAATCTTGCTAAGTAAGCACTCTGATGCATCATTTAAAGTTGATCTTTGATGGAGTTCTTGCGAGCTGGGAAAAGGAGCAAAAAAGTCCACAGAACACGTATGTGGTTGAAATGGACTTTATTATCTATTTCAGTTTTAATACATGCTTGAACTGGTAAAGGGAAAACATACTTTTGTAATTACTTCTCTGAAAAGTGCATTGGTTCTCTTACTTCCTTAGAGAAATATGCTGAATCTTCAGCTTCAGCGTTTTGAGGCTGGTAGTTACTGGTAATCTGTTTTAACTAGTAACTTTTGTAACAAATTAATTAATCAAATAGTTGAGTTTCTGTGCAAATTTTGCTGACAGCTGACTTTGGAAAAAGACAAAATAATTCTAGACACACTATAAAGGTTATGTTAAATCAGATTTTACATGGTTCAAACCTCGTTCCTTAGTTTTGTAGTTTTGTTTTTGCTTGTTTTTTGCTTGTTTGTTAGTAAGAACAATTTGAAAGAAGTACCACATGGCTTACACATTTTAAAATGATCAAACTTTTCTTACATTTAGGTGTAAAAACTCAAAGCTGTCAAAAATAACAGGTAATTTTGAAGTTTGGTATGTTCTCTGTAGTTGCTTTTGTTAACTATCCTGGGTTCCTGTTTTCCACAAATTGGGATGGATGCTAAAATGACTAAAAATTTTTCTTAAAGTTTGGCCTTTGTTTTATGACTATGATTCACTACATTTTCTTCCCAAGCTTTAGTAGTTTTTGCTTAAACTGTATTGCAGTTGGATTTAAAAAGAAAATCCGAAGCCTTCAAACCACAAAAAATTCCCTTCCATTAAGGATCTGCTTTACATTTCATGCTGGCATTAGCCTGGTAGTATCGCAGGGATGCCCGGACGTAAGACTTGTGTATGGAAGAACCAAAAGAGGGCTTTCCTTGCTACAGGAGAGCTGGGCGACTGCCTCTGAACTCTCCTGGAGGAAAAATCTCTTGCTCTGATACAGTGGAAGGAGGCATCTACCATCTGTTGGATACACAGGAGCTGAAAGTTGCAGAGAAGGATTTCTGGAGGTACAGAGACAGAAAGTTATGCTCCTTTTTGAAAGGTTTGCATCTGGTCTGTTTTAAATGTCAGGACTGAAAGGTAGAAGCAAACCGTGACACTGCCTGTGGCAGAAGCATAAGGGAAAAGTAGTTCAATTGCATGTAATTAGACTTTCTCCTCTGCAGAGAGTACGGTTGTCTTTTTTTTCTTCGCTTCCTGTTCTGCTTTTTATGCCAGTGCGTGTTTGTCTGTCTCTCTCCATTCAGAGTTCTTTAAATCTTTGAAGTGTGTAATGAAACTCAATTAGGGAAAAAATTGTTCGAAACTATGTATCAGCAAAGGTTTATGAGCATGGATGGCCTGAGAGAGGAGTCCTGTAAGGTTATACCTGTATAAAGTTCAGATGGGCCTAGGAATGTTCCCGGGCCTGGAAGAAGATGGTCTATGATGGTCATGTTTGCTGGTGTGATGTTGGGAAATGATGGTTAGCCTTCTCCATAGACAGTTTCCAGGCATGACTCAGTCTCTAGTGCAGTTCAGCCATCACTCTTGAGAGATGACTTTTATGCACCCTGTTTTGGAGACCAGGATTATTTGTTACCACAGATGTGTAATTCTCTCCCAGGTTGCTTTTGCACCCAGGAGCACTTTCTGGGCACATGTAATGCATTAATTTAAGAATAGCCTTCATTTTTCTGATGATGAAACCCTGCAATGTGACCTCAGCATTTATTAAGCATCAGAGAATCTACAGGTTGGTCCAGAAATCCTGTGAGTGTTTTCACTGTGGTGGCCTAAGTCACTTTTTATTTGCTGTGAGCACGTTTTCTCCTCAGTCAGCATTTCTCTGCAGGCTTTTTAGCCCTTGCTTGGGTAAGTTTGCTCTATGGAATTACTTTGGTTAATTTCAAAGTGCATTTCTGGACTGTTTGTTTTGTAGAGAGAAATGGAGGAGTTTGGAACTGGGAAAGAGGAAACAAGGGTTTGAAACTGACTTGGCACTTTGTTAAATTGATATACCCTGGTGGGTGAACACATAGTGATGACCATTGGGAAAAAAGTGATAGTAGCTTGGTGATATCTCTGGGAATACTGCACAGGTTGTGGGAACAGTGACAGGATGAGAAGGAAATGGAGTAACTGTCATCAGATTTAAAGGGAGCAAATGCTTCTTCCCTGTGCTCCTCTTGCCTAAATGCAGTAAGGCTCAGAGGGCTACAGAATCTCATTTGCTGATCAGATAGAGTGGTTTCCTGCTTTTTGTGGTAATATACATGGCTCTTTGTGTGTGTTTGACATACAGCAGGGACTTTTTTTCCTGTTGCCCTACTGAATAGGCTGGCATAATCTCAGAGTGAGGCAGGGCCAGGTGGTTTCCTCGCTCTGCTGTGCCTCTTGCTGGGTTCAGTGGGAACCTGGTGTTGTTAGTATGCGCTCTGTGTGCCTGTGTTCCTCAGAGGACAAAATGTGGGCTAGGCAGCAAGAATGGAGGAGCTGGGATTTTTATGTACTAAGGATGGTATTACAAAACTTGAACAGCATTATTGGAATACCTCTGTGTTGTTTCAATGCACCAGTACTTAATATTTGAAGGAAACATAAAGGTTTATAAATGGTTAGTAGTGCGTCTTGGCCGTGCTTTAGGTTTGTTCCCCAATTACTAAACTCAGAAGGCCGTTTTGCAGAAAGTTCACATAAGTTATTTCTTCCCTTAAAAGTGGAAGAAAAGGAACTTTCATCTGAATTCACCGGGCTTAGCTCTGAAATTCAAAAGGCTTTGGAAACTGGCTGAAGCTCTTGGTACTGACTTGAGTAATATCCCTTTGAATATTTACTTTAATCAAGCCTGTTTAGAGATTCCTGCTCATACCCTGTCCTTATTTTTGTTGGTTTCCAGTACTAGATCAAATGATCAATGAAATATAAAGCTGTTTCTTAAAAATAGGTTCTTCTGGAGTTTTCAGTGATATTCCTGTAGCTGGATTTTATGTTATTTTAGTATAAAATAGGTATTTCTTATTTAGTTCAAAGTAGGTGTTTCTGTGTTTGAAAGATAAGCCTAAGCTTTTTTTTTTTATGAGAAGGTGAATGGAGTATCAAAGTGCAGAATGGCTCAGACTCCCTGTAGTTGTCGAAAATTAGTCATAAACAACTGATTGATCAAACCGTGTCTCTTAGACTGATGCAGAAAGGAGAAAACCACTCAGCTGAAGGAAATCACCTTTCCAACTATAATATTTGTAAGTCATGTTATTTTTTCCCCGTGTGTTTTTTCCGAATGGAAGTAGTATTTTGGTCAGGGGCAAGTGAAGGTCTGCATTTGGCGATTCAGTGTTTACTAAGAAATCCAGCTCTTTTGAGAAAGAGTAGTGGAGATAAGAAGCTTTATCTATTTATATAGAAGGAGTTTCCATGTCTAGAGAATACAGTTTTGCAGTCAACAACTTGTCACCTGCTTCCGTCAAAACGGAATTCAGATTCCTTTGGAAATTCTGGCAGGATAGAGATTGTGACCGTGAGTGGTTTCCCTTTTACCTGTTTTAGTCTCCTAGAGTCTATACTTGTGCTAATCATGGGTGAACGAAATAATCCCCTTATTCCTTTCCATTTCTAGTCCTATTTTATCTAGTATTCCTTTTGCTTTATAATGAATATTTTTAATGGGTATGTATATATATATATGCATGTGTTCTGTCATAGATTAAGCGTGAATGTAGTTTGAAACTGTAGTTTCTCTGTGCTCTGCATATGCCATTCAGTGCCCCAAAAGCCTATGCTTGCAATTACAGAACTCTGAACTGGGGACACTCTTTTCAAAGCTAATATACAGCAAGAGGGCTCTGGCTGCTCCATCCCAACTAGTTAGAGTGTTCTGTAGATAAGTGCAAACTTTGGCTCTAGAAAGAGTGTTGTTTGCAAGCCACGCTTCAGCAGTTGCACTCTGGAGTGGCTTGATAAATAGTAGAGTGTTTTTACAGGAAATGTCCCAATCTGAGTTATGAGGCCATTCATTTGGATAAACTGCAAGGGAATGTACACAGTGCTGTTAGCTTGTCTGTTATTAGTTTGCTCTTTTTTAACATGTGTGCACGGTGTGTATATAAATATATATACATATATACACACAGATGTGTGTATTCTCAAAATAGGGAGAAAGAAAAGCTGGAGGAATGTGAAGGGGTCCTACAGTCAGCTGCCTGACCCAGGGTTGGGGGGCTGCCAGGTTCAGCGGTGTTTGGAGCCTGGAACATGTCAGGGCTCAGAAAGCTTTGACTGTTGACTCTTTTATGTGATTTGCTGTGTTGTTTCCTAATGTTACATACTCTGTGATGAAAACAAAACCCCAAAATTTTCATTAATGATACTGTACTGTAGTCAGAAAGTTAGATGGACTTTTTCTGATGGCTGTGGGTAAAAAAACCCCAACAAATGTGTTTCAAAAGGCATGCGTAAGTAGCTTTGTTATGCATGGCTGTACTTTGGCTAGCCACTCAAATGACAGTTTCTGGAAAAGCCAACTGAGTATTACTTGTCTAATAATTATAAAGTCCGTGTCTAAACCTCTCATTTCAGCAGTAATGCTGTGCTCAGGCGATTACCTGAAGGAAACTCACAAATGGGTTTTGTAGGAGCCCATTCTCCTCATGGTGAATCTGTGTCTGAGTCTTTCCTTATAAATGTAATGGTGTCACTGTGTGTTATGGAGAAAAAACTAGTGAAGGATCTACACATAAAGCAATAATTATCCATTATTCTGGTTTTAAGTAGGCTTTCCCTTCTTGAACATTCCCCTTGTCAGCAATGCCAAACCAAACATTCCTCTGTATCTTCCCCCCTCCACCCCCTCTTGAGCTCTCCAAAAGAGTTTACAGTTGAGGGGGAAAATATCATTCTCTCTTCTTTACTTGGAATTAACATTGTTTAGGAAAATTTTTTTAAAAAGTAAATGGACTTTCTGGACAGGGCTGACATTTTTGTCTTCTATCAGTATGACCTTATTCTGAAAGTTCTGTGGTTTTCTTCTACAATGAGGTCTGAAGTTATTTCTTTGAAAATACACAGTGAATCCAAATATATTACAAGTGTTTTATAGAAGAGGTGTATCAGCCTGATGGGAGTTGATGCAAGCTAATTTCTCTGCTGTTAGCCAAATTGGAAGAAAAATAGCAGTGCTTTGAAAAAATATGCACACGAAATAATAAATTTGTGATTTTAATTTGGTGCCAAGCAGCATTTTGTGGTTCGTTGTTTTTTGGGGTTTTTTTTGTTTTTTTTTTTAGGGAGCTTTCAGAAACATGTTCATGTGCAGAGAAGAAATACCCCTGAAGCAGCTGACTTTGAATAGGGCTTTTCTGTATTTATACTCTTGAAAAGCATTGGGCTGTTCTGTACTCTTTGAGTATTTGCTTTTGGATGCACCTTATCTCTGTCGAGTTGTCAGGATTTACGTTGCATACTGGTTATGTGAGTTGAGGAAGATGTCATTCCCTATCTCAGTGCCTTGACTTTGGCCCTACAGAGTTAAAATACATACAAATTTCATTCTTCCCATAGATAATAGATTTTTCCTGACCTTAAACATCAAGAATTTCTCTGTAAGAGGGCTATAAAGTTTCAATTTAAAACAAAACAAGCCCCAGAAAAACCTTCATTATTATCTTAGTCCTGTGATTTCAAGAGAAACTACCCTACGTAATAGACGCAGCCTGATGTCCTTACTAGGCAGGTTGCAAGGTTGTTTCCTTTCTTCTGATGAGTAAGTGTGACAAAGTTAGTGAACTTTAGTTGGATGTCAAGAAATTTCCTGAAACAGAAATGGAAATACAAAAAGGAAGTGTCAGAGGGTGAAATGCCTGCAGACATGGTAAGATTGTTTCTACCATCATTAGATCCAGTTCTTCAGACATACTGGAATTCATTGGTACGTTATCCATCACTGTAATATTTATTCAGCACATAGGACTGGATTTGCATATTATAATTTATTTTCACTGTTGTTTTACTTGTTTGCTGTAATTGGATTCCTTGTGCTCCAACAACAGCTTTGCTTCCTCGCAGCCTGTTTTGATTTTATTTCTTCCACTACTTGAGCCTACGGTGAAATGATAAATTTGCACATCAGTGGTCTTTTCCAAGATGACGTTTAGTGATACCCCAAGCACAGGCATCAAGCAAAAAGAGAAGTGTCTTTTTAAGTGCTACACAACCTCTCTAATAGAAAAACAGTTTGGAGGAAGCTTATAGCCTGTATAAGTGGGTACCAGGGGCTCTTTACTGTATTTGCCAGATGCAAGTCAGGAGGGTTTTTTGTTTTGCTTGTTTTTTTGTGTATAAGAGAGAAATGGGAATACAAGTTGACTGTTAGGATGCTAGCTGGGTTATTGCTCTTGTTTGCTTGTTTGGTTTTTTTTTAATATTTTTAAGCAGCGTGAAACAGCAGCAGCAGCCCTTGTTCTTAACCAGGAATCTTAAAACTGGAGTTGCTGAGCACCAGAGACTTGAATATGAAAAAAAACTAAATAGGGACAGAATGTGAAAAAGACTGAAGAGGGACTCTTGTGTGTGTGCATCTCTCTGATTGTTTATTAGCCAAATCAGCATCTCTCCTAATTGTAGCAAAGTTCAGAGCTTTGAAAGGAATTTGAGTAATTCTGAGATAAACAATGCTGAAATTCTTTCTTCTTCGGTTTCCGTTTCTTAACCATGTGCACTATAAAAGCAATCTCTGCTGTTGAAGAAATTTGACAGGTTCACATCCAGCTCTGGATTGTTTTGGAATTTTTTTTCTTCATTTATTATGCCAGAATTTTTCACCCAGTAGTGAAGTTTAAGCTCTGCACCTCACTAGAAGGAAATCATAGAATGGTTTCAGTTGGAAGAGATCATCTAGTTGGTCATCTAGTTCCAACTTCCCTGCCATGGGCAGAGACACCTTCCACAAGATCAGGTTGCTCAGAGGTCCATTTAACCTGGCCTTAAACACTTCCAGGAATTCATTCATTCATTCACCACTTCTCAGGGCAACTCCTTCCAATGCCTCACCACCCACAGTAAAGAATTTTTTCCTTGTATTTCATCTAAACCTATTCTCTTTCAGTTTGAAGCCATTCTCTCTTGTCCTGTCACTACATGCTCTTGTAAAAAAATCTGTCTCCAGCTTTTTCATAGGCTCCCTTCAGTTACTGGAAGGCCACAGTCAAGTCACCCCGAAGCCTTCTCTTCTCCAGGCTGAACAATCCCAATTGTCTCAGCCTTTCATCATAGGAGAGGTGCTCCATCCCTCTAATCAACTTGATGGACATCATCTGGACTTTCTTCCACAAAATACAGGACCTAATACATTTATAGTTGTGTTTTCTTCTGAGAAAGATGCAGGAAGAGGGGATGCTAGTGACCAGTCAAAATACCTAATGTAGATTCAAAAAAAAAAAACAAAAAACAAACCACTTTAAACTGTTTTTTCCCCACAAAGTCTGAACACTTACCTGGAATGTATAGTTGGAGGGGTGAATGGTGAGCAAGGCAGAAGTGCAGCTGTAAACCCAACATTCAGAGACTGTATTTAGGGTGACATGATAAAATGACTGTGTAAATTCTAACAGTATCAGAGAATTTGTTGAGGGGAAAGTAATGTATTCTTTTTTTGGCAACTGTCAGGGTTCTGGCCGTGGGTTTGACTGTTATCACAATGTGGGGACTTGCCCTAAAATCCTGTAGTCTCTTTAGTGCTGTAGCTGGTGCATGTGCGTAATGCTTTTTGTGCTATTTCTGCACTTAGTATGTGCATCACTGAAGAGTCACAAATTAATGGTATTGGAGATAAGCTCTTGTAGTAAAGAAAATGTTTAACTGTGCATTATTGTCTATGTGGAGGCATTTGTTTTATTTATAAATGGATTTGTTTCAAATTCAGTTTTCTTTGTGTGGCCCTAATTAGCACTTAACAGTAGAAGTAGTATTATCTAAAAAACAAAATCAGAAAACAATGTAAGGGTAGCTCAGTTAAAAGATTTTATCTCTATCTTTCTAAATGTCAGTAAAGAAAACTATGCTGTTGCTTGGTTTTTGCAGAGTAACTACATGTAATGCATTACATGGGGCTCTTAATTTGCTCGGAAAATGCTTTGTGTAGAATACATTGTGTGCTTCGCTGTATGCTTGTTGAGTAGCAGATTTCTTTGAGTAGATGACAACAGTATTTTGTGATAACGATAGCTGTTCTTGGCAGCTGTGACTTGCTACTGCTGTACTCACAACAGACTGTGCTGAGACTTGTCTCTAAGTCCCTAGATATCTTGGGACTGACCTGCTTATCCTGCTTTTCCTTGGTTTTCATCAGTGTATATCAGGCATGTCCTGTGCTGAGCCGCTTTACCTAAGTCTGCCTGTTTTCTCAAGCTTAGATTCAAAGGAAAGTGTCTGAAGTGACAGACCTTCTGTATGTAAGTGCAACATGATCTTTTGATGAATTTTTTTTTTTCTTTTTTCATGTGGGTTTTTTAACTCTAGTGAAAACCTGGAAGAGCTGCTGAGATTAACTGCACTGTACAAAGGCATGAGAGAAGCAATACGTGTATATAATTTGAAAAATGCCCAGTGCTTTTCAAAATAATTCTATTCATTCTGGTTAGAGGGAATTTTGAAATAAGCAAAAGGCGGCATAGCAGCTTAGCTGTCAGGCTACCCAACCCCAAATCCAGACTCGAGTGACAAGCACGACAATTCAGAAGGACTTTTAGCCCTCGCCCGACACGCTGACCAGGAGGGAGAGGCAGGTTGTGCTGCAAGCACTCAGTTTCGTCTGCCAGTGGAGCAGCGTGTGGCACCACACGGAGCAGCAGCGAGTGCCACCTGCGGGAGCTCTGCTGGAACCGGTGCCTTAGGGCTCCGAGAGGCAGCATCCTGGGAAAGCGCTCTCGCGATTTCCCAGCGCCACGGAGGGAGGCGTTGGGTTGTTTTCTGTCAGCTTTCCCTAGCGCAGCGTGATAACATGCCGTCTTGAGCAAAGCTGCGTGTACGAGCTAGAAAAGTATTTACAAAAATACTCATTAAAGGCTCATTTTTACAGGAAGAGCAGTGGTTAATTATACTAAGGAATTTCCTATAAACTGCACTGAAATGAGTCTGAAAGACAGCACTTCTGCTGAGCTGAGAAACTACTGTGATCAGCACAGAGTTAATGCATACATGCAGGAAATAGATGCATTTCAACGATTAAAGCTGGTGTCTTTCTGCTTAGGCTTTCAGCATATGCTTCACGAGGGTATTTGAGGAGTGTCAGTCAAGGTTTTGATCCCTCTTCCTCCTCCCACAAGACCCTGTGGGGAGTTTTCCTCTTTGTTTCACTTGGCAATAGGGAAACAAAGAAGCAGCATATGCTGTTTTAAGTAAGGAGCCTTGCAATGTGGTTGGACACGGACCAAAGGTTGAGTATGGCTCATCTTTTCGAGAAGTTCTATACAAAGTTTGAAGGAGAAAATACTGTGTCACATTGCCTCCTGGACCTCATATGCGGTGTTACTTTGTTGAAATTAGGCTGTCTTGCCTTGCAGGCTGAAACATGGTGATTAGCTGCTGAACTTGATCTTTTAGTGGGTTTGGAAAATCGTGACCAAAACCTTGGAATAGCACTGGGAATGGATTCAGAACTATTGGAGAGACAGGAGGAGGGAGAACACATACGCGTAGCAGTTAAACCACAGAGGAGCCAGACAGCTCATTCCTTACATTAGAACATTTGTGATGTTTTTCACATTTGAATGTGGTGAATTTCAGTAAGCCAGAATGAAAGTGACAAAGGGATTCTGTGATTTGGCCTTTGCCTGCTGGCAAAAAGTTATGTATTTTGGAGTGCAGCCACAGCATGGATGATTAGCTCCAGAAACTAGGCAGAGGATGCTGTAGATTAAACATGTTTTGAAGAAGCAGGCAGGAGAGGATGATGTTACTGTGACTTTCATCAACTGGCAAAGGTGTAAAGCGGGTTTTGCTCCTTCTTGCCAATATAGATCAGAGGGTCTTGTTTGGACCAGCTCATCTCTTGCTGCATTTGTCTTAAGTGCCACTGTTACTGCCTTTCTGTGGAAAAGAAAGTGAAAGGGTGACCTGGTTTGGGAAAATCAGCAAAATGTGTAGCCTCTTACCAAAAAACCCCACAAAACCCAACCCCCAAACTCCAACAAAAACCCCAAAGCTGGAACATTTTGGTATGCGTTGATATGCAGGGGCAAAAAGACTGGAAGATTTTTGTAGGACTTTGAAGGAGAGGGTTGTTGGAGAAGGGAAACTGTAACTCACACCCACATCCAGAGTGCTGTTGGCAGGGAATGAAAGGAGCCATTAGAATTCTGTATAATTTTGGAGGAACAGCTATTAACTTGAAATAACGCTTGAACCTTAAACAGGTACTGCCATATTACTTAGGAGGGCTGAGGGGTGGTGGTGAATAGGAGCAGAAATGAGGCTTGGTTTATGTCCTCATAACTGCTGTCCTTTAGGTCGATGTTATTGAGGGTTTCTTTCAGTGTCACTTCTTGGTTCATGTGAAAGAACTGTGTTAGTGTTAGCATATGAACTTGCTTTTATGGTTTATGTGACCTGGGATCAAAGCTATTCTTGTGGGGTTCAGAGCAGCGATGCATCTGCTCCAGAAGGGATTTTGTAGGCAAATAAATGGCAAAAACTAGATCAGGGACAGATGTCCTTATTCTCTAGCAAAGATAATAAGCAGTGTTTAACAGCCAAATGTCGAAGTCTGCGTGTTGGTGTGAGCACGAATTTTACCGTAGCCATCCTTGGAGTTTGGAGTTCATCCTGAAACCTGAGAATGTGAGTGCTGGGTTTGGGATTCTGTGAGTTGTTTTGCATTCAGAAATGCGGCGTCTTATTGGAAGAGTGAATGGTTCATTTATCCAAGAAGGGTGGCTGTCTGTGCAGGCTGTTTCTGGGCATTCAGTTGTCCTTATTTGTTTACAAAATATTTCATATCAAAAAACCTACTGATATCTATTTTCTTTCTACCTCTTGCACTTTTTTTCTTTTTTTGATTGCAGCAGGAAGTACTCATCCAAATACCCTTTAAAAATAAACCAGCAGATAGCTTTTCTGTTAACAGCATAGTATGTAATGTAGAGCTCCAGGACTTCAGTTGTTTTACATGTGTTGATCTGTGTGTATAAAGCACTGACTGTATAATCTGTAAAAGGCTGCATTTAGAATTGCAATATAGTATTGTAAGGGAACATGTATTTTGATTGTGAATGAAGTGGCCACAGCAGAATCTTAATATTAATGCTGATTGTGCCTATGAAAGATGGGGGAGAAATGCAGTGTCTGTCATTGACAAGTGACTATATTTCACAAGTTTTTTAAGAAATCCAAGCAACTTTCTTAAATATGATAACTTCCAGCTATTTGGAACAGATGTAGACTAGGGGCCAGGGGTTTGACACAAAGGAGGAGGTTCAGGTTAAATTTTGGTTAGTGATGATCGTTGTTCAACATAAATACATAGTTGGACTCCATAGTTACAGCTGCAAACAGTCCTGTGATGAACAATAGTCTCTTTCAAGCTGCTTGATGCTTTTTTTGAGAATACAGCAATAAATTGCTGAAAGAACAAAAGTGGAACAGAAGTCTTCTCTCCAATGAACATTTGTCCATGAAACTTTAAAAGTAAAAATCATGATACTTGGGATTAACAGTGATTTTGCATAATTGGAAACCCTTATTGATGGTTTTCTTTTATTTGGGTTTTTTTTGCAAAGTACAGTTAATTAAAGAGACAAGGAATATATTTGTCTGTGAAACACAAGTAATCCTTATTTTTTGTGAGCATGCTTTTTGAAAGTATTTTTTAGCCACCCATGTGCTATAAATTTGAATGTTTTACTAATTCACCTATAACACACTATTGGTGTAGATGCTGTGTTTAAAGGATCTTATGTTTTTAATAACGTTAAAGCTGATTTACAGATTTTAGCAGCTCCGGACTTTAAAGGCAAATCAATCTACTGGAAGAAACAAAAAATTTCTTGAACGAGGACCTCCCAGTCTGCCTGTTTGGGTGGCCCTAGCTGATTATGGGCCATGAAAATGCATGGTCATATATCTGCATGTTTTTGGTTGCTATTAAAGAGTTTTGCTTAACTGACAAATGTAAACAGTATAGCTGTGTTTATTCATAAATTATTAATGCATGTGTATTTCAGGTTCTCTTACTAGGATGTTCTGTGAAAAAGTGCTCTAAGCAATAGGTAGCAGTTTTGGCTGATGAATTAAAAAGTACAAGGTACCTCATGGACTACTAAAATAGCTGAGCCTGAGAGTCAATTAAAACTATTTCGGTAATTATATTGCAAGAATATTTGGAAGGGTCTAACAGGAATGTTTTTATAAGGTACTTAATTTGATTGATCTTGAAATTATTGCAGACTCTGGGATACTGCTACTAATAAGATTGTCTGGATAAGTGGAAATTATTTGTACAGAAAGTGAGCAAGCATTACTTCCTTTTACATTTGCTAGCAAGCTTGTGCCCCAAATGCTGTTTTTCTGCTGGATTTTACATGAGTCCAGCTTGGCCTTACTGCAGAGAGAGAGAGATTTAGTTTCCTAGTCTGATGAATAGTATTTGTCAGAGATTTCCTTCCTAGATTAAAAGGAGGAACTTTATTTATAAAGAATGGAATGCTCCACATTGATTTCTGTTTTTTGAATAATTCAAAACTTGGTGTGTTACAGAAAACAACATCAGAGTTTTGCATTTCTTTTTTTTTAAAGCTTTTTAGTGTATCCTGCAATTTCTGTTCAATAGCATGGAACCGGTTTGCTTTAATGAGACAGAAGGGGAAAAGCATACTTTTTAGATTTTAAAATTTATGGATTTGTGTACTTTTTAAAGAAGTCATAAAATGCTGTTCTGTGCCATGTTACTGGACCTCAGTTTTTAGATGTAATGTTTTTAATTGACAGTGAATTGCAAAAATGTTGAAGATATTGTCATGTTTGTACCTAGTTGTACTATTCTGGTACAACTAATCTCCTGTAAGATTTAGAAAAAGCAGTAACAAATTTCAGACTGGTTCATTACTGAAAACCATTACAGACAGTGACAAGAATATCTGGGAAAAATTTCTTCATAGGAAGGGTTTTTCAAGTGTTGAAACAGGTTGCCTGGGGAAGAGGTGGAATCACCATCCTTGGAGATATTTAAAAGACACGTAGATGTGGCACTTAGGGACATGGTTTAGGGGGGACTTGGCAGTGTCAGTTTAACAGCTGGACTCAGGGATCTTGGAGGTCTGAGAGTTTCTAGACACTGTTCTGAAGATGCCCTTTTCTAGTCAGAGAGGCTGACTTTCTTCAACCTGTTGTAACTATGTTAAGCTGCCCTTGCTGTCACTTTTTGTAATGCAGAGCTGCTAAATTGGTTAGTCTGTAGAAAACCATTAGTGGGACTTTAGATTTTAAAATTGCCATGGATTATCCAAATGAACTCCTGAAATAGAGTTGTTGTAGCAGTGGCAAGTCTGAACCTGTTCAATAAATACCTTGGTTTGTGTGCAGTAATTGAATGATCCAGCTTTCAAGTTACTGTTCCATTATTAAAAATGACAAGGTCATTCAACGCCCATTTGAACCCACTTGCTTTTGTGCTGAGAATGATAGGTGATGCTCTATAGCAGGGATAAGCACAGGAACTCTATTACATTTGGAGAAGTGACTGTTTGGGCGTGGCTTACTTGCAGTAAAATTGCTTTCTGGTATTGAGTTTTAATAACAAAGAAGCAAGGCTATCGCTTCCTGAGAGGGCCAAGTAGAAAAGGCTGGCCTACTTTAGACAAGAAAAAATTGGACTAATGTAAACAGAGATCAGGACAGAAGAGGCAAGAAAAGAAGTCTTTTTCTTACTTGTGTTTAGCACCTCTACAAAAATCAGTAAAGCACAAAATTATTTCTGAGACTACTGATTTTTTTTTTTTCTGTCAATAACATGTCAGTGAGTGACTCTGTGAGCATTTTCATGGTGAAGTTTACTTACATATTTATTTCAAGTCTGTGCAACTCCAGCCAACCAAAACCAGAAAACAGATATGTGGATATCCATGTTTTTCCATTTTAAACGTATTGTTTTCTGAATAAGTGATATGAAATGATTTATTTAAAATATAAATTTTACAGAAAACATTTCTTGTATTTTAAAATTAATCACAGAAAGTAAATATAGTACTTATTGATGAAATTTCTTGTTTCAAATATGTTGTGTGATTAACTAGTTCCTATCAACTTTACTAGCAAATCACTGGATAACTGGAATTTGATTTATAAACTGTTGCAATGTTCAGAGAATATGTAGTGCATCATTGAATGCAGAGGGTTAGACATGAGCTTGCCAAGTTTTAGAATTAGTTGGTGCATTTATTCTAGCCAACTGTTTAGTGATGATAAGCATAGAAAATTAAATTTGAGTAATCTGTTTAAAGAACAAATTAATTTCTTTAAGTGTCTTCTGGAGAGTGAGTTCTGTTTCACAGCAGATTTATAAAGGCTTTTGGGGACCCCTAGGTGTTCACAGTTGTTTAAACCTCTGTTGTGGGCACACTTGTTTATTCAGTGTGTGGCAGTGTCCTGCTGTGGTTTATGAACTCATAAACCCAGACCTTCAGGTGGAGAAGTGTTATAGCTATTAATTTGGGGGAGTTAGAGAAGATGTTTAGCTAGCTCACAGTCTTCCGTTTATGTACTGTTGTGTGGATAAAACATCTATGTTAAGGACAAAGTAATTCCAGAGTAAGATGTGGTGGATTTTACCTTGAGAAGAGATGAATTGGCTGATCCAGGAAATCGTGTGTAGTAGAATTTCCGTCAGCTAAATAGAAATTAATTTCCACCCTAAGGTGTGCTTGTGGATTGTAGCCTCACATGTGTCTAATGTTTCCAAGTATTTTACATATTTGTGAATTAAATGTGATAAATATACTTGCCCTGGAAAACACACCTGAAATACTATTTTTTGACTTAAACTGCTTAAGAAATCCTACAAATTTTATATAGTTTGGCTGTAATATAAACCTAAGCTCTTTACTGGACACTAGGCCAGAAATGTTTTCATTTAATGTCTGAGGATAGGATTCAAAACAAGCTATATGAATTTGAAAGCAAAACAATTCAAGAAAGGAGGGAAAAAGGGCCATTTATTGGAGTTCAGTCTCAGTTCTGCTGCAGGGTTATCTGGGAAGGTCTCCCATAACTCTGAGTCTGATGGCAGTCTCTTTTTCAAAGAGCAAATCAGCTCTTTTCCTCAGTGTTGATAGAAACTAGATGATTCCTTTGTCAGGAATTGAGGCTGTACTGTGAATACTTCCAATGCTGTGCACTCTGTACAGTGCTGTACACAGCACTGAGCTGTGTGAATTGTCAGCTGAGATGAAGTCCCTGCCCCACTTGGCACACAAACTTCTTCAGGCAGAGAATCATTCTTGCTCAGATTTGTCTTTTCTTGGTGCATCTTTTCTGCTCTTGAGGCTTTCATTATGTAAAATGGAATGTCAGCGTTGCTGGTGATGGGAAAATATTCCAAGGTGCTGAAAAGGAGGATACAAAATCCCAGTCAGTATGCGGTGGCCAGATGTTGACCATCAGCCAGTACCACAGAGGGTACATAAGGTTGCTGTAAGAGGAGATGTGTTCACTGCCTTCCTGAGAAGCCTTTTCTTCTCTGCCCACTGCTGTGCTGGAAAAAATGTTGGTGCTCTACAGCATTGTAAAGCTTTAAGTTATTGGGATTTTCTGTTTGATGCAGGCTGCTGTGACCCTCTGGGTGGTCACTCTGTGGTTAACTTCAGCAGTACCTGATTGTAAGCATCTCTTCCATCCTAGTTCATAGAGCTCTCACTAGAAATTAACTGAGGGAGAAAAATGTATGGAATCAAAGACAGAAGTTCACCAGATGTGATTAGTGCTTTCAGGTATGAGAGGGTCCTTTTGTGCCTTCCTACCTGGTAGGACATCCAGTTGAGTCTACAGAATGGTATTGCAGTTAATCCCAAGAGAGTTTTGCCTGTTTACACTTCTTATGTACAAACACAGAAACGATGAAAGCTGAAAACCCATCCTTCACAGGGGCTGTGGAGCAGGGGTGTGCCTTACTGAAACGTGCTGGTTTTGATGGAGAACTCTTTGTTTGCTTTGTGTCCATTAGGTTTTACTAAGCCTGTGTCTGCAGAGATGCCAGATAAAACACCAGGTGCTACAGAGCCTGTGCCCAGAAGTGAAGGTTAGTAGTTTTCTTCCATTTTTTTGACTGCTGGAAAAAAAAAAAAAAGAAGCATTGGGATTCCGTGAAGAATTTTTTGAACTTAAAAACTGAGTTTCTCTTACTGGCTTTAAATTTAAAGGAGAGCTGAATTAGTGTTTTATGTGCATGTTTCTCTAGATAGCAGGAAATTTTCACTTATTTTTGTGTAAACTCTCCATCTCTCTCTAGCCCATCATCCATGATAGTACTAAAATACGTAATTAGGGGGGAGGACCAGTGCACTGCTAGGATTTCAGTGTTGGAGGAGATGTTTTGTCCCATTTGCTAAAGAGATCTTGTTAACTGAAGCCAGGTTTTTGTACGGGATACTTGAGTCTCACAGAACCAAAGCTGACATTTAAGATGTGGGATGATTGATACAAGGAAGAATTGTCTGTGTGATTTTCACTAAATCAGTGGAATCTTGAAATGCTCAGTCAGACTATTTTGTTTCTTCTCAAGGTCTATTAATTTTAAATTCCCACATCTGAAGTTTGGTACTTGCTTTCAGGGAAAATTCATTCTTTGAAAACAATTGTAATCCTGCTAATTTGATTCCTTCCTCAGAATCACTGCTGGATGTGTCATTAAAATATTTTATAAAAGTTTGCTATTTCATGTGAAGATTGTGAGGTGTTTCTGACAGTATTGTGTGAAAACTGTAGTAGCTCTTGTATACCCTTGCATTCTAGGTCTTCACACAAGGGCTATATTAATTAAAATGTATGTTTTAGTTTGACTAAAGCTTACAGCTCAGGCTGGTTTATTCTATGCCTCAAGATAGACATCTCAAAATTTAGTTTAAAGTATTTTCATGGATTTTGAATCTCAGTTTTGGCATTTGAAAGGCACGGAGAAACATGCTGCAATAATAATTTCAAGAAGTGCATAAATAATAGTGTAGAAAGGCATTTTGTGTAAAGGGTATTAAATTATGGTTGACTGCAAACCTTTATAAAATTTACTGTAAAGCTTAACACATGTTACTGGGAGAGCTGTCAACACAAGAGGAGAAGCAATTACAGCTAGTCTTTTAAAGACTGAGCTCTTTCTGATTCACATGTTGTGTGTCACCCTTACAAATAAATACTTACACTGAAAGTGTTGGAGTGACAGTACTGAGAGCAGAAGCCTATGATAAAGTATAGCTAACTAAAATGATGAGATTATTCTGAATCTTCATTTTCAAAATGCAGTTATCATTGCATTTTGTTGTAATAAGAGCTCATGAAGTTATTCCAGAATCTGTATAAAATATCCTTCCTCAGCTGCTTAGAGCAGGATGCTGAAAATGCCAAGGTCACAGCTTTGATCCCTGTATGGGCCATTCACATAAGAATTAGACTTGGTGATCCTTGTGGGTCCCTTCCAGCTTGGAATATTCTGAGTGATTCTGTGTGCGTGCTTTAACAAATTCAGTGTTTCCTAAACCAAAACTTGGTTTAATCTAGATGCTTTGTTTCTTAATGACTCTTTCAAAACTAATTTTTAGATGTTAAAAAAAAAAGATGAACTAATGAATAACAATGAATCTTCGCTTAAGAGACCTGTTTTTATGTCTTGATGAAAACACTATAGATAAAACATTCTAATGATATGAAGTCATTAGTGCTGGAAGTTAATGAGAGTTTTTGTTGGTTTATTGTCATAAATACATTCAAAGATGTTTTGATAATGTTTACTGGAAAAAATTGTCAGACATATGCCAGTGGCTGCTGCAGCATGGATTTACAGGATAAACCTCCATAGTCAGTCTTTGATCATATGCATCTCTATCTAGTCAGTATTTATACAGCTAACTGGTATGTAGAAAAGTTTTGCTGGTATGACTGAGTCAGAATTGAGAAGTGGGTGTTTCATTTCTCTTGATTAAAATACGAATGCTCCTTATGGGCATAAATATTTATGTGAACTTTTGTAATTATTTCCAGAAATCTTATCTTGCTACTACTTGATTTTTTTTCCAAAGAAATACTCTTGCAGTCATTGGTTAAAAGAAAAGAAAAAGGTGTATTTGTTGTTACAGATTTCTAACAATTAACCTCTTATGTTTATCAGGGTCAAGTTGGGTTGAGCAAAGTGTTGGCGAGTAACTGATTATCTGGAAACTTTGAAAAAGCCAGTGTTGCTTTAACCTAGCAGTGCCCCTCCCTGCCCCTGACCCACTGCTCCATATACTCCAGTTAAGGCATGAAGCACACAGGAGCAGACAATTGAGAAAGGAGTTTCCTGTAATTAAGTTACTGTAACTTAGTCCTTGACTTGAGGGTCCCCAGTGGGTGGGCAGACTATTTGCTTTTCTGCCACCTCTTCTGTCAAACCTTTTAGAGTCAACAGTTATATTTATAAATGTCAATGCTCGCTTTGTGCTTTTGGGAGAAAAAACCCAGGACCTGGAGATTCGGTTGCTGCAAAGATGGAAGTGTGTGCATATCACACAGGGAAAAATATTTTTCAAGAAGTTTGTGTAGCTATCAAGGAGTGGTAGACAAACAAATTAAAACAAAAAACTCTTACCATGATCCACGTATAACTATTTCTTAACTGTTTTCCTTTGGCAAAGCTATTATATTCTATTTACAATGGATGCATTTAGAACAATGTACTGTGTCAATACTAGGAAGTGGATTGAGTGTATTTCTGTTTTAGCTTGCAAAGGAATTAGCATTTGTTCTGCTTGTGTTTGCTGAAAAGTCACTCTTAAAATTCTAATGTAGTTAACCACTGGAAATAAGGCTGTGATAGGAGTACCCCAGCCACTGCACAAATTCCTCCTCTTGCCTTTAGAGAGGCCACTGTGATTCATAGTGGCTGCTTGTGATGGTATCTAGAGCTGAGCAGTTGCATTTGCAAAAATTTAGGAGAATGATTGTTGACTTTTTTCATTACAAATTATCTGTCTGATAGGATTAAAACTTTTTTTATAGCGTAACGAAATTTTGATGACACTGAATATTTTTCATGAAACACAGGTGTTTCATCCTGTGGACAGTGGATTAATTTTTTTGTCATGATACCTGTGAGCAGCTGTCTTAACATAGCTAGGCTTGCTTCAAAGCAACCAGATGAAGTCTTCCTTAGCATCTATTTGGAAGATAGATACTATTTGAGTCCCAGACTCAAAGTTTTTGGGGTATCAAAGTGCTACCTTAGCAGTAGCTTTATGCAAAACATTTAGAAAATGTATATGGGTGTGGGAACCTTTATTCAGTTTCTCCAGTCAGCTTGACTGGTTGTTTTTCTGTGCCTTGAAAGTAGACATATTTGAAGAAGATACGAGGAAGTTAAACTCCCACAAAATCTTCTTCCTTTCCCTCTTCCCACACCAACTTTTTCATTAAGAGGCATGACTTCCCACAGCTGGATCCTCTCTTACTGACTTCATGGTTCACACTTGCATCCTGAAGGAAACGAATGTTACACCTGGACTTTATAAACAGCTACTGACAAATCCCTGTGGACAACAAGTTTATGTCATTGTAAAATATCCTACAGCAACAAGCAGTGGTTTTCCTTGCATTGTGTACCTGATGGCACTAGTGGGAGCCTACCAGCTGTTTCTGTTGCTGCTTGTGATAAGACTCATTCCGTTTTGTAACTCCTCTGACTTACGTTTGCGTGCTATTTCTGCTGTAATACACAACACTGCACAGGAAAAATGTGCAAGCACAGCCCAAAGGATCATACCCTTCAAATGCAGTGAAGAAAATAGCATCAGTATTTCTGCCTCCAAGTTTTGTTAAGGCTGATTCTTTCATGGCAGGAATGCCAGGGTATGGTCATACAGGTTAGTAAGTGCTGCGTGCTGACTTTTGTCCCAGGGCTGAGGGGGCTTTCAGTGCGTCATGTTCATGAAAAAAGTTGTTGTACTTTATTATTACTACACCCCTTCTGAAAAAAACCCCTGAAGTAGATGGGAAAATGAAGCATCTTATCTAAAGCTCTTTCAGATTTTAAGTGCATGTGAGGCTTTAGGCAACTGTGGTAATAGTGCACTTGTAGGCTTGATGGTACATCACTGGGCTGAGATGGGCACCAAAAAAATCTGTGTGCTGACACTGGGTGGGTGAGATGGAACATAAAGGGCCTTGGCTATTTATGCAGAAAGTGGTGGGTGTTGTGGAATTCTCTGCAAAAGGATATTGTGAATTTTAAAAAATAACATGAGTTGAATGAGAGAGCAGAGAAGACAGCTACAAATAAATAAGCCACTGTGAACCAAGGAAAGCCCTTTAGCTGAAAATGGTTGGAAGCTAGAAAAATGGTGGGGAAAACACAGTACATGCCTTTTTTTATTCTCACTGTCCCCAGTAATTTAATCTTCCTCTGCCAGGTTATTATTCCTTAGTTACTATTCATAGCCTCATTTTGCAGCAGCTTTTAATGCCCCCAAAACCATATCTTGATGGAGGAGGAAGTGTCTGTATAAAGACAGTATCTGAAATTCTTAACCTTAGTGTTTTTAAAAGGAGATGATGAAGCCTAAATAGATTTGAAATCTGATTGGAAATGGGAGAAATACAAAGTGGAAGGGTGATGAAATTAGATATTCTGCTTCTGACTCCTCGCTAAATTGTTGGCCTCCGTATGCACATTGCAAGAGGGTGGCACATCTTGCTTTGAAAAAGGGGTTGTAGGCTCTTGTCATAACTCATAATGACTCTTGTCATAACTCTTGACATCTGGGCGAGCCTCTGCTCTGTGGAAGTTGACCACTAGCAGCAGCAGAAGCAGGCTGCTTTGCCACAGCCCCTGTGGTGTGCAGCACAGCTCATGTTCTCTGGTAGTGCATGAGGCATGAAACCACAACCTTGAATCAACTGCTGTTTCCCTGAAAGTGCTTTGATGAACTGCCTTAGTCACTGAGCCACGCTGGCTGGGTCCCACTTTCCTTCTCAGTCGCCAACAGGCTGAAACTGGACAGACTTCCAAACTTCCTCAGCTCAGTGAAGAGGAGGAGGAGGAGGTGGCTGTCTTGATCTAGGGCAGTGAAGGGCAGCGAGGGGTAGACTGTTCTGGGCGTTGTGAAATATTTGAGTATAGTAAAGCCCGCTCCTCATCAGAAGGGAAGATGCAGTTGCTGTAATGTAATGGTGATTAAGTCACTGATTACAAAGGTTGGGCTATTAACAAGTAGAATAACTTGTTCTTCAAATGTCAAGCACTTTCCCTGGTGCCCTGACCGGTTGGTATCCTGCCAAAGATCAGTGTTCCCATCATCCACGAATTATAAAAAGTTTATGTAACCTGAACTGCTTAAACTTGAGGTTTGGAAAACTATGGAGGGTTTTTTTAATATCAGTGACCCCATTTTCAAAGAATTACTTTTGTTTTTCTCTTTCAGTGGTAACTAATTCTTAGTTCTCAAGCAATTAAGAAGTGTAGCACTTGAGTTTGATGCTTTTTTTTCTTTTTGTATCAATAAATTGCACATGATGTAAAATTATGTGTATCATGTTTTACACATAATGTGCACATATTAAATAACCAATTTGGGATAGTTCAAAATAGAGAGGCTAAATGTGGCTTGCATGAAGCAGTCAAACGTGATGCATCTTGATGAAAACCAGCTAGTTTCTTTAAAGCCCTTCTTAATCATAATGGTATTAATTTATTTCTAAATTGATCTTCCAAACTGAGAAAAATCTAAAACAATTCAAAAATTCCTGGAGGAGCAAAGGTTCTTTGCTAAAGAAAAGAAAGAAGTGGCATACTTATTTTCTGTGTATTGAAGTAAAATTTCCTTTTCCTATCAGGAATGATAAACAGTGTCTAATTATTGAATTTAGTAATTATTTTGAGCTTAGCTATGTATATAAAATTCCTGAAAAAAAAAGATTGACTGAACATTCCTTTATAAATAGCATCTTTTTATTTTTGTGTTATGTTTAGCATCTGTCTTGCTTACCACCCCAGAAATATGCTGCTGATCCAAGGTATTGCAAAAGGTAAATACCAAAAAAACGTATTGCAGGTTTAAATTATCTTTTTCTGTTTAAAAATAATTTGAGTATCGTAATAATTTTTTGGAGAAGGCCCCAACCACAAGTTACACTCTGTAATATTGCAGTCTTAGCTGTGTGTGCCCCAGAGTAAAAATATAAATATGTTAGCAGTATGCTTTGCATCTGCTCTTTCTAGATTGGGAATGATAACCATTGCTTCTCTTGAGATTTCTTTATGGGAAGACTTTGTCACCAAACAGAACAGTTATTGTTGCTAAAGCAACTGCTATGTGTTAAATTGCTGTTCTGCAATACTTGGAACAGCCGAAAAAGACACAATTATAATGACAATTGTCCTGTTAGAAATGCTGATTTAAAGTAGTTTCCTTTGCCCCTTTCATCATGGCTTGTTTTTTTTTTGTTTGTTTGGGTTTTTTTTTTAGTGGTGGTGGTGGTGGTTTGAGGTGTTTTTCTTTACTATCATATATTCCATGTTATTGTGTGGAAATACAAACCAGATTGCTGGCAACTGCACAGGGTTAATAAACAGAAAATAAGTAATAGTAGCAGTTAATCTTTCTACAGTTTCTTAGATTTAAATCAGCTTTCATCCCCAAAACTGTAGGTTTTTTCCCCCTTTTGGAATTTCTGCCATATTTCGTCTTGCTGCTTTAGTCAAGTGACCAAGTGACAAGCCAGAAATCTGTTTTCAGATTCATTGATTTCACCTCCTCTCCAGCCATATTTCTTCCAAAGCAACTTAAAAGACATGGAAGGATAAGAGACAAAAATGGATTACTTGCTACCAGTTAAAGTGAGCTGCAACTCTTAAGATAAACGAGAATGTCAAGGTTACATTCTTTCATCTTGTACTGTCCACATCCTTAAAACTGGAAGATCCAAAGTAGTAAAAATAAAGATGCAAAGACATTTTGCTGTTTGAGTTGCAGCAGCACAGGTACCCCCCGTTATTGACCACTTGATTCTGAAGAATTTTGACAGGTGCTATAGAGTTAGCAAATATAAGCCTGCTGGTAGTAAGTATCACTATTTTTTTGTTGTTTAATTACCCAGTTATATGTCTAGCAGTAGTTTCAAACTATGCCACTGACATGAGAAGTGGGCTGAGAGGCTTCGATATCCTAAATTTAAAGTTGAGAGATTAATATATACAGAGGAAAGCTTAGTTGTTATGTTTTGCTTTTTTAATTGGCTCCCTGTAGTTTTATTTAGCTTAGAAAAGGGGGGAAATGCTGCTTGCTGATAAACCAGAAGGGGAGGTAGCTTTGATGTTTTATGAGCAATAAAATGTTTTGAAGCAATATGTCAAACTCCTGAAGTCAACTTCTCGAAGAGTCAGCAAGGGAGAGGAGAGCAGTGAAGGGGAGGAAAGGTGGGAGGCTGCTTCTGTACTGTGTCCAGATCCATTCGTTGTGCAGGCAAAAGAGCACATAGGATACTTTAATTCTTTAAATCATATCCACATCAGTTTCTGGTCGTCTCTTTGGTTAGAATATGCTGTAAAACCAATTGTGCAGTTCAAGACATGAAAAGTCACCAAATTCTTTGAAAAAAGAAATCCGTTCTTAGTTGTGGGTTTTGTGGAGCCGTTCTTAAAATAAGTTCCATTACCTCTTGGCAGTGGTTCCTGCCTACAATATATATTGTAGAATAATTTAAAATGGACACAGCTTCCAGGTGCAGTAAACACTTGTTTCCCCATAGGCACATGATGTACCCTGTGCTTCAAATGGTGGAGTGACCAAAAAAATGATTAAGGTGGCAAGAATTTGAGCTTAACAAATTAGAGTCCTAATTAACAAAAAGAGTCCTAGCAAATCCAGACTCTTGTGGTTCAGGAAAGCCAGGCAATCCAAACTATTTGGGTTCTGTTATGTCTACTTTCTGTCAAGTTAATTATAAACCACATGCTTCCTCTCAATGTCTGTTTGTTAAGAAGGGTGGTTATCAGTTTATGTATTTGTACTTTTCACTGCATAAAAATTTCATGTTCATGGTTATATCTTATCTCATGAGAGGGTATGTGTTTCACAATGGAAAGCAACATTGGAAGAAACAAGTTATGTATGAGGGTAATTGTTAGGGAATTTTGCCTGATGTCTGGCCAGGAGATGGTTCTGTCTGCTCACATCTGAAGTAAGCCAGTGTTTCTAAAGATGGGATGTCCTGCCTTGAATGTTTCGTGGTTTTGCCATATGAATACAATTTGTAGGCAACAGGAAATCCTTTAGGAAGGTAAGACTTTGCTACAACTCTCCCAAAAAGCAAACAGCTGTGTTTAACGTTTGTCCCCAGTTAGGATGCCTACCCTGTGGAGAGTTTTGGTATTAGATCCCAGCCCTAGGAGCTCTGTAGTAACTCAAAATGAGACACAGAGAGCCTTCTTCATACTGTAAGTATGATATGTATAAATGAAATTTTTCTCATGTGTTTAGTGAATTTTTTTTTCACAAAAAAAGTAGTAAAATACATTATTTTTGTTTAAAGGCTGTCTAAAATTTTTGAGGATCATAGGCTTTCCACCTTCAAAGAAGTGGCAGTATTAACTACAGTCAGTGGTCTAATCTTACAGCATTTGGCAAATTTCAATTGAAGGAGCCCCAAAGCTGCCCACCACACAAATATTTTGTGACCTGCTGAAACAGGCAAAGTATTTAAGGATCCTTTCCATTGACAGCTTCTATTTTTGTTTGGGTTTTTTTAGAAAGAAGACATGTGACAGAAAGATGACTTTCTTGAGTGTGAAGTCTATCACGAACTAGTTGCTCATTTCTCTCCTCAGAAATATTGATGAATAATGTCCTAATTGTACACTCATTATTAAAGGTTATTGGTTAGCTCTGCTGCTTGCCACCCCCTCTCATTTCAACCTCTTGAAGGAAAAAACTCACACCTGCATCTTCTTATATACCTGGACCCCACTTCTTAACACTTTGGTCTTAAAAGAGCACTGTGCTACACTCCTGGGAGGAGGTGGGTTCTTGTAGTTAAGGAGTAATCCGTGGGTGCGAAGAGCTATATGGGTGAGTTGTGTTGCAGTGCTGAGGATTGGGGTTACATCTTGAAATGGTAATTTTAGGATCTACAAGTAAAAATATTTGGCTCGTTGTGTATTTCCTGTCAATGTTGTGCATTTAATGAAGTGCTCAGAAATATTTTAAGTGTTTCATAAGAGAAATGCTGAAGAAAAATAATGCCTGCATTTCACACGGTGAAGAAGTCTAATGCTGTTGAGAACCTGAGTTCCTGTGTTTGTCACAGTTCTTCAGCTCTTACTGCAAGATACAGCTACAGCCAGGGTGACAGGGACTGATGACTTTTGAACAGATCTTATGTTTATGCCTAAGGTTTTCTGATAATAGGGTTTATCTGCTCTACAAGGCTTCAGGTGTACTGAGAGTACTGATTTTTTTGGCCAACTCCCAAAGCTAAAGGGCTCAGGATGACATGACAAGCTTCCTTTGATTTGGAGAAGCAACAATGGGAACTCACAGTGCTTTATGCTTCTGGGGAAGTTGCTCTGTACACTGCTTCCAGAAACTTGTATGTCGAGTCAGAAAGCTAGACTTTCTGCTTTGGAATCAGAGCAAATGATTCTATATACAGCTGAGCCTCTGCAATCCTTTGTTGTGACTTAAACTTCTGTATCATACATGGATGCTGTGCATTCATCGCAGACCACAACTTGCTCATCACTTCAGGCCTGGCTGGAACCAGTGTTATTAATATAGCAGCTCCAGTCCATTTTGCCACACGTATTTCAGACAGATGGAGACATGTGAATGTGATTCAGATCATGCCTTTGGAGTAGTTTTGTGGTCTAAATCCAACTGTCCCAGCGTGTTCCTGTGCCCTGTGCTACACTCTGCTCTCCTGCCCACCAGGGAGGAATGGTACAACCCTATCAGAGCTAGCATTGGCCCCAGCTGGGGCTGTGTTTGTGTAATCAGGGTGCAGGAGAGTGAGCCAAAACCACCAGAATTGCAACACATTTTTAAGTGTTGAGCCCTCCTTTTTGTGAACAGCCTGAAGATAGTGGTTTAGACTTTGTTTGGATAGAGGTAATTTTTTTATTATGAGCCCTGATGGGCATGATTTGACTCAACTTCATACATTTCCTTGGTGTTTTAAGAATGTAGTGTTTTTAAATGAAGATTTTTTTGGGGGTTGTTTTGGGGGTTTTGGGTTTTTATTTTTCACTTCTTTGTGGGTGCTGAGCCTGTATTTAGATTTTCACATTTTTGGAAGATAGCTGGGCTGTCTGGATAGCTGGCTTCTGTGGACCCTTTCCTTGAGAGGTGGGAAAACCAAAGTCTTGCTAAGACTAAAAATTATTGCACAGGCTTTTAAGGTCACAAATTTAAAAGTTATGGAATTACTGCTGTGTATGATGCCCAAAACCAGGTTTGCACTTATCTATTGTGGGAAAATGTCAGTGCATTGTTGTCACTTCTGAATTCAGACAAATAACTGCCTTTTATAAAATTGTCAGAGTTTATAGGCATATTTACTTTACAGCTACTTTTATAAGTTACCCACACCCTTCTCTGCATGTGAATAAAAGAGCTGGAAAGGCCACAGTGATAATGTCATACCAGGAAATCTTTAATGTGAAATACAGAGAACATGGGGAGGAGGGAAGTTTGCGGGGCAGGAAAAATCACACTGAAGATAGTATGGGGGGGGAGGGGGGCAGGGAATTGGTTTTACGTCTATTCCTTTTTTTTGTTTTTAAATTTAAAGAAAAGAAATATAGGTTGCCTTAGACATAAGCCAACAAATGTGTTTGTAAGCACTGATACGCAGGGAGGTTTCTTGGTTCCATGTTTAAGCCTTTAAAATTCCTCTAACATTGAATGCATATTAAAAAGGGGAAAAAAGAACCAAAAAGCTAAGGAAACAACCAACCAACGAACCAAAAAAAACCCCCAGAGTCTTGTAGAGCTGAAAACACTGCCTGTTGACCAGACTTGATCCTGCTTAATCTTTTTCTGCCAAGTTAGATATTCTGGCAAGCTTCCTCAAGTCTGGATGTATTCAAGTACGTATTTGGCTGACTTAGTTTGTTACTTTGTAAAGATATATGAAAATCCCAGTTCAAACATTTCAGCCTACAGTTGTTTTTACAATCTGTCAAGAAGCACAACTAATTGATATTTCATTTTATACATCAGATGTAATTTTTCTACCAGTACATTAGGTATTTGGAAGTACATTTTCCACTTAAGCAACTTCTGCTACTATGTATTTTATCTGAAACTCTTCATAGTTTTACAGAATATTTGCTCTTTCTGCTGAACAATGTATAGTAACAGTTGGCAAGTCACTAACTTTTTTCCACCTTCTTTCAAATTAGCAGTGTCTTCCAGGTCTTGGCTTCAAAGTGTTTCATCTGGCTTTAATGCACAGTCTGTCCCTGCAGAGATGACATCTTCGTTGTCTTAACTTTGAGTTTATCAAGAACTGCAAAACCATTACATACGAGACTTTCTGTATTTGAACGCCTTTGGTAGCTCCGTCCCTTGTATAAAGCTGAAATTTAAAATGATAAAAGTAGAACTAATCAAAACTGCATGATTTGATTGTATATGTTAATTGGTCTTTCTTCCGACTCTGGTGCTGATTTCAGCAGTAATTCTGCTTGACAATACACGTATTACTGATTGGATTTGGTGTATGAAGAAAAGTGGGAATTTTTGTCTTTAAATAAGTTTTGTTTTAGCTGAGGAAAATATGTGGACTTCCTGATGAAAAGAATAAACACTGAATCTGCACCAGTTGGAGAGGTGTTTGGAAGTTTCTAAAGTCTGGAAGTACTGCAGGAGGTGTGTGAGCCCATCTCCTGCACAATGTAGTGTTTGGAAGCTGAAGACCTGAATTGCAAAGTTTTTATTTCTGGTATCTCGTACTGTTTAGAAAGAGATTTAGTCTTTTAAGCAGGAACTTATATTGTAGAATCAACCATGACAAAAATATTTTTATCCCTAATTATGCCATCAGTTCAATCGTGTTTCTAGACTGAACATGTCTGCGTGTTTAGCTTACACCATTAAACTTTTGTTTGAAGAAATGGTTGTGACCTTCAGACAGGTACCTCTTGACTGTGTAAATTGAACAGATTGAGCTTCTTTTGCCTGTTGTTATAATGTAGGATTTCTGACAGCTTATGTTTCTCTTGCCTTATTTTGCAGTCTTTACAATGCTTGGATGTTCTTTTTTGAAATGGAAGAGCTACACCTTGACTGCATTGAAATCCTTCACATCATTTTCTTTGTTTATAAGCAGGCATTTTTCCCCTATTCCCACTTGATTAAGATTCTTAGGATTATTTATAAGTTGGGGAAAACTGGTCTCCCAGCCATTTGGAATTGAAGTGTACAGGCGGAGATGGAATATTGCTGTGTTTCTAAAATAACTCGAAAGACTTTATAAGAAAGGTATTGACTCATTAGTAGACTACAGAGGGTTAAACTTAGGCACAGAAATAAGCCAAAAGTTGATTTTCTTCATTTATTTCTCACAAGAAAACCACTTGAAACAGCAGTCCTTGTAACTGATGCAGATGTCAGGAATTCTTTTCTGCTGACATGGAATAAAGGCTAATCCAGGTCAGTCAGTACCTTGTAATTAATGCACATTCTTTTTCC
>VZRR01006558.1:211501-345218 GCA_013398015.1 Oreocharis arfaki | reverse complement strand
TTTATTTCCTTTTTCCCCCCCCTTCTCTATTCTTTTTTTCTCTTAGTAGGGAAAAGGGAACAATCCCTGGTTTAAATCTCTGAGCTGGTGCAAAATGATTATAAAACTTTTGAATGGAATGCAGCTCACAGAGCGAAACTGTGCTGAACTACTAAATAACAGAGCCCTTTTTACAAGTAATTTTTAAATGCAGAGGGGGTTTTTGTAATGTTCTTCCCTGCCCACCCTGGTCTTGTCAGTTTGCAGAGAAGCAGTAACTTCCATTACCATATGATAGCACAGGGGGTTGGAAGGGTTAAGTGGAAAGGAAGATAAAAGCTGCTTTGAGCTCACTTTGTAGCCTTGAACTTTGGATGCTTTTGGATATAGCAGTCATCTGTGATCACAGGTATCTTAGCAGCTGTATAATCAAAAACTATAAATGTCCAGATAGGAAATGATCCAGTAATTAGAGGAAACAGTACTGAACTGATGACTTAAAGTCACTTTCGTTCTTAAATCACACAGTTGTGGCTGTTAGACTTTATCCTGTGATCTTTTCTCAGTACCTTGGCAGAGGTACTTGAAAACCCTGATAATCAGATTGGCTGAGAGTTATAAAGGAGAAAAGGATTGGGATTGTTTTTTGTAGCTCCTTGCCAAAGAAGCACCTCCTGATCGAGAGGTGTCATTGCCTAAGTAGACTGGAAGGAAGCTAGGGGCTGGTCTCTCTCTTACCTAAATGCCTACCTTTCTTTCTTTGTGTGTGTTGTATTGCAAATATTAATACAAATGCAAGGGAGGGCTCCAGGGTGGTTTTGTATATGTGCCACTGAAATCTAAACACTAACTAAAGAGCTCAGATTTTTAACTTGGACAGGTTTCAGTATTAAAAAAGAGAAATCTGTGGCCTACTTACTAAACAAATGGGAAATACGTGTTTAGTTCCTGTGTGTAATAAAACCCTGAATCTTTGGGGTTTGTGGGTTTTTTCTTTCCCTTTTTTTTTTTTTTCTTTTCCTACCAGAAGAACATTATGAAACATTCAAAAGTGAAGTGGATTTGTTTAAAACTGTCTCCGTTTAGAGACAAATTTAGGAGAAAATGCTCATAGGATTTTGAAATTTAGGCTCAGAAGTCTTCAGTGAAGGATTTTCTGAAAGTCGTATAAGAGAACTCTGTTTGCAGAAACACAAAAGAACCTCTTCTATGACGTTGAATAGTTGCTTAGTTATCTACATATGTGCACACAATATTATTTGCTTCTTCAAAGTACTCGAGTGTGTTTTTGCATATTATGTCTGCTGACCTTGTGCATGTGACTTGGAGATCAAAATAATGACTCACAAATTTGCTTGTTGTCTTGGTCCTAATTATTACTTATATAGCTGAAAAATCCCTTGTCACCTCTTCAGATTCTCCCAAGAGATTACTCTTGCTAAAATGCCAAGAGTCCTCTTTTTCAGGATTGGATACTGAAAACAGTACAGTTTTAAAACTGCCTGATGCAATAGAAATTGAAATATGCAGTGATTCACTGGCTTTATTTACCACTGTGGCAAATAAACTGATGCACAGGTTATTGTTAAAAGTTCTAAGGATGCTGCATTTCATGCTAATTTTCTGCTTAAAATATGTCCCTTTTGAAACACTAGCATGTTCTCGGGAGGTGACTAATCTAGGCTGATTTGTGGACTGCCAACTTTGAGAACAACAAAAAACATCCCTGAAGAAACTGTGTCCTGAAGCAAATACACAGACACAGACAAAATCTATTTCGGTTTTCAGTTTTGGGTCATACGTGGTTGGCTCACAGTCCAAGCTACTGTTCTGTGTCCTTGTAACTACAGAATAATTGTGATGAGCATCACAGACTAGTCTTCTGAAGTTTATTCAGTGTGTTTAAGGTACTCTGAGATCTTCATGTCAAGATGTTGTAGCAATATTTTGTGTTTAAATCAGGTGTGGGAATGGAATGTCCAGACAGCTTACACTTACTTTGAATGCCATTCCTCTGCTTAAAAACCAAAATAAGTTAGTGTTGAAACACCTCTTGTAAACTATGCTGCCAGTAGCAGAAATTCTAATACTACCATAGAAACCCCATAATTTTAAAGTGGTTATTGAATCAGAAATCAGCATATTTGGATTCAGTACTACAAAGTTCTCAGAATGAGACATTTAAGCAAATGAGTAACTTTAAATTAATGAAGGATTCATGGATACAGAGAGGTTGGCATGTTCATTGCTAAGTACTCACATTAAAATTTCCACTTTGCAAGAAAAGAGCTATGATTTCATGATATAGCTAATCAGATTTATCAGTAGTGCCATAAGAAGGAACAGTCCCATCCTATGTCTAGTTACATATTCACTTACCTCTGCTTGCTCTTACCCAGCATGCAAACTATAATGTTTCAGGAGCAAGACCAGCAGGAATGTAATTTTTTTTCGTTTGAGGGGGTTTTTTTTTGCGTGTGAGCTGATTAGCCATCCCTGAGCCTGCTTACCACTGGGCTTTGTTGCTAAACATCCATGTTAGCTTTACTTTGCAGGGTAAATCATACTTCGTGCAGTGGATTTGCCCAACATTATTAAATGTGAAGGCTTAATTCAAGATTATTCAGGCCTTAGTAAGATGTTCTGCTTCATGCATGCTGAAAAAGTGACTGTAACTCATTTTCCCTTCTCTCTGGTGTTAACTCCGTGCTAATGAAATAATGGAACTGCTGGGCTAAAGCAATAAAAACATACTTTGCCTCTGAAGCAGATGAGGGGCTGTTTCTCATCCAGCCAGGGCAATTTGATACTTTTAATGCCAAGTTGGGAAGAGATGTAATTGATAGCTTTGCACAGAGGAACAGGCACAGCTTGCAGAGGGAAAGTGGCGTTTTTGTTGGCTCTGGGACGAGACTTTGAAATCTGGGTCTGTTTATTTCCTTGCCTGTAATACTTAAACAAGTCCCTGACTTGCCTGAGGAACCTGATAGGAACTTGACAGTGTTCTAGGCAACCCGAAGGGAAGAATTTAACCTGTCATCTCAGGGGAATTTTCTCTTTTCTTTTTTCCCTCCATGGTTAGTACTTAATAATGTTTCACTCTGCCTACCGCCCTTCTTTGTTCCTGTAGTCCCAGACCTTATCCTAAGGCAAAAAAGATGCTGCTGACAATCACATCTTTATAAAGTAGTAACTATCCACTGCTGTAAGGCTCTTTAATGCCTACTACTCATTTTGTTACAGGAGATAGTTGTTTACAGCTGGGAGGAGGTGAGTTCTGAGTCGGACAGAAAACTGAGGTGTAGTAGCTGGCTCTTTTTCAGATGAAGCTTCACCCATACCGTAACACAATGAGCTTGTCAAAATGTTGGCAGATTTTGTTGAGTGATTAAATGACAATGATAGTTACTCCTTGGTTATGGATTTACTGAAGATGGTCATCGAATACAAATATAATCTTAAAAATATTTTTACTGTGATAGTTGGATACTACAGCTCTCAAGATCCCTCAGGTCTCTTCCACTCAAATTAAAGAGAAAGAAGCATCATGGTTCTAGAATCCAGGAGAATGTCTGCTGAACTGCAGATTACAATCCAAAACAAAAAGTATGAAACATACTCTTTAAAAAAGAATTTAAAAATCTCAATGTCATAAGGAGAAATGCAAGTGTCATTTTACTGACAGATTAAACTGTCCCAATTTGGAGGCGTCAGTGTGCACATAAACATCAAGAAGAATAAAAAAGTATGTAGGGGTTTCCTCTGAAACTGCATCCCTTAAGAGTGGATGGAAGGAGACCCTATTGTTATTTGAAGGTCTGGAAAATGACGTAGAAAAATGGATTTGTCTGTAAAATACACCACAAGTGTCTGGGCTTTCCAAGAGTTAAGTGCTAATTTTTAAAGTTCTGGGATTGTATTTACCATTTGGTATAATTACTTGGTTGTATTTAGAATGCAGTGCCTAGACTAGCTTATTCTTTGTACAATGGTGTCTAAATAAAGCCTGTGATTATGATCTCTGCTCTCCAAATCTCTAATCTGTCTGAAGGAGAGCAAACAGGAGCTGATTTTAAGGTGTGTTTTTGGTGGGTTTTAATTTTTTTTACAATATTTGCTCAGTGGTTGGTATAATCCTGCTTAAAAGGTTTTTTTTGCCTATTGAGCATGTTCTGTCTGGCTACCATTGTTTCAGCCCTCATTCATAACTGAGTAACTTAATACTGAAATCAAAGAAGTTCGAGTTTCAAACCCAGACAAGGTTTTTTTGTCATCCCGTTTTCATTTTGTTTTGTGCAAACAGGTAGTACTTTTTGTTGGCTGTTCTGCAGCTAGTGTCACATTGAAAACCTCTGAAGCCAATTTTTGTACAGAGTCAACATTCTGTGGTTAGAAAGGCTTCATTAGCTCAGGTGCCTTTACTGCTGGCATATAGCTCCTTATCTTGAAAGCAGTGTCCACCAACTAATCCTTTATTTATGTTGAGCTTTGGAATGTCCCTTGAAATGCCTTTTTGTAACCTCTCCCAGTATTCACAGGAAATGAACAGATTGTCAGGTAAACAGTGAGGTTGCTGGTAAGCAAATTAATAATGCACATGAATGTAAGTTTCTTCTCACTGGTGGCAGTGATTTAACCTCGGAAAGAGTGCCAGTGATGTGCTTATGCCTGGGATATGGTTTGTTACCTTTTGTTGTGCCATTTTACAAAGGAATCTTTTTCTTGTGTTTATGCATGGGAGGACGGAATTTGTTAATCAAATGTCCAAGGCTATGTTTTCAGTGCTCAAAAGGAGGGAATTGTTCGATGACAATGGCTAATTTGCGATAGCGATCGCAATGTGAAATCCTAGTGGGCAGTTGGATCTCTTCGTCTAAAGCAAGCTGATATCGCGGCGTATTCTACAATTCAGCATGAACAAAACGGGAGCCTATTTCCATTTTACCATGATGGAACTAACTCAGCTTTACTCCTCTGGCAAAAAAAGGTATCATTTTAGTTTGGTTTTGGTAAATTCTTAGCCGCATTGTGAAATGGTCTTTCTGATTACAGGATTAAAGGTAATCCTAGAGAATCCTGATAGTGGTGGCTGGAAAAGAAAATCTGTAAAACCATTGTATTCCATTTCTCAGGTTTCTGTTTTTATAATAGTATATGATTGCACTGACAACGGGTTAATTGAGAGTATCCCATCATAGGAGGAGAACAAGGGGTATGGCAGAAGTTAATGCTTTCTCCTGTTCCATATTGAGAGAAAGGTAGTAGTGTAGGGAAGTTGAATCAGACAGAAGTAAAGAAATGATAAATTTGGCTTAGCTATACTCTGTGTGGTAAAAGAAGGTTGTAGACACCATACCTGAAAAAGCTGCCTTCATATTCTTTTTTTTTAACCCAAGAGCCAGGTAGTTTGCCATTTCAGATTAGATTTCAGGTGTAGGCCTTCCCTACAAGAAGCAAATAAATTCTGGTCTGTTTTGGGTTTGTTTTGTTACTCTTATTCAAGGTACTTCAGCAACAGCAATATTGCTATTAGTGTATAATGGAGTAAACTGGGCTAGGCTAAGGTGGTATTTCTCCCTGGTGCAATGGAGGGTGTTTGCCTCTGTTTTTTCTCTAATACTCCCTGCATTTACGCTCTGAATGAAGGATTATATGTGCCCATAGTTGAAGACTTTTCTGAGCTTTAGGGGAATTCAGTGGGAATGGACTCTGAAGCAGGTGTTGTGGCCATGGGCACAGGTGTTTGAACTGCAAGTGATCACCCAGGCTCCAGCTGGCAGAAGAGTGCAAGAAAAATGCTGGTTTAGGCCCAATAAAAGCAAGTGCTCATGAATGTTATTTCTGATACGAGTTTAAAATGTAACAATAGTACAGAATATGCCTGGTCAGAGGCATTTAACTCAGAATTCATGGTTGACTTGTTCAGATCAAAGGGGGAACTCAACCAAAAGACTCATTCAGGTTTTGAGAGACGAACTTTTGAAATTTTTTTCATTGTTATTAATATTTTTACTTTTTAAAGAATGTAACAATCTGCATATCTGAATGTAATGCTGATCTTGCTGGTAAGACTTAAGAGTGAACCAGTTCCAGGGGAAAATCGAAAGCATAATAGCTTTTGGTATCCAGTCTCTCGTGGAATGGAGTCGGATCTTTGTTTTTTATCAGAGAAAGGGTCATAACCTCATCAAGCATTCCCTCCCTTCCTCATGACTCCCCAAAGGTGCAGTGTTCTTAATTGCTTTTGGCAGATAAAAGCTATGAGGAAGTCAGGGAATATGTTTTATTTTATGTTACTGTCATTAGTCTGAACTAGTTCTTAATCTAAGATTACAAAGACATTGTTTATAAGGATAGATCTACTGCAGTTTCTGTTTGTTTCTACTCCTCTGGGTTATATAAGGTAAACAGTAATAGTTCCTTAACTTACTGAAAATTGAAAATGTTGTAAATGCTTAAAATTCAACACTTGCCTCTTTCTTTATAAAATCATTTAGCTTCTCTGCACATTACCCTGATATAATGACTGTATCTATAGTCTTTATACAACACCGACTATTTTTCATATATTTATACTTGCTAGGTCTATGCAAGAATAAATTGTGAGGTGACATGAGGTGTTTCTAATCAATATAGCCAGTGAACTAAAATGCAAAGCCTTGCTTAGCATTTGATCCTGTTGTTGTGAAAAGACCTCTAAATCATAATATTAAGGCAGCAAATAATCTGTATTGTATGCTTATATTCTGTATCTAGACTATATTGACAGTATATGTTTTCTTCAGCGTTAAATATAATCCAATGATGATGGTGGGGCCTTGGTGGTCCTGTGGCTGTTCCTCCTTTTAGCTGAGTAGTGTTAAGAGAGCTGGTACCCCTTCAGCTGCTACATTTGTACCAGGATGTTGTCAGTGCCTACTCAGAAATCTATAGTTAAGATGGTCATATGACTGTATCTGTCCTTTCCTTGGTATGTCTGTAAGTGCTGCCTTTAATGTATTGGTCTCTGGCCTTTCTATTTGTTTTAGGGAATCTCTTTTGTATTTTTACTCTAACATTACTCTGTAAAAATGCATATTTACAAAAAGAGCTAGAATTTCTCTGTAGGATAATACACTCCACAAGAGAGCTGTGATATTGTCACAGTCTAGGCAGGTTGTTTAATTGTGATGGAAGAGCTTTTAATTTGGAAAAAAATAAAAAGAGTAGAAATGCTTTGAGTGAACTCATGGACGTATAATTTGTGAGATATGTATAATATTTAAGTGAGGAATTCTGTTTAAGAAGACAAGTGAGATTGCTCAGACCTTCATTCTTTGCTCAGAGGAATAAAGTTAAGCATATGTGATAAAGATAAAAGTGCACGTTGCCGTTTGTTGAATTGGGGCCACTATTAATATTCGAATGTGGTGGCCAAAACCAAGCATGTAAAAATGGGGAAATTGGAACTGGATGAAGTATTACCTGATTATTATTATCAGGGGTGGTTTCCTTTTTGATAGATGCAGCTGAAAATCAAACCCTGCTTTCTCCAAATTCTTCATGTATATTAGAAAAGTGCATGAAGTATGGCAACTTCATTTTTGAACAAATGGGATATAAAAACTCCAAATTCTTGAATGCTGATTACAGTAATGAAAGGAACGAATATGCTCCTGGTCATACAGAAAAGAGCTGAAAAGAAAAACACTGTATTTAGATGTGAATTTTTGTTCAGGAAGATGTAGCTCATTTGCTTAGTGCTGCCTGAGGGAGAGAGGTGGAAGATGATTAAATTAGTTTTCTGTTTGTTTGTACAAGGGCTTCAAGTGTTATCATTGGGCTCAGTTTATTTTTCTTTTTTGATCGAAGTTAGGTGCAGAACTGCAAAGTTAAAAATTGCTATGCTGGTGGTGAGAAACAAGCTGCTTCCTTTGCTCCTTCCTCTTTCCATCTCCTTTCTCCCCCATCCAGCCCTAAAACCTTCAATAATTGCTTTGATGATTTAAATTATGGAAATGTTCCCAGCGGTCCAGACCTGCCGGGACTAATTAAATCTCAGGATTTGTCAGTCTTTTTAATTTAAAATTGAGTTTTGTAAAGCCTATCTAAAGCCATGATTTTTTTATCTCTAGGGGCCCTGACTCACTTCATACTTTAATATGATTTCTAGGGAGTAAACATACTTTATCTTCAATTCACACAGCTGAAGTTTAAAAAGAATTAATGAAAAACCTTCATTAGTTAGTCTTTTTCCATTTGCAGCTTCCTTGTTGCAAAATTTGGTCGGAACACATGAAAGAAGGGACAGGTGGTTTCCCTGAAGCTTAAATGAGCTGGGTGCTGGCCCCCACCCATGAAGTATTTTACTTAGGTTTGTGGGGTGTATTTTAATAAATGCTGGAAGCATGTAGCTGCTGATGTTGATAACTGCTGAAGTTAGCTTCTGGAAAATACAGTGAACTTTCTTTGAAATTTACTGCTTGGCATGCACAAGCTGTTTAACAAACACTGATGGAGCATTCAATTGTAGTTGTTACTCAGTTTAGCACTCTTTCAGTGTATGTATTGCCCTCCAATACAGCTAGAACTTATCTCTTAATGCTAGGGCAATTTCAAGTAATATTTTGACTCTTTATGAACACTTTACTGAGGTATGCATTGTCCTGCTGATAATATAAGCCATAGTGAACACAGCCGGTGATAGTGAGCAGTAATAGGTGTTTTAGAATATGAGGTAATTGCACATCTGGTGTGCCCTGCCCTTTGAACAGCTAATTGATTCTTCTAGGACCTAAACTCTTGTACTCTTTAAGGGCTGGAGTAGGCTGTTTGAATGTCAGTGCTGTTTCCTTATTATGCACGGTGCTCTACCCTTTGCTTATCTACTATGGATGTGTGAAACTGACATCGTGCAATTAGCGTGAGCGTGGCTTTGCTTGCAAGTGGTACCATATACCGTTGGGACCTCTTCAGTTCATTTAGATCTCACTCTTGTTACAGTTTTAACTCTTGGCTCGAGATTTAGGTTCACATTTAAGTGTTTGTGTTCGAAATAATCTTAGAAAAAAGTAAATACTCTTTCTTGCTTACATAGCTGCACAGCAGTAGTGTTTTCTCTCTTTTCCTGTTTCTGCTCTTTCTAAAGATTTGCAAGCTTTCAGTTTTGGATTAGGAAAAAATGGTACTTGAAAAAATTAATAATTAAAACCCCCAAAACAAACAAAATGGACAACAACTCTCTGTCTCTCCATAACTGTGTTTGAAGAGAAAAAAAATTTAGTATTCATGCACACCATGAAAAAGAAGTTAGGCTGATACATTCTACTCTGTTTTCTGTAAAGAGATGTCCACTGTGGTTTTGGTGCTACTTGGTAGCTTCAGTAATTTAACCATGTGTCTAGAAGAGAGGATAAAGAAAGAGATGTTGTATATGTAAATATGTGCGTTTCAGAAGTTTGAGGAGGTTTTGGGTTTGTCCTTAAGTTATTATAACTAATTTAATATACAACTAATTTATTTTCTTTTGGCAGAAAATAGAATTTTTCTTCCCATTTTTCTTGCCAGATTATGTGGGTCTAGGTTGGTGATGTGGTATGTGTTTGTGGTGGGGATGTTACTGTTTTTAGAAAGTCTTTTCCGTCAGTCTTTTCTGCAGTCTGTACAAGGAGTTTGAGTCCTAAACATTGTGCGAATTTATCAAGCAGCATTTCCCAGACAGCTTATGGAAAGCAATCCTGGAGGACTCCCAAACTTAAATAACCGAAAGATACTGCTTGCTGTGCCTGCAGCTCTCTGGAATTGGAATGTAAAACTGGCAGTGGAATAAACACACTCCCTGAGGAGGCTGAAGATGCTGCAGAGCAGCAGACAGGGAAAAAGAACTTTCCCGAAAGACGCTTGGTTTTTTTGTTTTTTTGTTTTTTTGTTTTTTTAGCCTTATTCCTCTTTGAGGCCTGCAGTGATGGCAGGTGTCCAGCTCGGTATCAAAACTGCAGTTTTAAAATTGGAATGAAAGGATGGCTCTTAGCCACTCGTTAATCCTGTGCTGAAGGTCTCCAGGAGAGTAACCAGTTACACAGCTTCAAAAGTGCACAAGTAATCACAGCAGGGTGGGGCGGGGGGCTCACTCTGCAAGTATGTTTCTGGACAATAACATTTCTAGGATATTTGAGAACCACAGTACCTAATTATCTGCTATTTGTTGGCTAAATTGGGCAGTATGGTGTATAAAGAGTTATGCTTCCAGAGAAAATGAACCTGCATTTGCTGTAGGAAGAGTTTTTTGGGGTAAGCTTTTCCTATTTTTTTCACCTTTACCATCTTTCCCTCTTTTGCCTGCTTCCTCTAAAAGCTTTCAGCAAAACTGAGAGTTCTTATAAAATCTTAAAAACAGAATTTAGGGCATTTTTTTTTGTTAATCTTTTTTTTTCATGTACCAGCTATATAGTGTAATGCAGTAAACACTGAGTGTTGACTAATTTAAAATAGAAAAATTATTGTAATATTTCATTTCATATCTAAGGTAACTTAATTTCCAAGAATAAAGTAGCAAGAAAAATTACAAATGGTGACACCTTGTATTTTCATAACAAAATTTTCAGAGGAGGGTCTTCCCTGTGTTGGTCATTGAGTCGAACATCACTGGGATGCCCAGTCACTGTGGCCATTGAAGCTTGTCCATCTCTGTATTCATGTGTTCTGTCATCTCAGTCAAGTACCTGAATGTCTTTAATTCACTACTTTATTGTCTTTAATTCACTTCTTTATGAGGTTGATGACAAATTTTAAATGAGTGGGGCTGATTTGATCATCTTGGTAATTGCATTTTGTATGGGTTGACATAGCTGTATAAGAATGAAAAGCTGTGTTAAAACACTAAATTTGTTATTTCTGGATATTTCATTTGCCATTTCTCTTTGAGGTGGGGGGAAAGAAGCAGAAGATATAGAGAGAAACTGCAGAGTTTGAGTGTTTTAGAGATGCTTCACGATGTGTTTGTACATAAACCATGAAAGTGCAAAGTCTTTTTTATTTTGGGTGTCAGCATAGTATCTTGTTCCTGTCACTGCTAATGTTGTTTTATCTCTAGAGATTGATTTGCAGAAATGTGATGCACAGACACATGTGAAAGCACGAGTAGCTGTTGTCATTACTTAAAGGTCAAGCAGATCATGGTCTCACTTATCATTCTAGTTTCCTGTTGTGATTGGAAGATCTGCTCTCTCTAAGAGTTATAGCTATAGAAAAAAAGTTATTGATTAATTTTACTAAATCCCTTCCAGAAGCATTTTTCCATTTACCTTGCTGACTTTCAGGGAAGACTAAGTTCAACTTTCTATGGTTCAAAATAAGTCACTTGTATGTCTTGGCCTCCATGAAAGCACTCTACAGAGGATGGATTGAAGTGAAGCTATACTTGTGGGAGAATGTGGGAAGAAAGGAAAATGATACATTTAACACTGCCCGAAGGAACTAGCCCAAAGAAGACAGGAAATCCCAAAATGTACATCTGAAGTCACTGAGGCTTACTGCAACTCAGTTTTGTTTGAATCAGGTGGCATGAAGTGATGTTGATCCAGAAACTGATGTGCCATGTGGGCATTTCTTCACACACACACACACACACACACACACACACACACACATTGTTAGATTTCTTAATTCCAGTTTAATCAATGAGACTGCATGACTGATACTGAAGTCCATATTTAAATGAGGTTATAAAGAAGATATGGCCTGTCAGTCTGCCTCTCATAAGGTTCTTACGCTTTTTAATAACACACAACACCTCCCCAGAGGTCCTTTGATAGGTAAGGGCATGGGCATGTTTTCTGGTTGAACCTGCAAGAACCATCTGTCCAGTCTTTGGGACAGCTCAGCCTGGTGTTTTTTGTGCAGCTCCAGAGTGCAGGGACCTTTGTTCTCCCGGAGGTTTCTGAACACCGGTGCAGTGACAGAGGGGATGGCCCTCCTTCCCCTGTAGCCCCTGGGCCATGTACACTGGCCGGTCCCTCCCTATGGCAGGAACAGTCGTGCAGCTGCCCACCTTGAGCAGAAGCCTGAGCCAGGTGGAAAGGGAGCTGGGTGCCCACAGGACTACTGCTGCTGGAGCTAGCTCTGGGTGGGCTTGAGGGTATGGGATCCAGAGTGAGAGGAGGGAGGCAAGCCTACCAGTGGGCTTAAAGTAGCTCCCTCTTTAGGGAGAGACTGAACTTGTCTGAAAATTAAGATCCTAAATGTATTTTTCTTACTGTCTATTATATCCTCATGGTACCATTTAATCCTCTTGCAAGGATTTATTTAGCATATAAACCAGGTAACTGTTTCATTACAGCCTGTCAAAAGGAGTAAGAAACTATTTAAAGACTATTTATTAAGAAAATATTTTTTAAATATACGTTTTTCCTGTGCCTTTAGAGTACAGACAGGAAAACAGCAGATGGAAAATGCATTATATTACTGTTTCCTTCGGGGATGAATGTCTTGAATGACTAGAGCAAAAATTTGGGGAGGTATGTTTTTCCTGTGTATGGTGTGGATTTTTTTGCAATGCATGTAAATATACTTTAATCATGTTTGCTAGCAATGTCAGGGTACTTAGTGCATTTCCACAACAGTGTCTGGGTTTTGGGAATAGTCTAGAGAATGTATGTCCTGTTACTGTAATCTTGGATAGGTTTTTGTAATTCATTTATTTTTGTAACCTGGGGCTTTCCACTGCACTGAATACTTGCTGACCTTTAATTTCATTTACTGGAGGGTGGGGAGGAAAGAGGAGAAAAGAAAGGCTTTAGGAAATCCCTTTCCCACCCTGCAAAAGAAGGTAACTTTCTGTTTAAGTCTTGTTTGGATTTAAAGGCTGCAAGCAGAGGAAAAAATACAGATCATTTTGCATCCTTCATAAAAGCCAAATGTTGAAAGCAAACTATGAAATATTTAGGAGCATTACAAATTTGATACAACCCCGGTAGTAGATGAGTATATGAGGTTTATAGAATGCTTGTAGTCCCTGCTGAGCAACCTTTATGCTGATATCATATGCTGATAGTATATGGTATTACTAATATGCTCTAGTTAATATTTCAATAATGCTCACTTAAACTGGGTGTTTTTTATAATGGATTTTGCTTTGGATTAACAATGTACACACCAGATCATGAATCTCTTAAGATGCTTTTCTTCCTACTAAGAGATCATCTAGTTTTCCCAAACTGAAAGTATTTATTCACACAGTTGCTTACTTTTTTGCTGGATTAATTTAATCCACTTCTTTATTTCCATTTCAAATCAATACCAGAGATTTGGTATAGTAATTCTTTTCTCTTGTGATCCAGAAGGTTGAGTTTGTCAGCTACTTTCCTACAGCTGGAGAAAACCTATTTGTTCATTTCTTAACCTTTTGACATGTCTGTTTTTACAAGCCCGGCTGTTTGTGATGGGGGATTGAAGTATAGAGTAACAACAACAGAAGGAAACATCTCTTGTTATGATCAAAGTGTAAACTGAGCCTAATGCAAGGAGGGGGGCTTACACAAGATTTTTGCACACTGAAAAAAAAAAGAAGAGACCCTCTTCTTCCTTCACATGATTGTGTGTTGAATTTTCATGCCGTGTAATAAAAGGTGGATTTTTAAAACTTTTATTTGCATCTCTTAGACAGTATGATTGTAAAATTGACTTGCAAATAGGTTAGACCTATTTCTCCACTATAAAAGCAGGATCAGCAAAGTTGCATCTGTACTTTCTTCTGTTCATGTGGTGAGACAGGTCTGAAAAGTCAAGACCACGGAGCCCTGGATGGAGTTGCTAAGATGCCCTTGCCATTGTAACAAGCAGGGAAATGCAGGAGTTTAAAGCTTTCGGCGAGGAATGGGTTTACAGGATCTGTAAAACACTAAGTGTTTTCTGATGGCTGACCCCAGGCTCGGGAGTGTCACTGGTGCATGTAGCTGCTGAAGAAAGCAGTAGATCTATCTGTCTTCTGTCTCAGGGTATGATATCTATCAAACCTTCAGGCTTCAGCAACTCGGTGCCAGTCCTACTTTTATCACACTTGGGAAGCATAACCATTATATCAAAACTACCTAAACTTGCCTGTATTTTTCCAGTAAGAGTGAATGGTTGTAATAGTGACAACAGTTTAAGCTTCGTCCTTCTTTCTCAAAATAAGTTGTATCATCTGGCAACTGATTATTATTATTATGCCTTATATATATATATAATACAAAGTTGAAAGGGTTTTTCTTCTCCTTGTGTCATAAAAAAATATATCTGAATGTGTTGCAGTGCCAAAGGACACCACAGTGATTACATGTGCTGGAAGCACGTGTGAGATAGCTTCTGCACTAAACTTAGGAACAGTTAAGGTCTATCTACAGCAGCAAAAGTATCAGAATGGGTGTAATCCTGTTCTGGACCCTACAGAGGCACTGGCTGAGGCTTCTGTTGCCAGTGGGACTGGGCATCTGTAGCAGAGAGCCAGCTGTGCCCTAGCTCAGGGCTGATGGCGGATACTGCAGCATCACCTCTGGGTTATGCAGACAAAAACAGCTTGTCTTTTAAGTGCCTAAAACATTATTCTCATGGGCTACTGCTAAGTAATTACTAATGAAAAGTATGATTTTTTTCTCCCCATTTTAGTAGGGTGGCTGTTTTAGCTTCTGATTTAAATACAGTAATTGTTTCCTTAAAACTCACATTGAAAAAGTCCATGGCTAAGCACTTCGGAAATTTGAAAACCTTGACATGCTGCATGCACATCCCTTCTTGTACTGCTTTGGCAAGTCTGAAGGTTTTTTCTTTTCTTTCCTTTTTTTTTCTCTCCTTAAAATGAATCTATTTCTGATGAGAATGTGAAGTTGCATAGTGAATTACCTTTATCTGTACAAAGTATGAGCTGTCGCTGCCTACACCCATTAATCTCTGTAACAAAGGGGGTAAATGAAATGGGCAAGTGGGAGTGCTAAGGAGGGATTCCTAGCTACATCACTATGTGCAGAGTAATATTACAGGCTCAAAGCAGAACCACCAGTATCAGCAATATGTTCCTAAACCAACTGTGTTAGTCTGAAAAGAGAAAAGCAAACATAAGAGAAAGAAATGTCAATACAGGGGGAAAATGGTGGGCTCCAGTATAACACACTCACTTCATACGGCATAGTTATTTTCCTGTTTGCTAATGATAATTATCAGGTCTTTAATCTTAAATATGCCTCTTGCCACCTCTGGATGTGAGAGACAGTGCTGGCATAGTGAGGCTTGGAGTTTGAACTGTCCTTTTCATAGTAAATAGAACTTGATAATGAAAAAACCTCATGGTCCCTCCACTAACAAATTGGCGAATCCCTATGATACTTCTTTTGCTCCCATCCCTGTGTGTCAATATTAGTGTGACTGCTAAGAAAATAGATAAAATGGAAGACCACAACTCAGAATCTTACAAACTGGCAGTGGTGACTGGTTAAGAGTATTGAGTGGCTAAGCATTCCATTCTTGCTTTCCTAGGCTTTCATCCTCTCACATTTCTCCCTATGCAGTATTCTTCCATTGTAGAGTTATTGGCAGATGTAAAGTATTATTAATAAATTATCAGCTGTATCAAGATTTTTTTCTTGTGTATTCTTGTAACAGAAAATCCTTTTTTCCCTGGGCAGGAATGAGTTCTAAATAAATCACATATATCAATATGTGTTAAATGTAGTGATCAAACTGGGTTAGATTTTGTACAATCTTCTGGCAGATACTTCGAGAAACAGTTTGTGTCAATGCTGTTCTTTGAATCCTAAAAATGACCTTATATTATTACACCTTAAAGGGCAAAGGACATTATGGATAGTGAAGCCTCTTCTTGATAATTTTGGTGAATCTGTGCTGTGCTTGTTGGGAGATGGTTTTTACCAGTCTCTGGTAATTTTGCCATTGAAGATCTCTTACCCATGGTGATCCACTGGCTGCTTCTCTGCATCAATGTACACATCCATGTCACAGCTTACCTGTGGCACTCTTCATGTTTTGATGTTGCATTTTTCTGAGTCAAGATGACCTGTAACAATTGCCATGCAAAAGGCAGCAATATGACCACAGTCAGTTTGACTGTTCTTGCTATGAAGTGTTCAGGCCTTCAGTGCAAGATGCCTTTGTCATTATTTTCAAAGAACTCTGCTGTAATTTCATCAGGAGGGGAATGTTTCTCCCAGATTGTTTTTCTAACCTTCAAAATATTTTGCAATGAATTTCTAATTGGCAGGGTCTGTGCATAGTTGAAAGGTTTGAAGTGTTTCGAGACCGTTAGTTTTACATTATAAAGAACATGTATTAACTGAAAAATCATTGGAGTGGAAATTTCAGTACCTTTTGGTGCTCTGTTAAGTGATGCTGGTCAACTGCAAAAGGGGCTTCTTTTACTCTCGTGCTGCTTGGCCTGGCAAATATGGCCTGTGGTATTGAGAGATAAGTGCCTTTGGATTCAGAAATAAGTATAGCTGATTTCATCCATGGCTTTATATAGAAATTATTGCAAAAAAAGAAAAAAATGAAGTAAACCCATTATCCTTCTCTTTTGCTAAATGAAGTTATTTGTACTGAATCAGCTTGCAAATAATTTCATCATCTTACTAAATTGTTATGGCTGGTCATCTGTTTGCATTCTTACTGATTTAATTACAAAAACCCCACAAATCTTTTGTCAAAATCTTTGTTAAGGGAACACTTCAATAGTGACAGAATTTCTATGTAAGTGCAAAAGTGAATGCTTCTTAATGAAATTCTGCCTACGTGAGTCATACATTATAGGTAATGCCAAAGGGGGAAGAGTAGGGAATTGCCCAGCTAAACTTCTTTTAACCTGCGCCTCTTTGTTATAAAATAATGGTAGTCACGGTTTCCAAAGAGATGAGGATTTGAAAAGTGAGCACGCCAGCTAATAGCTGTGGTAACAGGCTGAACTCCATGGAATAATACCAATGCAGCGGCCTCTCGGTGTGTCTCTGCGCCTCCGAGCTCAATAGTGAATGCGCGGCATTGTTCGGCTGTGAAAAGTCTCGGAGCGCTTGGGATGTCAGGACAGACCGAGGGAAACTGATTTTCAGCTTGTGGCCTCCTTGTCAGAGGGCTGGGAGAAGCCTGGGGGCGGTTGGCCATTCCTCACGGCTCCTCTGCTCTACCAGCTCCGTGCTTGTACGTGGCGAGTCCCCCACAGGGATCTACCGCTCAGCAGTGTGCCTGTGGGAGAGGACGAGAGACAGGGGAAGGATTTTTCCCCTCGTGGTGGGTTTCATGGTTGAATGTTAAGTGAAGACTTTCCCTGAGGGAAGTTAGAAAGCGACATTTGAATTTAAGAAAAGCATGGGCATAATAGAAATTATTTCATTGAGGGTTTACAGCTTAATGGTCTTAATTTGATCACAGGTTCTAGAAGAAAATAACTGTGTGGGGGTTTGGGTGTTTCTTAAATAAAATGAGACTCTAGATAAGTAATGAGAATGGCTCTTAAGTGAATTACCTTGTACATTCCCATGTGTATAAGGTACGGAGTTGAGAAAGCTTTGATGTTCTCTCTATAAGCAGGAACGACAAAAGGAATTGTATTTTAGTATGGCTTGTTGGAAAAACCCTGCAGTTCCACCACAGAGTGGATACATCCTCCCCTCCTCAGCACCCACCCTCGCTTGTTTTAGACCATAAAATTGGCCTTTGTGGCCAAGTTTCTCCAAGTCCAGGCTGTGTGTTTTGGGTTTGAGAATTTGATTTGGATTCTAGCTCTAATATTTTTAAAATGAAGGATTTGCTACTTCTTTCTCATATAAAACAAGCAAGTGGAAAACCCGAACAAGGAAAATGGTGGGACTGAATGTCCGTATCTGGAAGAAAGATGAAGTGTGAAGGAAAAATCTGAGAAAAATAACTGCTTCAGCTATGCTAACTGGATTTAAATAGGAGTCTAAGTTTCTGTTTTCCCTGTCTCTGATCTAAACACTGAGAAGATTCATCTGAGCTGTTTACTGAATACCAACAGGTTTAGATGTTGTTTATTGTAGTTAACAAGAACTCTGGAAACTGGCCAATATAGAAGGGCTTGAAGACTGCAAAAGAGAAGTAAAATGGTACTGACTATAAAAGTCAGAAAAGCAGAAAGATGGTAGCAGACAGTTGTTACCCGATGTCTTTTCATGAATGTTTTAAATTTGAGCTACCTTGCTGTGAACCACAAAGTGGTACATTTTTAAGAAGTTTCATGCCCCTCTCTTGTTTGCATTTGTCAGGGGTTTTTTTCCTCCCAATTGACAAAAAATTGCATCATAAATCCAGTGGTCAGAAGAAATCTGAAGATCCCTTTTTTTACTAACTTTCTTTGTATGGTGTTAGATGTGTATAAAATTAAATTAATATACCTCTGAATAGGAATGTTAGAGAATTTTAATACTTTCATTTCTACAGGATTATTTTTCTGAAGCTGTTGGTAAAGAAGGCCCAGGGACTTGCAATATATATACCTTTAATAAAATGACTGTCTGGTTCAAATTAAGCTTTTTATTGCTCTGATAAGAAAGTACAGGGAACGGCTTATGACTCAGGAAGTCAGTCAATGTGAATTATGCACCAAATGTCCTCTGTAACCAAGTCTAGGCCTCTAATCTGTTTGCTTCTTGCCCTGTGGCTTGTGAAGTGTGATTGTTGTCACTGTTAATCTTGAATTCTGATATGGCAATAAATGTTGCAGGCATTGACACCGTCTGCATGTGGGTGCAGAGGCTGCACTGCTCTGTACACTGGCACTGCAGAGATATCAATCTCAGTTCATGCTTTGCTTCATGCATACAAAAACTCTAAGGAAAGTATTGGTTGTTGGGATGGGAATTTTGCTCTCAATGGTTTGTCTTCATGAAATAACAGCAAAGAAGTAGAAGAAAGTATTGTAGACGCTGCAGAAGGGCCTTAAACCAACCCTGAAAGCATTGTGAAGACACTTCTTCATCACAAACATGGAGTGGCTTTCACAGACATGCCTGAAAAGCTGGCAAGGCAGGGAAGGGAGGGGAATGACAAGGAAGGGAAGTTTCGTTTTCATGTGGCACTGTATTTTCTCTGTACTGCAACAGGCTAAGAGGAAAGGCATAAAACATGATGCCCATACTTTAAAAGTACAGAAGTTCCCCCCCTGCCATGGAGTTCCAAGGGGTGATTCCGAAAGACCAAATCAAGGTAAATGATAGTCCTGATGTGATAAGGGTCATCAGTAGAAAATAAAAAATGAAGATTTGGGGTAACTGTGTTTTTAAGGATCTGTTGTTTGTGCCAGCAACAAGACACCTTTGGTTTTTCTGCTGTGACCAGTTATTTTGCTGCCATTTGGCAGTTTTAGTCTTCTTGACCTTGTTTATGTAAAATTCTGTACTTAGCTGTAGAAACAATACAGTGAGAAGATATTGTGTATGTTAAACTCCTTTGAACTTGAACATCTACTTGGTTTCTTTTTATTTATTTTCATTTAAAGGTTTGTGAGATGTCCAAATACTGATTATTGTATTTTGTAAAAATCTGTCACAGTCATTTATTAAATGCAGAGTCCTTTAACTGTCATTGCATATGTTCCTGTTGAAGGGGGATTTTGAAAGAACTGTTAGCTTACTGTTGTAATGCCACCTTAAAAATAAGACCTTATGTTCCCTTTTAGGAAGTTGAGCATAAGAAAACAACTGACTTTAAATGCCAGAGCCAGTCTGTGGTGCAGCCAGACCACCAATATGTCTTAGTTCCAACCTGTGTAGAATTTAAGGATTCTTCTCCCCAAGATGTAAACATGAATGCTGCTTTCTGCAACTTAGATTTTTATTCAAGAGAGGAAACACAGAAGAAAGTTTTCATTTTATTGTAAATGTGAACATCTGTTAGGAGGAGCCTGCTGTTACTATTTCAGTTCTGTTTCAGAATTCTGGTTGCTAAACTTCCTGAGGTGCAGAGGAGGTTCCAGTAAGTGTCTTTAGTTCAAAACCAAGTGGGAGACATGATTTAGCTGTATTTAGAGAAAAACATCAATTATTTAAAGCTTCTGAAACTCACTTCTGTTTGGCATCTAACAGCATCAGCTATTTCAGAGAACTGGCTTTTACGAAATGTGTTTTGTTTCATGTAGGATTTTCATTGGAAAGATCTGAAATCAACAGAAAATTCAGTGGCAGAAGCAAACAACAGACTGTTAAAATGAGTTTAAAAGAACTAATCTGTTTGTGCTAGATACTGTAGTTACAAGTTCTTGTGAAATTGAAAGAGGTGAGTTGGAAAAGGATGTCCTCTTTATGGTCACATAATTAAGTTTTTCATTGGAACTAGCAAGACTGATTCATAGATCCTATGTTTCCGTCTTCTGAAACTGTTTCACTCGCTAAAGTTTATTTTACCTACTTTACAGTGGGAGACAATTAACATTTTTTTAGTCTTAATGTTCTTGGTAAGGTAAATGTTCTTGGTAAGGTAAAAAAAAACGAATGTTGTATGCTAAATTGGCTGCCTAGCCAAGACCTCCCACGTGCTCATGCTGCATTGGGCTTTGAAAAGCTGTGAACTTCAGCAGCAACTTTAGGTTGCTTAGACAAAGTTGAAAACAGTAGTGTGTTACATGTTGGCCTGACGGGACATTTGCTCAGAGCAGTGGATTTGTCCAGGAAGAAGTAGAAACCAGACCTGGCGAAAAAGAACTGTTACAGTGATATGGTGTAGCACGCAAAGTCACTAGTAACGTGCCAGCAGCAAGGCCTGATCCTGTCTAGTGCTGGGTGGAAGGAAGATTATGTGTGGATTTTCACTCTGGCACTAAAGTTTGAGTGTAAAAGTACTAAAACATTCAAGCAGCATGATGTTGAACACTAACTTTTTATGCTCCTTCACTAAGTGCCTTCACACAGCGCAGGCAGAGAAGAAAAGGATATAAAAGCTTTGATTGCTTGTCATCTAGGGCATTACTCCTCCTTGTCATCTAGGGAATTATTCCTCCATATGCATTCATATGCAAGTCTTCACTGAATTTTCATTTGCTCTGATTTAGAAAAGAATTGAACTGTGCCTTTTTAAAATTCTTTTTAAAGCGGAGAGAAGCAAGCCTTCAAAATTCACAAGGAGATGAAAAACAATTATTTTAAAAGGCCTGTAAAAGGAGGATTGGACCCATATGCTCTGTCTGTGTTGCAGTACACCAGCAGCATGCGATGCCTTGTTCCTTTTGTTAGGTGTCTCTGCAGTACTGTATACAGATTAAATAGCTACTGCATTGCAGAGAGTTATTAATACATTACATTGCACTTCCAGGGAAGATGTCAGTGTGTCCTTTAGCCTGAATGTACCTTGTGGTTGAGTTATGGGTAATTTTGAAAATTTTGCTGAGAATAACTTACTTTTTCAGTAAATCCTTAGCCCACTGGGAACTATAGAATAACATCATTCTTAACCTCTATAAACTTCACTTTTTTTTCAAGTTTAGATAAATCAAAGCCTCGTTCCAAAATAAAAACAGGTCACTCTTTTCAAATCTTAATCCTGATACACTAAAAATGTGGTCTTATGCCACTGTACATTCAATAGAAGGAAGCAGGAGATGGAGCAGAGAAATCTATGCAACTCCTAAAATTTAATGCAGATAAACAAAATGCATGAAATACCAGAAAATGGGAAGTGGGGCCAACCCATTATTTTTCTGGCACATCTGTGTACTGTTTCATTTGTGATGCGCATTAGTAAAACAGGAGGCTTTTTGGTTTCCAGTCTTCTGCCCTGACAGCTCTCAGTGCTGTGCACGTTTAAAGTGATGGAGGTTGAGGGGTTGTTCTTGGGGAAATTCTTATGTGTGCGGGAGACTTCTGCTGACTTATACGTGGGGATGAAAGGGAGAGCTAAGGTCAGGTGTGGGTGTGCAGAGATGAAAGAGCAAGACAGAGCAAAGGAAGGATTTTGGCTCTGCTTCCCTCTTCCCTCCACCCACAGGAATGCTCAGGAGAGCTCACTGTGCCAGTTCACACCAGTGGCTGAAGCTCACACTGCAGTGCTGTAGCCCGTTTTTACCCAGCCCCTTGAAACAGATGTGGGACACTTTCTGTCACTGAGTCTTCAGGAGCTTTGTCATCACTAAATGATGAAGCTGCTGATATTACTTCTGTGTCTTAGGACTTCACAGAACTGACCAAGCAGTGTCCTGTGTCTGGTTGATGCTCTACAGGTCTGTCCAGGAGTAAGCTAAAATCTGACTTGGAGGTGATAAAAGCTCAGTAGGCAAGGTGGGCTCAAGGTGTGAGGAAGCAGAAGTCCAGAGGAGTGAGTCATTAGCTCCTGACAGAAATATGTGTGCATGTGGAGCATAGCAAATACCATATTCAAGTGATTTGAGTAGCTGGGTGCTGCGCTGTGTAGGTACTGAGAACTTTGGGACCAGTATTGGCCATTCTGCTGCATTCTGGAGTGCGTCCAGGACTTACAGATATGTGGTAGCTCTGTCTAAAGTATTTTGCACAGATCTTGCAGAAAGATCTTTTAATGTAAATATGTAACTATTAAAAAAATCCGCAGAAGCTGCAGGAGAATCCAGGGAATACACGAGAGAGCACATCTCAGCGAGCTGTGATGTGTCAGTGTGGCAGCTGTAAACAACAGATCTTTTAGCCTGGGTAGAAGGGACTTTCACCCCAAGAGCCCTGACGTTTAGATCAAAGTGCTTCACAGCTTTGCCAATGGTCTCAAGGCTGTCTTTGCTTCCTTTTCTACCTCCAGTTTCCTGCTGAAAGGCGTTAAGGACTGTGCTCTTTATGGATACTCTGAATGAAGCCGAGGCCATGTCATGTACAAGGACAGAGGTAGTGAATTTCAAGTATAATTTTAAAGATAGAATGCCTCTTTGTGGGCTAGGTTTGAGCATGCAGCTGTGAAAGCACACCTGGAAAGTGGTGCCAGCAGCTGGGAACTCTTCTGACTTCTTTTGCCTTCCAGCTCCAAGATGGAAATGTCACCACCCCCTCCGCAGGCAAAGGAGATGTCAGCTTTCTCACGGGTTAGCACCAGCCTGTATCCGTTTTCCTCCTTTTCTGTTTTTCATCTTTTTTTTCTCCTGCTTCTTCTCTCACTGTCTCCTCTCCTTCCTTTAGTTTTTCTTTTCTTTTTTCCCTTTTACTTATCTTCATTGTGATTTAGCACAGAGCACTTGATGGTTTGGTTTTCACATTTTCTTCTAAAATTCATTTCTCTTGCCCTCAAAAAATCCCCAAACCGCTGAAGCTTTGAAAGCACTCTGCAAACGCCTGTTCCTGTTTATGTTAGGGCAGAATAAGATCCAGAATGACTTTATTTCCCAGGATCATCCTATTATATTGCAAGTTCATGGAAGTTTCCAACATAAACACAGAAATTTCACAATACCAGCAAGTGATTTATCTGCTTTACATCCTTATCAATACTGTCTGCAAATCCAGAAGCAAAGCATAACAAATGCTGTGGAAGTGGGGGCTCTGTTTGATGTTTGCACAGTGTTATGCCTGGAAAACTGGAAGTTAGTGGGTGTTGCTCAGTGAAGTGTGCATTTTAAAGTTACCCACAGTGATGCCCATTGTCCTGTCTCTGAATTGCATGATGTCATATGTCATTTAAAGCTCATGGTGATGCCGAAGACTGTCGGTGCGCTGGGAAAAAGGCGATGAGAAAGTTGTGAATCAGGTTTCTGTAAAGCCTTTGTGTTTAGCGTTTGATAGATAAAAGCTGACTCATGCAATATTTCTGGCGAAGGAGCTGTACAGACTAGTAAGAGCTTCTCATTTTACCTGAGTGCTCAATGAGCTAATTCGGGAACAGCTGAAGTCGGAGCCCGTGCCTCTCCTCTGCCGCACAGGTAGGTCGTGGGCTCTTCGGAGAGGATTGGAAAATAGAGAGGACTTGTTCAGCTTGGGTGCGAGGAGCCAGAGACATTCCTCAGTGGTGAGATACTGTCGCAGAGGATTTTCCCTTGCAATAATGTTCTCGGGTATTAGCGTGCTTGGTTGTGACAGAGGCTATTCTGCTTTAAGTGCTGCAGGGAGTGGGGGGGACAGTAATTGCACTGATACAAGCACAGTAGTTGGTGGACTCGATTTCTAATAAATGGGATTTCTGTTCCTCAAAGTTCAGTTAAAATACTTGGCAGAGTATCGTTTGCGACAGCCCAGACTAGGGATCCAATCTTGCAAATATTGTAGCTCTCTAGCGTGATTTTGTTCACAGAGGGGTGTTAGTTTTAGAACTGATACGTGTTCATATATAAAATTTAGTGATTAAAAATCTGCTGACCTTCTCTTGGGCAGTATTCAGAGCAGAAGATATAGGGAGTGTATTTAAGATCATTTGGGACTGGTAGTGGATGGATTTTAATCTTTCTCAGTCAGGAAGCTGTAGAGCGTTTTTGTTTCTCAATTCCAGTGTTGCATTTTGAATTTGATGTAGAAATTGTTCTAAACTAGTTTGCTTAATTGTATCCACAGTATGGATGCTTTATTTGAAATATGAAGATATCTCAGGGAAAAAACAGGAAAGGTATTTCTTGTAGTCTTATCACTTTTTTGTAGCTAAACTCCAGAGGATATGAAGACTTTAGTTTCTGGTAATGTTGGCTTTGTAGATAACACCTGAGGTGCTCTTTTTCTTGCCAGGAGAAAGTCAACAACAATGCTAATCATGAATATAAATTGACTTGTGTGTTTTTAGTTATGCAATATGTTGTAAAATTTCATGTGCAGTAAACAACTTGGGGGAATAAACACCTATATTTATATAGGAGCTGGGGGTCTTTAAGTCAGTTTTATATTTAAAGACAAAGCACTTTATCTCTCATTGTATGCTAATGTTCTAGCATAGCCAAACCTGCAGAGATAATGGAAAACCATTTATCATTACCGTGAGTATAATTACAGGAAGGAGGTTTTTGTTAAAGAAAAGCAATTGACAGAAGAAGGTTATGCATTTTTAGTGAGTACTTGTTTATGACTGCGCACTGAAAACCCAAGACATGCCAAGACGGTTGTTTCGCATGTGCCTTCAGTCTTGTAACTAATGTTAGAGTTGCCTGTTGGGATGAAACAGTAGTATTTCTTGCCCTTGCATGTCTGTGGAGTAGGGAGATGTCATTGTTCTTGCTGGGGAGCACTCTGGGGTCGTGCCATGCCAGTGTGTGTGTGTGACACAGGAGCAGGGAGCTTTGCAGGGGCTGGGAAGGGGGAGAGAGTAACTGAATTAATGTGAAGGCACAAACAAGAAATGACCTTGTTTGGGGAGTGTGTTTCTTTGTGAGTAGGGACAAGTAGTAATTATCCTCCTTTCGGTGCTGAACTAACAAGTAATTACTGTTATTCCTTAATTAAACTATGCAAATTGAACATTTCTTTTTTTTTTTCTCCCCAGCCTGAGTTAAATACCGTTATTCACAGCTGACAAAAGTTCTCAATATTATTTTGGTTCATCCTTGAAAAGGTTCAGTAACCAAAAGGAAGCCTAACAAAAAAAGCAGTGAACCAGACCAGGCATGGGTCAGGGTATACAAGACTTGCTCAGAGCGTGTGCCTCCGCAGGCTCTGGGGGTACCTACGATTTCACACAGTGCTTGCTGCCTGAGTTTTGATGAATGCACCTACCCGCTGGTGCTGCTGCTGAAACTGGGGGTTGGGGTGGACTGGGCTTGTAAATCAGTCCCACAGGGTATGGGACAAATGACTTGCTTTTTATAGTGAGTTTGTATGAAAGATAGAACCTTGCAAGAGGTTACAGGGTTTGCAAAGGCACTGGGTCAGTTATGATTCATAGAGAGCAATCCTGAGGGAAGCTCTTTACTCTCTCCTGACTCTTATTCATTCAACTGTGAATTTTTCGCCACGCATTTGGTACAGACCGTAGGCAGCTGGTGCAAGAGTGAAGTTACTTTGTGATACAACTGCAGAGTAAAACTGCTCTTCAGAGTTCTGAAAAGCCAAATACAGACCCTGACAAGAGAAAAGAGGATGGGCATGTGGCTGTGGCAGTGAACTCCATTCAGCTGCTGCCTGTCCTGATGCACTTGTGACTGCAGAAATCGACTAAAAACTCTGTTCCTGATTTTAAAGGCAAGGGTAATTGTAGAGGTTATTTTCCTACCTAAGTGTTCTAAGATGATCAAGTCCAATAACCCAGTGGTTATGCCAAATCCACCACTAAACCATTTCACCAAGTGCCACATCTACACGTCCTTTAAATACCTCCAGGCATGGTGACTCTACCATTTCCCTGTGTAGCCTGTTCCAGCAATTGACAGCCCTTTTGGTAAAGAAATATTTCCTAATATCCAATCTAAACCTCCCTGGTGCAACTTGAGGCTGTTTCCTCTTGTCCTATCATTTTTTATTTGGGAGAAGAGGCCAACCCCCACCTGGCTACAACCTCCTTTCAGGTAGTTACAGAGAGCAGTAAGGCCTCCCCTGAGCCTCCTTTTCTCCAACCTAAATACCCTCAGCTCCCTCAGATGCTCCTCATAAGACTTGTGCTCCAGACCCTTCACCAGCTCCATTGCCCTTCTCTGGACACACTCCAGCACTTCAGTGTCTTTCCTTCAGTGAGGGGCCCAAAACTGAACAAAGGATTTGAGGTGTGGCCTCAACAGTGCCAAGTACAATGCTCAGGTGGGTTTCTGCAGACAAACATTTGAAGCCTTGGAAGATTTACAGATCCTGTGTAATTGAGAAGGGCTGTAGGTTTGTCACAGCTACCTGTACCTGAGGCAGGAACTGAGAGCTGGGCAGAGCCAGGGCGTGTCCCCAGACCCTGATTTCCATGAGCAGGGTGTTTGGTACAGGACTTGCCAGCTGAGGAAAAGGAGCTGCTTCCTGGTTCTGTGCCATGCTGAAATCCCCGGTCCACTGTGCCCTGCCTTTCTTCCAGGTATGCCAGCTGCCTAGGTGCCTGCCTGCTGCTCTGCAGGAACACTGGGCTTCTGTGCCGTCAAAGCGCACCCGAGGAACATGTTTTACTGGTTGGAGACATAATGGACAAAATTGTAACAAAAACTCTCCACAGAGAAGCCAAATGACAATTTACATCCATCTGGGAAAGGAGTAGAAATGAAGTAAAAAGTAACTTCTGAGGTTAATAGTCAGGATGAGGCTTTGAGGACAAAACAGATCAAGCAGCAAATACTTAAGTTTGGTGTAATTTATATAAAAGTACACAGGAATAGCAATTTGTATAAAAAATGAAGGAACTTGAGTCAACCATGTTGCATGCAATTAATTAGCCATGCCTTGCAGGTGCCTGGGGTTTGCCAAGGTCACTGGGAATGCAGGTGTTAAAGAGCAAGCCCATTTTAACTATTACAACTAATCCTTGGCTTTTTAAATAAACAATGACGTTGTCATTAAACAAGAAAATAAGTGGGTTTGCTTTGGTTTTCCAAGAGATGTTAAGATCTCCAAATGCTTCTTGCTACAAGTATGTCCTATGTAAAATTACTTTTAACATTTATTCCGACTCCAATGTCATTGACATGATCTGTGTTTTGTTTTTATTTTTTATATTAATGAAAATGTTTGCGAAGAAAATAATACATATTAATGCCTTTGCGTTATTATCTGAGAGGCAGACCTCAAATCAGTGAAACAGGGAGAAAAGAGTGTGGGGTAGCAGAATTTCATGGGAATCCTTAATTTCCCTCCTAAATTTAGCTAATCAGGTGTTTCTTTGTCATGTAATTTTAGTAAATACCTTGGAGTAAGCTAGCGGAAGTGTACCCCGTTATCTTGTTTATCCTGTGCGTTTTTCAAGGGGGGCGTTTTTCATTCAGCAATGAATTTCCAACTTGAATGTGAAAAATGATCCAAAGCTGATAACAAAAATACATTCTTTCTTATCAAAAATGTATACTTTCTTATCACAAGTAGTAGGAAGGCACACATCACTTTCTGTGCCCAGATAGAAACAAGAGAATTTCGCTGCTTTTTTCTGTTTGGTTTTTTTTTCCCCCTGGCTTATTGCTTCATATTTTATTTTGGAACTGATACTTGATGTAGTTGATTCAAAAAGGGTAGGAAAACATGCTTCTATGCTTCAAAACTGGAAGAACCTGGGACAAAGAAAGGCTATAGATTTTCAGACTACAAGGTAAAACCAGAGGTACAGAGGTGCCAAATTAGGTTTTTAATCTAATGGCCAATTTCTAACCTGTGTAATGGGTGAATTACTTTCAGTGTTAATTCTATGCATCACCTTGAGGGCAATACTTCTTCTTAATAGAAAGCTAATACCATCATCACTGAAATGGCACTAGTAATTACTCACATAAAAATGAAACTTATGCATTCAAGGTAGGCCAAATAAATCAAAACATTCTTCTCTGGGATTTTATTTCTGTTTGCTTTGGATTTATTTTGAAAAATAGGAGAGTTGTTTTCAGCTTTGAATGAAATTCTCCCCCTGCTCTGTGTCCAGGAGGTTTCTGCTTGTAACTACATATCAAGTCTGCCTCAGTTCTAGAAGGGCCACCTTAAAGGTTGGGCGGGTTTGATTTATGGTTTCTTTACTGAAACTGTTGTCAAGAGCTGTAATTACTGGTATGAATTTTTGAAAAGTTGTCACTGGACTAAAATAAGGACTAAGCTACTGCTCTGTGGGTAGCTTCAGTATTGCTTTTCTTCCTAAATGGTCACAAGTTTCCCTTTTTCACAGCCCAGACATGATGAAATTCCATGAGTTTGTGGCAAGATTTTTTGGGGAGGACGCTTCTTACTGAAACAAAGCTTTGAAGTATTGAATTTACCTGCAGCTGCTTTTGCAGATTCTCATGCTGCATCACTCACAACTAGGCCAGAGACAAATCTGCATTGCATCGTGGACAGTGTCCTGCAGGGCATTTTGGCAAGGAAAATAAAGCAGAATTGAAATGCTGACAGGAAGACAGACATCTTATTTTGTTGTTGCACTGATCTGAAAAACAGCTTTGGGTCAGTTCAGCAGGGGGTAATATTCTGGCTTGAGCAGAAGAGTTTTAGAATTACTTATTTTCCCAGTAGAAAACTGAATTATTTGGCAGCACTCTTTCCTGAGGGGACTTTTTCTTCAGAAACTACATTATTTTCACTGGGAAATCATTCTGCTTTTAGTATTTTTGTACAAGCCACAGAGCTGGTAGTTGATAACCACTAGACCGTTGGCTTTACAGGATTCAAAATGAAAGACACTTTCTGGTATCACTGTATGTTTCTTGAGGTTTCCAAACCTTCCAGACCAGGGTCAGTGCTCAGCTGTGAGATAGCAGGGACTGCTCCCAGTAAAGTCGTGGGGGTCTTTTTTAACGTTAGGGAAAATCTCTGGAGTTCTGTTTTTCTCCTGTGTCGAGCCTGAGCAGTGGATGTGCTAGCAACAAGCCCAGCACACTGGCACAAGAAGGATGTGCCAGAGACAGAAGTGTAAGCAGGAGGAATGTGATGCTTCTGTTGTAGCCCTCAGTGGGGGATCTCCCCACAACCTAAAAAGCACAGTGACCCCCAAACCATGTTGTTCTGGTTGTCTTTCGGTTTAAACAGAGTTTTGGCAGCTTACTATGCAAAAAGCTTTAAAAGTATCTGCTGTCAACTTTTGTGTTATATGGAGCAGCAACAATAAACCCACTTCTTCTGTTTGTTTGTTTAGATGACTTCCACTTAGCTCTTGATGTTGTACCAGCTGTGACAGAGGCCCTTGACTCCAAGAAGAAGGGGGAAGATTTGCACAAGGAGAGCAGATCTTTCCGCTACTGTGAAAAAAGCACCATGGACCTGTCAGACAGTGACCGTCCTGTCAGCTTTAGTTCCACTTCCTCCTCTGCATCCTCCAGGGACAGCCACTGCTCCTTTGGAAGCAGAATGACCTTGGTTTCAAACAGCCACTTGGGTTTGTTTAACCAGGATAAAGAAACAGGTGCCATCAAGCTAGAACTGGTCCCAGCCAGGAGATTTTCCAGCAACAAGACACGCAAAAACTCTGCTGTGGAGCAAGAAGATCCTGAGGAAAGCCTTGAGAAAAGGCCAAGCATGCCAAGGAAAGCAGAACCAAAAGGAGCAAGCAAAAACTGTGCGATGTCCCTGGTCACAGAGCCCACCAGTCCGAAGCTCCTCTACGTAGACAGAGTCGTCCAAGAGATTCTGGAGACAGAGAGGATGTATGTGCAGGATCTAAAAAGCATTGTCAAGGTAGGGGGCTTGGTTAAGATGGTGTTAACTGTTCCATAGTGCCATTTTTTACATTGTTTGATTTCACAGTGGGACAGATGGACCTGACAATGGAACTGGCATTTGCTGGTCTTTATAAATTAGTGTAACACCATTGTTCTGGTGCGTTTCTAGTTTTGATTTGATTAGATAAATCTAAGCTGTTACTATGTGTTCATGAAGAAATAACAGAAAAAACGACCCTATGGCTGGCAGCAGTAGTGAACAAAGAGCGATAAACTCTTTGCAGTAACAAAAATTTTTTGTATTTACAAAAAAAAAAATTAGATTGCTCTGTGTCCTAGAATGTATAGGAAGAAGCAAACAGCAGACAGCTTTAACTGCCTCTATATATGCTTTATCTGAAGGGTCTTACATACTGAGCTTTCCCTGCTCTCCCCAAGTCCTAGTCCTGCAGGTTCTTTCCTGCGTTTTCCCCTGTCGCTTTCATACAACTCACGGCTACAATCTATTCTCTCTCTGTCCTTGGCCTGTGGTATTGAATATGGCATATGTATTTGCTGGAAAATACTGTTGTGTGTGGCTGTAATATGAAGGAATTATGTTTTCTTTAATACTACTTCTGAATGGGTGTAGCATTTATTAGCAGCAGTAAAGTTTTTGTCCAATCCCTAGCCTAACAGTACCTTTCATACCCTCTTTCTAGGACAGGGAAAAATATGGATGAGTCCTTCTGTGGATTGTTCTTTTCACTCTGTACTTGTATCTGTGCCATCAGCATCATTCTGCTTTGCATTTTTGAAGATGACAATTGAGTCCCTTGGCTATCATTTGTAGCCTAATGCTTTACCCACAAAGAAGGGTATCTTGGAAGGCTCGTGCTGTTTGTAGAACTTAGAGCTCCAGGTAGGTGTTTGAAGTCATTTGAGACAGGAAATATCAGCCAGCTGGAGACACTCTCCCCACCTGCAGCTTTATCCTGCCTGGTCCTCCGATAGCAGGGGAAAAATGTGAAGGCTTTGATAACTCGAATGCACATTGTGATTAAACACCAGTACCTCACCCTGCAAAGTTTTCAGAAAGGTTGCTTTTTCTGCAAGACTTCCTTGGTTTCCGTAGCTGGTGCTGTTTCACTACATTCAACTGTTGCCCGAGTTTCATTTTGGAGAGTTTAAGGTTGTCAGATGCTGCAGAACCAAGTCAGCTTCTGTGCGTAGTAACCACTCATCACTAGGCATGACTTCCATGGCTTTGGAAACCTTAGCCCTCACTCATCCTTCTGTGGAGCAAACTGTACAACTTGAGAAACTGAAAACTAGAATTAATACTTGTAACAAATTTTCCAATTACGAGCAGGAATACTAGTAAATGCTTTCTAGAAAATACTTAAAGTATCGCTACAGCAGATGTAGAGTAAATAAGACAAATGTATTTTTAGTTATGGAAGAAATGAAGGAATTGTGAACCTGTGAAATGCCCAAGCCTGTTTCCTGCAGCAGCTAATAATGAATCTAGAAAGCTTTGTGTGAAAGCTTCTTTGAGACATGGAGTGGTTGGCAGTGGAGCTCTACTTAGGTCGGTGCTGAGGATCCAAGGGCTTCAAAGGAGCTGCTTCTGAGATGGTGAGGACAGTGGGGAACCAGCTGCCTCAGCCTGTGCAGAATGTTCTCTTGGTTTCAGGGGAGGGAGGTGTGACTGGGAGCAAACTTCTTCGGAAGGGCCCATTTTATATGTTTCTCAGGATTCCTTTCTGCACAAGTTACCTTAGCAGTGCTGCAGTAATTCACCCGGGATTCTGAGAAGGTTGGGAAGACTCCACAGACATCTGTAGGAGTCCTGTAGCCTTACAGATCTTGATTATCTGGGCCTCTGTGATTTGAGGCCATTTAGTTTGGCAGGCAGATAACTGGTGCTGGGCCAAACTAAGATGAAGGGAAGCAGCTTGATTTGTCTTATTTTCCAGATAAACATGGGTCAGATTTGGCAGCTGGCTAGGAAATGGGATGAGAATGGGAAAAGGGGAGCTGGAGAGAGGTCAAAGGGCAACTGCTGCCCAAGAAGTGTGTGGGAACTGAAGAGATACATGAAGGTGGGAGCTGGTAGAGTAAAGCATAAGCAAGTGAACCAGTCTTAAATGGAGAGAGAGAAAATAATTAGTGGGAAAACAATGTGAGGAAATGAGGGAAAACCCAGGAAGTGGAAAGTTAAGGTACAACATTGGTTGGAACTGGAGCTCTCTAGCGAGTTTTCAGGTGACAGACAATACAGAACCACCGGTGGGGTCATCTGGTCCAAACTCCTTGCTCAAGCAGGGTCATCTTAGAGCACATGGCACAGGACTGTGTCCAGATAGTCCTTGAATACCCTCTAGTGAGGGAGACTCCGCAACTTCTCTGGGCAATCTGTTCCAGTGCTCAGTCACGTGCACAGTAAACAAGTTCTTCCTCATATTCAGGTGGAACTTCCCGTGCATCAGTTTCTGCCTGTTGTCTGTCACCCTAGTGCTTGGCACCACAGAGAAGAGCCTGGAAGCATCCTCTTGACACCCTCCCTTCAGGTGCTTCCCCTCTGTCACCTCTTCTCAAGGCTGAACAGACATGACTCCCTCAGCCTTTCATCATAACAGAGATGCCCCAGTGCCCAAATCACATTCATTGCCCTCCACTGGACCCACTCCAGGAGCTCCATGTCTCCCTGCTGAGGAGCCCAGAACTGGATCCAGCACTCCAGATGTGGCCTTGCCAGGGCTGAGTAAAGGGGCAGGATTCCCCCTCCCAACCAGCTAGCAATGCTCTTCCTAAGTCTCCCCAGGATACCACTGGCCTTCTTGGCCACAAGGGCACATTGCTGGCTCATGGACAGCTTGGTGTCCACCAGGACCTCTGGGAGCTTATGTACACAGTCTAAAAGTAGTAAAGAGGGCTGTTTTTTTTTGTTTCGGGATGGGCATTTTTTGGCAGAGGGAGGGAGAAAGAGAAGGGAGGCAACCCACGTATGAAGACCTAAAAGCTGAAGAGGTGTCAGATTGAGGATAGCATAAGAACAAAGAGGGAGAAATTAATAGGTGCTATTTTAATCACCCTCTGCCCTCATATGAGAACTGTCAGTAGAGATCTAGTCTGTTGCTTTTTGTCCTCTAGTAAAGGGGATTTGCTGATGCTACATTCTCTGCAGGCAGTGGAAACATAGTTAGAAAGAATATGTTCTTGCTGTTGTTTCCAAGACTTTGAAACAGGTTTCGGAGCTGGAACTGAGAAGGTGTCAAAACTCACATCCATGAATCTATTCTCTACATTTCTGGTATAAAGCAAAGCAAATGTTCCTTTTTTTTTTTTTTTTTTTTTTTCCCTTTGGGTGGGGATGCTGTTTGTTTGGCTTTTAGGTTTTTGGGGGGTGGGAACATTTTTCTTTTAGTTTCAGAGTGTGTGTGGGGAGGTTGTTGGTTTTGTTTATTTCTCTTGGTAATTTTTTTTTAATATATCCACGCTCTTTCCCATTAGCCAGATAATTAATGAATATGTAAACCAGGATGGCACCCAGTATTAGCCCCTAGGGTATGCCACTAGCCCCTGGCCTCCAATTAGACTTTGTGCCTGTGATCACTACGCTCATGTCCTGTTGGTTCAGCCAGTTCTCAGTCAAACTTACTGTCTGCTTATCCAACTCCTACTTTTTCAGCTTGTGTATGAGGATCTTAAGGGAATTAAAAAGTCTTCCTGAAGTCGATATCCACTGCTTTCCATTCATCTACCGAGCCAGTCATTTCATAGTTAAAATGTTATCAGACTGGTCAGCTTTCCCTTGGTGAATACCTGATGGCTGCTCTTGATCATCTTCTTGTCTTTAGTGTGCCTGGAACTGGTTTCCAGGACTAGCTGAGCACAAATGACCTGTTAACATGGATGATGTGAAATTGCATGTAGGATCTTGGTAGTAGTCATAATACCAGCTTGTTAAGAGCTAGCCTAGAGCAGTATTTTGGGCAGTGTCCTTTCAACCTATGTTATCCTTAGAACATGAAGTTGTCATGCCTGAAGTAAAACCCTATGGAAGAATGGGGCAAAATAGAATTTTGTCCTTTTTTATGCTTGCATTGACCTAATGCTGGTAGGTCATTGGTAAGTAAGTAAATAAGGTAAAAAGTCAGAGCTTCTGCTGCCCTTTGAGTATCTGGGTGATCTTAACAGTGCCAAGTTGATAGAGAGAAGTAAAAATTGAGTTCATGGGATGCGGCTAATGTGATTTTTAAATGATCCTGGAGACCTGCTGACGTTTTCCAGTTTTCTTTCCAACTCCTGACAAGAAGTATTTGGCAGGCTTAAGATGAGTGAGAGGAGGCCGTACAGGTGCTATTTGGTGCCCTTTGCTCCAGGATAAGCATTAAAAAACAACTGCTTTTCTAGCCAGTACAGCCATTTTGTCTGTGACCTGGAAGGACAGTTGGGTTAGGATTGTTTTGAGGCACGCTGCTGTGATTCTTGCACAGGCAAGCATTGCAACAAGGATAGAGTGAACTTTTCCACCATTTGGTATGTTTTATCAGATGATCTGTTAAGGATAATTACAATTTTGAACGAGTGCAGTTTGAAGCTTGTTTTGGGCAAGTTTGTGATGAGAAATTGGATACCTTTGCTTCCTGCTTGTGTCATGCTGACAGGTGTACTAGCCAGGGCAGAATTCACTGACCTTTTCCTCTTCAGGACCTAGCCTGACTTTTTCAAGTAGTGATGTAGTTAGAATAGACCTAAACTTCAATTAGAGTCACTTATTGAAGTGAATTTTTTTTCCCCTGAGTAAAATGCTGTCCCTGAAGTTATAAAAAAATCTGTGTTTGCCCTTGCAGTTCATAAGAGTCAGAAGCCCCCATTCATAATGCGTATAAGTGCTTGTAACTGTAGAAAGACATCCACATTTGTGTTTTACCTTTGCACAATGCAGGAATAATGCAAATGCACTGTTACAATACTTGCATCTGCATCCCTATCAGTATAATAATATAAGTAAAAATATCTATTAAATAACTAGAAGAGACTAAAGTGTGCGTTGTCAGTCTGTTTCACATATATTTGATGCCAACAGAGGTTAAGCTTCAGAAATCTTGAACTCCATTTGAAATCTGGGAGATTTCATTTATATAAATGCATTCCTCTACCCTTTAATTCCAAATGTGTCCTTTTTTTTTTTTTTTAAACCATCCCCACTGGAATAGTTGAAGTCTTTGTCCTATCTCCTCCCCAGGTGTTTTGTCCCTGGTCCCTTCTTTTTATTCTTAAGTCTCCTTGTTTGAAAAAGTCCCATCCCCCTCTACACAGTCTCCTGCCCATGCTCTTGCTGCCAATCTGTCCTAAGTCTTGTCTTCTCTCAGTGAATCCCATCTGCATCCTGTCAGTATGCTGTCTCATTTCCTCATGTGATTTTTCACTTTTTAGTATTTCTCTTTCTCATGCTCTTCATCTCTGTTGAGTCCAGAGCTCCCTCCATAGTTCTCTCAGCAGGCCTGACAACATTTTCATCACCATTCCTAATTTTTCTGCCCTCTGAAGTTCTGTGAACTTAAGAGGGGTGTCTACCAAGCTTTGTTCACATTTTTTCCTTCCCATTTTTCTGTACTATTCGTTTATGTCTCCTCTGCCCTGAAATCGCACAGCATGCTTTTCTGTGCTGTGTATGGTTTGCAGAGAGCTGCTGAGACAGGGGAACAATCTTTTCCCCACTTTTGCCTCAGAGGATCAGATCTGAACCAGATGTTGCTGGCCGCACCTGAGAACAGCAGTGGGTGAAGACCTTGTGAAGCCTGAGCTGAACCTTGCAAAGGACCATTGCTAAAAGTTCCTACTGAAGATATGTGAATTTTGAATGTTTCTCCTCCCCCCACCCCAATATGGTCAAATATAGGGGAATTTACATTGAGGCAGCAAAAAAGGCATTCTCTTAGAAACAAAGTCTCCATTATGCTTGAATCTGCTGCTGTCCTCCCCTGAGACATGAGGATATGTTTCATGTCCCTGCTAGTCAGCCTGGGGGTGCTTGCCTTCTTGGGGGAAAGGTCACCAAAATTTTTCAACATGGGGAAAAAAAGGGCATTCTTTCTCAAAAAGCCTCAGGGGAATGGCTTTGCTGAAATCTCCTAGAACAACTCCTCAGGGAGGCAGGTTTCTGGCGTGGAAAGCTTCATCTGAGGCAAACACGTCTGTCGAAGCCATATACCCCTTGCGGGGTGGGGGTGAGCCTTGCAAGGGAAATGTTGGATGTTTGAGGTAGATACTTGTTGGGGCACCAGTGATTAAGGGAAACCCTTCTGAGAGGAAGTTGGTGTCGGAATGTTATTGTTCCCGGTTTCCTGTCTCCCAGTGCTGCTGCTAGAGGATGTCTCCTTCTGTGTTTTAAGCAGTTAGTTATAAAAGACAGCTCTGAAGACTGCAGTGTGCACACTGTCGCTTGTGGTGTGTTAAGTAAAAGCATAGCTGCTTGTGCACTGGGTTTGCTGGACGGTGTAGCTGGATAGTGGATCTTTGTAGATTCAAAAGCTGGGAATTCCCATATAGCTAAGGCATCCCATAAAGTTTGTTCCCACATTATAGTTAATTTCTATATGTGACCTTTTTTTCTATGCCTGCTAGCTAATCTGCATACCTGAGAAAGATACTTTTGGATTGCTGACATAAGTTGCATGTGAATATTTGGGGGAACAATTTAAATTACCTGAAAAACAAATAATACGTTTTGCATAAATGTAGTATGATTATGCAACAGTGGTAAGTTTAACTGTGATTAACATCTGTTACATTTTTGAGCTGAACTTTCTCACTGCTTTTCTCTCATCCATGAAGAAAGAGCGGTGTCAAATTATGACTGACCTCCCTAGGGAAAGCTTGGCTTAAAAGCAAGGGAAGTTTTCTCCAGTAATATTGAGACATGACAGCTGACTCTGAAGCATTTCAGTACACGTCCAAGAGGTCTTCTTGAAGTTTGTGAAGTTTAAACATAATTACAGCAATATAAATCAGAGCAGAAGAATGTTCCTCTTAAAAAATCTGTAATTAATTTGTAAGTAGCTTTATTAGAGAACATTGGTGTTGTGTTTTGTTTCTGGAGTTGCTATTTACAAATCAGGCCCAGTGCAGACTGCTGAGAAGTGAGGTAGTTAGGAACACCACAAAGTAAGTTACCAAGCAGGTGCAAACAGCTCTTCTGGCTACCCTTAAAGAAATACCCAAAGTAAATTAGACTTCTTTCTTCTGATACATTGGGATAGTTCAGTTTTCCCTGCTGACTTCTTCCTTCCTGTATGTGAGCAATATTAAATATCCTTAAGCAACCTAAAGTAATAGAGGTATACACAAACTGGTTTTTGTGTTTGTCTTAAATAGTTTTAGATGAGGTTGTTTCTGGAACTCCGAATGTTGAACAAAAGTGTTTTGCCAGCTACATATGCTGTAAACTCCTCATCGTATCGTGTCCTTTAATGATACCTGACAAAAGCAGAAGCAAAACCCAAACCTTGCTTTTCTTGGCAAGATGGGAATGGTTCTGGGTTTTGGAAAAAGAGGTTTATAGCTGTACAGTAGGAATATAATGTATTGTGGACAACCAGAAGTAGCCTAATAAATGACTTGTGTGGTGTAAGCATCTGCTTATGCTGTAGCATGAAAGGGAGCTGTTTGTAAACTAACTTCACAGGAAATACGCAAAGCCAGGGTTAAATGCACTGATGCATGGTTTTTCTTATCTGCATCATCACTACTTCAGTCTTACTTCTGCTGGCAGCATTCATAAATTTCTTTCGTTCAGCATGTTCCCAAGTACTTGAAAGACACTGAATAAAATGTCATTGCTGCCTTCTGTTTCCTTCACCTGTACTTAGCATCCAGTTCTTATCTTACAGCTATGCTGTAGAAACTTGCAGGGACAGAGACGGTCTTTGTCAGGTGATTGCAGAGCTTCACTGCTGGACTGGGACCGCAAACGTTAAGACAGCACAAATGTATAGCTTTGGGTTTGTTTTGAGGTCAGCTCTGTGTTTGGACAGCACAGAAGGGTGAGTTACACTGCAGTAATAAATGAGCTGTCTATAAATGTACAGTGAGCCTTTCTTAAGCTGTGGGTGGGAGAGAAGCAGCAGGGAGGGCTGCTGCTCTTCCAGGGAGCCACAGAATTGCCGAAAAGCCTGGCTGCTGTTGCTCTTGTCCTCCCTTTTCTGGCAGCAGGGCGTAAATCATTCGACCATGCTGTCTGCAACCTCCTACCCACTTGCTGAATGTGAATGGTTATAGATAAAAGGATGGAAGTTAATCTTCTGTTCCAGAAAGCTTTATTCTTTCGGGAGCAGCGAGGCAAGGGGAAGTTGTAATTTGAATATGGAGTGTGCCATTTGGGAGTGCTGATGGTAGGCAGGGATTGAAACGCTGTTCCTGTGACTGCACTGAGGCTGGAGCGGGAGGTTGTATCCCTGCCTAGGGGGATGTATGGAGCCCTTCTGAGATTCAGGAAGTAAGAAAAGAGAGGTCTGTTCACCTCTGCCCTCCATCTTGTGTCTTACTGGCAGTGGATAAGGAGCTCCACAGAACAGAGCAGCAGCAGCTCTACAAAAGTTTATAGACTAGGCAGGAAAACTGTGAGGAAGAGGTCTGAGAGCTGAGAGGCAGGGAGAGGAAGTATAGCTTATGCTGCAAAATTTCCAGTAAACATTACAATGTTTCAATGAGATTATATATTTTTTGCAGAATGATTGGAATTTTCTGTAAAGAAATTTCAACATGTGGAGGTGATATCTTAAAGGCAAAGTAATTTCTGCATTTCCAGCCAGGCCATAGTTTCTGGAATTTTCTTTGTGTATTACAACCGTTTCCATTTTGGTCTATGAAAATATTTGACTACTTTTATAGTCGTTATATCATTGTTATTAAATATTACTTGTCAGTGAACAATGTTCTAGTAATCCATGACCTTCAAGCCTGAATGCTTAACAAACCACATAGTAGTCTCTCTCTTTTCCGCTCTTACCACTCCTGCAAATTAAGGTGTGGAGGTAGCTGTTATTTTTCCTGGTTTCATGAGAAGACCACTTTGCAAATAAGACACTTTAAAAAAGTTTTTCCTTGCAAACCACCCACTACTATAAAGTTCCATTTCACTGCTCTTCGTATATTAATAATAAAAGCCTCTGGGAATCATGTGGTTACTAAGGTTAAGATAAATGTGTGTTTGGGATGTGTGCAGATTTTCTCAATTTTGCTGGGTTTGCATTTTCATTCTTTGGAAAATAGACTCTTTCAGTTTCCTTTCTTATGTTTTAAAATAAACATTTCTGTTCTGGAATGTCTCATTTAACTTGTAAGCATATTGAGATCTCTTTTAAAAAATGTTAACATTCATTTGCCTTACAAATTGAAGAAAGTTTATTTAACAGGGCAAGGGTCTATACCACAAGGCTCAGGCTCTTTTCCTGGGTAATTCATACATTGGAAGGCCAAATATGCCTTTATTAATTCTCAATACTTTGTTTGGTTGTGGTTCAATAAGCTTATAATCAGACCAACTAAACTGTGTTGTGATAGTTAATTTATAGATGTCTTATGGACATGATGAAAAATTAAAGATGAACTTTAATTTTTTTTTTATATTTTTAATTACTGAACACTTTCAGCTGGTACTTTTTTGAAAAAGATTGAGATTACTGAATGATGATGATGATTGACACCAATTATGTAGGTCTAGAAATCTTTAGAGCACTTCATCTGCCTAGCAGCCTTGAACTATTTGAAATCTTAATTACTGTTAATTATTTTCATTTGGCTGTTTTCATTACTGTAGTTTATTTCTTCTGTGTCTCCTCTTAACTTTAGAAAGGCATTAGATGAGGGCCTCACGTTACTCCGTAATGACTTGTCGGTAAACTACTGATAGCATTTGTAATCCCGTGATCTCCACCTGTGCTCTGAACCTGCTTTTTACCACACCTCTGAGCAGCAATTTTGAGTGCCAGCTTATGGGAAAAAAATCTTGTAGCTGTGATTTGGCAGTGGATGCTGGCTGATAACAGATAATAAATGTGGGACATGGTTTTAATCAGTGGGTTTCAACTTCAGTAAGTTAGTGTGCTGAAGTATCTAAGTTGGGTTTCACGTGAGTCTCTGTTCCCAGTAATTTACCCACAATCATCTTTACAGATGATGGACCATTTATAGGACTCGTCTGCGTACAATCCATGAATCACAGTTTCAGTTTGAGTGCTTTTAATGCAATTACAGTTTGCTTTAATTGACAGCCTGCCTTCTAAGGTGTCTTTTTAAGATGGGAGATTTTAGCATGGAATTCCTGCAGTTGAACAAAGGAATAGTATTGAACTTTGTGTCTCATGAGAGCAAAAATTCACTACAGCAAAGAAGGCAAAAATCCATGAGAGCAGTCCATACAGGCAGGCTGATAGTCCAATGCTGGATCAGCTGGTGACAGGTTTTGACACTCCCAGAGAGCTTAATAGGCACAGCATTCCTGCTAAAATGGCTTATGGGACACAAGAGGAAAGCATGCACTGGGCAAAAAGAAAGGACATAAGACCCTGTACTGGTAGAGTAGGCATTGTAGGACATGTGCCTCCTTCCACATCAGTCCAAGAAGGAAGCTGTGGGGCAGTGCTGGAAATTGTTACAGGCATCCTGACACTGGGGCAGGGGCAGGAGGATGTGCAGAGCTTGCTTTAAAGGCTCAGGCTCTAAAGCAGCAAGGGGGAACCCATAGCTGCAGGAAACTGTTCTGCTATCTCCCAGCCATGCATGCTGGCAAGGCAGTTGTCCTTACTTGGGGCCCCAATGAATGGATTCAGTGCAACAGAGTGTTGAGGGACCTCTCACTGACAAAGTTTTCCACGCTAAATTTTTAGTTCATTTCCTGAGACTAGCTGTGCTCTGACAGCTTGGAAGTCCTGTGACAAGATCTCCTGCCTGTTGTGTTGTTGACATTGATGTGCCCTAGAAATTTCCAGCCTTGTATACAACTGTGCCTGTGCCCATGTCTACATGAGCACAACTGTTGAAAGGCAGCCTAAACCAAAGAAAGCGTGTGTTTTCGAGGTGCGAGGCATAGTGTTAGGACTCAGGAATTCCTCACTGCTAATTTTGGCTGACACATAACTCCCCCCGTGGCTTTCCATGCGTGTGGATGAAGCCAAGGGGACCTCCTAGGGGGTCACTGCTTCCAGGCCTTAGTGGCTGCAAATGGGACAGTGTTTTAACATCTATAATATAGGTGAGGAAGTTGATTATCGAAAATCTGTCCGTCAGGAATAGCTACATAGAAAAAAATACTTAGTTTTTAAAAAAATCCACTTCTGTAGGTAAAACTTAAGTTAATACTGTTAAATTTAACTTATTTACAGACCCCTAACTGTGGAAAGTGTGGGGAGATCTCTGTCATGATCACCTTACTCTGCAATGTTAAACAGTGGAAATAAAACTTACATGTGCTTCTCTATTTTTAGCCTTTCCTCATACCATGTTCTCACGAGTGCTCCCACCATCAATCTTTGCCCTTTCCACATGCAGTCAGTCAGCAGAGTATCGTCTTACTGTGTCACGCTTTATTGCCGCTACCCGCGGGCTGCGTGTGAGCCAGCTGCACGTGTACATTGGCACTTCTGAGGAAGCTGGCTGGAAGCACAGGTGAGCTCGGTGTGGATCCTCCACCATCTGCCCAGGGCCTGGGGAGAGGACTGGTGCTGGCGAGGTGGCCTCCTGCCAGCTTGGAGACTCTGTTCTTCTGCAGGGAGGAGGAGGGGAGAAGAAATCAATCACAAACTACATCCAGTGACAGATTGTGTAAAGCAGAAGGGTTACTTTGGCTGCTCCCGTTTGGAGGGTGGCTGCCTGTCAGTGCCAGGAGGTCTTCTCCATGTCCTTTTCCCTTGATGGCAGAGTGAGTGCTCTCCAACCATGTCCTTCAACATGTAGGCGTGTCCTTTGAAGCCCACCTGCCAGGCCTGACACACCCATTTCCCAGAGCTTTGCTGCTGCTGCTGACAAGTGGCAGTCTTACATGCAAGGTACCAGGGGATGTAAAGCAAATGGAAAAGTGGGGGAGGAAGCACATGGAGTGCAGGAGCTTTCTGCTCACACTGCTGAAGGGAGCAGAGGAGGATGTGTCTCCAAGTCTGTGTCGTTCTCAGAAGGACCTTGGCTTAGGCTGTTGGTCAATGGCAGGACTGTGCCGTGCCTTACTGTGCATAGCCCCAGGTAGATGCTGGGCTTTCAGACCTGTCCATGCCTTTGGCCTATGTGAGGGTTTTCTAGCTTCAGGTGTCTTTAAAAAAACCCCCAGCAAATACCACTAAAAGCAGAAAGTAGAAAGATGTGCTCACAGAAATTATCTGCTTTATTTAAGTTTCTGGGTTTGCGTGTAGTGAATCTTTATGGTGGACAGTGCAAGCGTTTTTTTAGGTTTCAGTCAGCCCTAGGACTCATAGCCGAAGGAACCAGAGTAAGAAAGCAAAGTATGCTTAGTTTACAAACGGACATTGCCTTTGCAGAGCACAGCAGTACTTTAAATAATTGAAAAGAGCTGCCCTGACCAAGATTCATCATCCTTGGCCACCTGTTGTATGGATTGGATGCTATTTTTTGAATCACAAGGCATTCAGAGTATGCTGCTATACATGCTGGATAAAGAAATAAATAAAATAAATAATGGGGAAAAAGAACAGGAAAAAAATCAGGCAAAAGGTGAATTGGTACATATTATAGTTACCTATATTATTAGAATAAGCACTGGGAAGCATTTTATAGTGCCTATTCTAGTGTACATCTGTTGCACAACTTTCTTTGTTTGCAAGTGTGTGGCTAGGTTGGGCAGCATGGCTCTAGCTATCAGGCTACAAATAGGATACATTTTGGGGCATGTTTTCCTTCTGGCCTGCAGCCTTTTCCTCCAAGTGGTGTGGAAGTAGTGCTTTGGTGGCCAAGGCTGCCGAGCTGTTTCAGTGGTTCCTCTTCTGCACAGCCATCTGATTTTGGCCAAACACATCTTTTTTGTGTAGAGGGGAGTTGGGCAAAAATATGTCCATGAGTATGGTGTAGTACCTAGGAGGAAAAACTGCTTTACTAGTAGCACAGGTCTAGGGGGTATCAGAAAACTGATGGTCTGAGTGATTCTTATGGCACTGCCTGGATCATGTCCTGCTTGATTTAATATTACCTATCCCTCCTCTGTCTGCAACACTCCTAGAAGCCATTGAAGTTTTGATAAGTACCTGGTTTTAAATATTTTTAGGTCAGAGACTGAGGTTTTGTGATATAAGTCCTCAGCTCTTGAACCCAAAATGTGTTGCTGAAATCAGAGATATAGGGCAGCTTTACTTTTTCCTGCAGCTTGTTTAGGTGTTGGAAGGCAAATTTTCCTAGTGGGTAGAATTTTTTTTTCTTCTTTTTTGGTATTGATATTTAATCAAATTTTCAGTCTTGTTTGCCTGCCTCTTGTCAAAGGTGTACCTGTGCAACCACACTGCTCTTTTAACAATTTTGCTTATCTTTTATATGCACACTCCTGCCCTGTAAGGGTTTACTAAGAACTTATAGAGTATATATGTTTCTTGCAGAACAGGATAAAAATTGATTCTTGTTTTACAAGGCAGTGGCTTTTACCCACTTTTTTAGAATTACTATGTTAATATTAGGATTAACATTATCCCTTTTAATGTGTAATTATCACATTGCCACAGTAATGGCTGATTTGTACTGTGGTCTGAACAACAATAGAATAGATTATGTTTTTACAGTGTGTGTGTTCAAAGGAAAACCTGGGTGGCTAGATGAAAATGTCCCACTAATTTGCAATTGGTTTCTAAAGTTTGGTCATGGAAAACATTAATCAATATGTGAAAATAATTTTGCTCATTTTGTGCTTTTCTTGACAGTTTTCTCTCAGTTCTAGTTCATATAATAGGGTTTTTTTTTCAGCCTCTGAGGTTAGTGTTTTCATCATTTTATTCCTCTAGAGTTTTTTTTGGGTTTTTTTTGTGATTGTGGAGGAGGAGATGGTAGTCAGGATATGCAGCTTCTAGCAGACGTTCCTTCTGATGGATTTGGCATGATGAAAGACAAATGGGGAGAACGTCAAACCCAGCAAGGAAGGCAGGGCAGTCTGGCAAGACTCTCCTAGTTTTTGGAGAGTTTCAATGAAAAGGGAGGAGAAAATTGTACAATACCATGAGAGCAAACCATGGTCCATAAATCAATCTAAGGAGACTGACATTTGTGAGGGGTTTTTTTCTCCTACGAAGTAAGCTAAATGTTTATGCCATAACTGCAGAGAAGCAATAAAAGGCAAAGGTTATAAACAAATCATTCGGTGCCGACAGAGGGTTCATAGATGCTGACAAGAAACAAATAAAATGAATAAGGCTGGTACTCTGTTCTGATAAATTTCATTGATTTCTACACCAAGTCATTACGTTTGCAGCCTGCCCTGTTATCTTGTAGCTCCAAACCTTTCATTATGGCTCCAGATGATAACAGCTGTTGATACACAGCAGTGACTAGCATGGGGGTAAAGTACCATTTGCTGAGAAATAATTAGGAAAACCCCCACGTGTGGGTAGCTTTGATCTGCCTGTGGTGTTGTCCTTGCAGAGGGCATTGTATGCCAGTACTGCATCTGTTTCCGGGATGAGCTCATGAAGCCTTTATGGGAGCACACGTGCGCTATAAAGCAGTGTAATCAGACAGGTCCCACTGGCTGAGTCAGTGCAAGCAGTGTGCTGCTGTGCTGGGCCTGGTCTTCATGACACCACTGCGTTAAGACTGTCCAATGTCTACCTTTTTCACAAAAACACAGATACCAAAATCAGCGCTTTTTGCTGCTGTCACTACCCTGCTGTCTGTGCCACACCAGGCAGTTTGTCTTTACCACAGGTATCTGCTTACACCAGTAACAGCAACCTAAACATGTTTGTAGTCTCAAGTCAGCAATACTGACAAAGATAGAAAGGTAAACCAGGAAAGCAGTCCCCAAATTGTGTCATTTCCTAGCAGTAAGAGGTGAGGTATAAGGTAGCTCTGAATCCCAAGTGTTTTGAGCAAATAACCATCTCTCCTTACCCTAGGTAAGCACAAATCCACCCAGTAGTTTCTGGTTTGTTTCTGATCTGAGACTGGATGAAGAAGGGGGCCTGAAGCACAGTCTGAAGGAACTTCTAGCAAGAGAGAGCACAGACTGTGGGTGTGTGGTGTATATAACCTGATACTGGCATATGTTACAGGAGTGCAGGAAAACTGCCAAAGCACCTGCAGGCTGCTGCTTGGCAGCAAGATTAGAAAGGTACCTGGTTCCCTCTTTCTTACTAATAATTGGTAAAAGACTGAGAAGAGTATGTGTATGTGGAGGAAAATCGGGGTAAGAGGACAAAAGGAGCAAAAACCAGGTCATGCATATAACACTGCCTACAATACTGGAAATAACTGTGGACTGCTATTTTGAAGAAACCCAAGCTCCAGCTGTGATGAGATGAATGAATTTGAAAGGAATTCCTCTTTATTCATTGAATGTGCTATATGGAGTTATTTATTGTAAGATTCCCATTCCTCTGCAGCCCATCCTTACCATATCGGTTCAGGGTGCTGCAGTGTCCCTGCAGTGCTAAAAATGTTTTCAGAGGATCACAATTCCACTGGAGCTTTTCTGTTCTTTGCTTTTATATGATGAAGACATCTATTTGTGGTCAGAAAAGGCTATTTGTTTAATAGTATTACTGGAGTAGCCCTGAATATATCACCTACTTCTGCTTTTGACCTTGTGTTCTGCTTGCTGCAGTCCTGTCTGCCTCACCATCCTGAACCTTTTTGCTCTTCTGCAGCTTCTGAGTATAAATAAAAAGCTGAAGACAAGTTCAGGAAGCTTGTGGGTGTGGTTCCAAAGACTTCCAGCGCAAATATATTTCAAGGACAGGTGTGGGCTCTGAGGCTGCTGTCAGCCAGTAGAGTAAGGTTGGATGCTGTCACAGGAGAGATGACATGGCTCTCCAGGGACCTGCCTACTGCCACTTGTTGCCCTTCTTAAAGACATTGAGGTTACCTTAGGATAGACTTACTTGCTTTCCCCTGGCAAAAAATACTGAGTTTTGGGGGTGATGAGGGGTACCTTTAACTGGAGGTGATATCAGAGTGTGGATTATTGATAGAGAGAAGGGACAAGAAATTCTGCTGATACGTAAACCTGAATCTTGGTTACACCTCTGACTTTGCTGACACTATTGGACACTATGGACAGAAGGACATGGGCATGGAGGCTTAAACACTGCAATTCTTAACCTTCCTTATGAGGACATCTAGAAACCAAAAGTCAGATCCTTGGTTGATTCAAACCCTTTGTCTTCACAGAATTTACACAGAGAATACGTCTTGGCCAGTGTATGTGTTCCATAATACCTTTTTCTTTACGACTCTGGAACACAGTTACATCCTAGACATTTTCATGGCCTTGCTGGCATTTTGCAGGGTTCCTTTCTTGCAGCACCCTGGAATGCTGTGTTGCTTTTGGGAGATTGCCACACCACATTGTCTAGCCACAGGCTAAAGGATTTTATTTATTTTTATTTCACATTGTTTCAGCTGTTTTCACTTTTGTTTCCATACTCCAGCAGAATTTCTTCATGAATGTGGCAGCACATCAGGTTTCTTGTTTTATGAGTTTTAGTTAGTTAAATAGCCTGCTGGATTTGTTTGCCCTTATGTGAGAATTTTAATACCGTAGCAGCAACAGAATGAAAGGTGATATTGAGCTCTTATCAAAGTGAGGGAAGAGGTGGGAAAGTTGTTCTCCCAGAATACTGCTGATCTGATCTTTTTCTAGCCGTCATGTTCTTAAGTCCCTGGATGAGACTATCAGTCTTGTAAGTGCAAAAAGAAATCTTTGCTAGAGTATATAGCGATGTAATTTGCAGTGTAACACTGTGTGGTAAATTGCATGGACATAGATACATTGAGATCTGTCTTCTACATACTCTGCATTCTTTGGTAACCATGATTTTTTAAAAAGTAATTTATTCAGTGGTTGCTTTTCTGAGCCTTTGTTGCTTGCGTACTTTCTGTTCTTCGTTATATAGCTTTTCTGTTACTAAGACTGCATTAAATGACATTCTTCATCTCTTTTGCTTTTTTCTTTTGTCTTTGAGCCAGCCAAATCATCAATTAAACTGTCACTGTGAATGAAATCTGAAAACATTTGTTTATCAGTGGCAAGAGAAACATTGGCTGTCCCGTCTAAGAGGTACAACTTAGCTTTCAGTCTTTTGTTATTTTCTTGGTTTCAGGGAACAGATAAGTACTGTTACCGTTCATAATAGAGTGACTGTTCCCAGAGGGGCTGCTGAAGGCTTTATTGTAATAATGAGGTGAAACTGATATGAAGAGACTCATCTTGTACAATAAAACATAGCTCTGTTTACTGATCTAGAAAAGGAGGAATTGTCTGAAGACTTCCCTCTCGTTTCTCTTGTAGGATTACCTTGACTGTATCACTGATCAGACCAAGCTCTCCCTGGGAACAGAGGAGCGATCGGCCCTGTTTGGAAACATACGGGACATCTACCATTTCAACAGGTAAATTCATATTTAACTAAGTGAAAACAGTTCAATAGCCTGTATTAATGAGAGGGAGCAAACCAGCCAGGTCCACTTTTATCACTTTAAAATGGCCAAGATCTATACATTGAGAAATGATTTAATTTTAGTTCTAAGCGAAGTTGGTTTGCTGAGACCAGATTTTTTTTTTTAGCGGTTTATTTGATGAATCAAATGTGGTCTCCATTTACTTTTTCTGCTTTTGTGCTGGGTGTTTACATGAACGTAAGCCTAACCTGCTCTGTGCCTTAACTGAGCATAATGCTAGACCACTGTAAAAGAAATTCTTGCCTTAATGAAGATATGTTTTATCCCTACTGTATCGGCTTCTTTTGTGTACCGATGCACATCACCTAGGTCTGGCTTTTGTAGTGTTTTATGCTACTAGGTACTCCCTGAATTAATTTCTCTAAAGTGTATTCAAGTACCTTTCCTTCACTGAAGTTTTCTGTTCAGTATATTTCCAGCCTTCTCTAAAACTCTGCAGATGGGATTCCAGTGTATATTGGGAACCTGAAGTAAAATTTCTTGCTTGCAAAGCTAGTGCCACATTGTGTGGGATCTCCGTATCTGCAGTTTTAAGAGCATGCTGCTGCTACTTTTGTCTGAATCCTCTGTTACTATAAAAATTATTAACTTACTCGGCATTTAAGGAAAACCTGAATATTCAACTGACGCAGGAAATATATTTCGTTACATATATTTATATATAAAGTTCCCACATCTTTTATATCCCAGTGCTCCTGTAAAAGCTCTCTTAGCTTTGCTGTAGTTGGCAATACATCTCCCAAATTACTGTGTTCTTTGAAGGACAAGAGATAATTTAATTGAATCAAAAGAGGATTCTGAAATGGAGCATTTATGTCAAAGATCATCTTCAATGTTTTTCCATCATCATGGGAAGTTCCTTTTAAGGGCTTTAACTGCTGGGATTACTGTTCAGTGTCAAAGGAAGGAGTGAGAATGGATCTATTCAGAATTTATGGACAAAGATGAAATCTAAAGTCTTTTCCTGAAGCTTAAAATAGCTACTGCAGGGTAATGGAAATATGCTTAACTAGAAAGCTGCTATGTCCTGCTTCAGCTGCAACAACTGACTTTACTGAATGTTTAACAGCTGGAAAATACATAGTGGGAGCATGCTAAAACAGGCTCATGGACTGTTTTAGAGCCATGAAACAATGATTGTGAGCTTACAGGCTCCCAGTGGTCACAGAGTGGAAAAACACGGTCCTGGACATTATATTTTCTGATCCTTCAAAAGCTAGAAAAATGATAGACTTGATAGCTAGGATGCATTTATGCCAGCTTCATTGCAAATATTACCTACTAAAAATACTTTCCATTATGATCAGTTTTACAGAATTCTTGAGCTGTGCAGAAAAAAAAAATTGCAGCAGTTAAAAAGAGGGGGAAAAAAAAGGCAGTTTTGGGCAATTTTAGAGATAAGTATGTTAGAATGGTTAAAACTCACTGGAAAGTTGTCCAAAGCCTCTAGTAAATTACTAATTTATTTCAGGCCTTCTGATATAAAGTTCTGCTTGGAAATTGTGAGTTCTTAAAACTGAACACTCACTGTAGATGCAAATATAGCTTCAAGGATTAAGTTTACTCCTGTGTGAAATTTGGCATGTAGCTTCTGAGTCCTAAACATATTCTGGAGCCTTCTTATTTATTCTTAGCTTCAGAAAAAGGTCCACTTGGCAGTTCTATGTTAGTAGTTTCAGATGGTTTTTGTGAGCATGATTTTATAGATTCAGAATTACCTTGTTTCTCCTAACTTTGAATTTCACCATTAATCAATAATCAAAGGTTTCCGTCTTGGGTTTTTTTCAGGCTTGCAGATCTGAGAAATTTCATTTCAGTAAATAGGATTTTCTCTCAGCTAAATTACACAGGATTTTCAGGTTGTGTGTTGAATGGCAAAAATGGTGGTCATCATGGTAACTGCAAGCTCCCTGATTATGATCTCTTTTTGAAAAACTATTTCCTTCTGAATTCCATGGTGGTAAGGTCTGGCTTCTCCTGAGGAGAAGCCATCATAAAACCAAAAAATGAAAGCATCCTAAAAGGCATTGTAATAAGACTTTCATTCATTTTACTTGAAAAGATAATGAATGCACTGTATGCAAAATTGTCAGTCTTTATGCTTCCCTCGCTCATCCCAAAGGACTTAGCATTAGCTCCAGATGATGTTCGTACAGATTCAGATTTTCCCAGCCCATAGTAGCCCAAGCTATGTAGCTCAGTATGTGGTCTTAGGTGGCACTGGCACCTGTGTCATGCTTCAGTCTGAATCTTGTTCGTGATTCAGCTGAAAGAGCACGGATTTCCTCCAGCAGTGCTCGCTCGTGCTCCCTGCCTGCCTGGCTGGCCGGCACAAGACAGTTGTAGAGGCCAAGAACTGTGACCAGCAGAAAAGCTCTGGATTTTCAGGTGAACAGGACCAACGCTATTCTCTATTGTTTTTTCTGTCTCCTGCCAGGTACTTAAATGTAGCCTATAACAATAGCTCTGTTTTTTCACGTGTCAGCTTGGTGTTATTGGGATTTATTTAAGATTTTCAGGATGCCTGAGCAAGACAGTTTTACTGTTTTTACAGTGGCAGACTGCTGTTACCAATCCTGTTCTCACCAGCCAGATGAGACAGAAAAGAGTGGGTAACAAACTCTTTCAAAACCAGCCCTTGCACTGTGGACTTGTGCTGAAGACACAAACCAGTAGTCTATTTACCACATAAACATTGACTCATTGCTTGAATATATAAAATCTTTAAATGTTCCTTTTCTGTATCATGAAGCAGAAATTACATGGTTTTATTGGAGACCAGTAGGAATAAAATGACAGTCTAGGTGCTATGTGCTCTAAGCCATCAGGACAATGTCTGACTGCCAGACAGCAGGAATTCTTTGAGCCTGTTTGACATGTTTGATGTTATTTCCAAAACTCATGTGTGGGACAGCCAGTCAGTATAACTAGTGGCTGTGGTCACTATTGCTACAGCTTGCTTCTTTTGCTGATGTAAATGAGCTTCATGAGTGTGGGGTATCAAGCAAGGGTCATATTTTTATTCTCATTTTGATGAAGGGAGAAATTGAGGTATAGAGGTTAAATTGTCACTGTACAAAGTGACTTAGTGACCACTGAACCTAAGGTCTTTGCCTCTCTTTGTTCCTTGTGACTGCATGTTGATTTCTCCCTTTCCTTCCTCCAGTAATTAGGGAGGCAAAGAACAAGTCAGGAAACTCTTTTGGTTTACTGTTTTTTGTACATGCGGAGGGAAATTGTGTCTGCTTGCAGGGGAAAAGGGTAGTTCCCTAGATACAGGCATAGGAACTTTTAGGCAAAACTTGTTCAAGGAACCAGCTGTGAATTGGGAGAAAAGTAGCCCTAAATGGAAAATCATCTGTGGGAGTGTGTATATGTAGGGACGGGAGGATGAAGGGTGGGGGGAGGAGGGTGAGGAGGGACAGGAGAAGAAGAAAATTCTATTAGAGAAAGTTTTGGCAGAAAACTCAGTTTTTTCTCTCATTTTTCTGAGTACATCTTTCAGTAAGACTGAAAACTCTTTTGATCGAGAAGTTACCTTTGAGGTTTTCTTCTTCTACTTGAACTCTTTCTTTCAATGAATTTGCTTTCGATAACTGAGTCTCATTCAACAGCAAACAGGCTCCCTTATTGCTTTGCTCCTGTTCAAATGAAGTAATTTTCTCTTTGACATGTCAAAATTATAAAATCCTCTCGTGTTGTTTTTATGCATGTGGAATATATATATATATAAATAAAATACATATATATATATATATATATATATATATTCCCTTCCAGAAAACTTTTTTCAGGCTAACTGATTTATCTTGAATGAAGAGACACACTAAAAGTAGACTAATTTTCCTGAGTCAGCTTCTTAACATTCTTCATGTATGAGAAATATGTCCCCAGTTCTCACCAGTTGTTTTCATAGCAGTTCATCATCTCTCTTGGTCAAGTAAAGCTTGTAGAACATAAAAAGTCTTTATAGGACAGTGCATGTGCTTCAGTAGCTTTTAAATTTTCTTAGTTTTATATCATGTTAGTTTATATACAAGCTACACAGCTGTCTGACTGCACCACTATGATTTTTGTAAAAGCAGTCAGTCACAGAGCCATAGAATAGTTTGGGTTGGAAAGCACCTTTAAGGGTCATCTAGTGCAGCCTCCTTGCAATGAGCAGGGGCATCTTCAATTAGATCAGGTTACTCAGAGCCCCATCCAACCTGGCCTTGAGTGTTTCTAGGGATGGGACATCTCCCTGAAGGAAGCTTTGCTTAGCAGAACAACCAATCCATAGTCATCCTGATGACTTGAATTTTGAAGTACCAGGAATATAATTTCCTTATATTTCTGCCTGCAAATAAAAAAACCCATCAGATGGCAGGAAGAGGGGTGTCAAAGGGGTTCTTGTTCCCTTTTTAGGACTCCTTGCATCATTAAGTGCTGCCATGAATGGTGCAGCAGTGTCTGGTTCTGAATATACAGGTCTATTCCAAAGTGTGCCATAGCTGTCTTACCTTGTTGTGTTCTTTGTTTTAGTGAACTTCTGCAAGATTTGGAAAACTGTGAAAATGATCCTGTGGCTATAGCAGATTGTTTTGTTTCCAAGGTAAGCCTGCAGCACCAGTTGCAGAGTGATATGGGGGAAGTAAGATTAACTTATTAGCTTTTGAGACCTAATTCTGATAGCTTGTGTAAAGTTAACCAAGAAAAGTCAGCAAATCTATGGAAAAGGAAGGAATTTCTCCTAGTAATTGATAGAAATATACCTCTGATTTGCATTTGTAAAAAATCAAGACAGAGACACTTCAAAAAGTGTATCCGGACTGGTGGAGCTGTTTATTGAGTTCATTTTTAGGGTTTGCTTTTTTTTGCCGACTGTTACAGGGGTTCTCTTTTTTACTTCAGTCTGTTAATGTAGGTGATCAAATGGTACTCCAGTTATGCCTTGTCAGCTTAGAAACAACTAGAGAATAAAACTTGGCTGCATTCTTAGAAAAGGCAGTAACATTAACATTACAAAATGTGGCCATATTGTTTCCTGAGATTTTTTCCTGCAACCCACAACTATACCTTTAATTTTCTTTTTAAATGAGATGGCCCAAAGTCTAGCCTTAAGATTCAAATCTCATTCTCTCTGAAATGCTTTGAATTTCCTGAACATTGACCTGACATCTAAATTCTATTGGGCAATGCTGAAGCCAAAAATAGGGAGTAAGGGAAGTTTTTACATGCAGGAGAGATACAGGGAAGGAGGTGACCTTCATTGTAGGAAACACAGAGAGCCAGTCAGGGAGAAGAGGAATGGCTGTAATGAGTAGGATAACAAGAAATTAAATAATTTGGGCTACAGTTGATGCTAGTTCACTGCAGGCTTCACCGGAGAATCTTCCTAGGCCTTGAATCTATGGAGCCCAAATGTGTTAAAAAATAATGCTATCTCTGTGGTATTTCTGGAGGAAGAGAGGTCATGTAATTGTTCAGACTTGGATAATCTCTCTATAGCTGTGTTTGCCTTTTTGTATGAAAAAAACCAGCAAAAAACCAAAACGAAAAAACAAACACAGAAGACCCCCCAAAGAAACCAAAAAGCCAAAGCCTGTCATGTTTTATACTTTGTCCTGAACTCAGCATCGCCAGCACCAAGCACTCAATGTAATAAGTCTAACACATGGATTTAGGATTAACGAGACCACCCTCTTATTGTGGTGCAGTAATTTTTTTGGCACTGTTGTAACATAAGGGATTTTATAGTGAATTAGAGTGGTGATACCAGCTAAGTGCTGCTGTTGCACCAGATCACTTGCTTCAGCTGAGTTTAAGAAAGTTGTAATTTATCTAGCAATTGGTCTTTTGTAAGCACTAAGTCACCTTAGTGTTGGCACCACTACTACAAAAGTAGGATGCATTTTTGCCCCACTGCAGTGGGGTTTATGGCATGTTTATTGCTACAGATAGCCTGGATTGAATTGAAGGAGAGAGAGAATGGGATAACAGCAAGTGCGAAGTCTTGCTTCTGGAACAGAATAACCCCATGTGCATGCTGGGTCTGGCTGACTAGGAAACAGCTTAACAAAAAAGATTTGGGGTCCTGGTGGGCAAGAGGCTGTGAGTAAGTCAGCAGAGTGCCTGTGCAGTGAAGGCCAACTGGGAGGCCTTCAGGGTATTTACAGATAAAACAGTTTGGAGTTGGAAGGTATTTCTGCTGTATTGCTTGCTTATAGCTGCGACCGCTGGGACTACTCCTGCTGGGATGCAAAACAGAGATGGCGCAACTGATAATAAGAAGTCCAGGAAAAAAATGTTCTCATTCAAACTGGCCAAGTGAAAGGGCTTGTCTAGTAGACTTTCTGGCCATTGGTTCCAAAACCCATCTGCATATCATTGCTTGTGCCTTTTGTTCCCTTGTCAAATGCTTTTAGCATTTGTATTATTGGCAGGCAACTGCCTGATGGCTCAGAAATTGCTAGAGATTGCAGTACTAACAGGCATTTTTTAGCTTCATCCAGACAAGTGCAAACACTTGAAAGGAAAATCAAAAAATACCAAAATACCCCACAGTTCTGGTTTTGGCCGTGAGGATTTCATTACAGCAACTGCTGACTGTCTTAACAGACTCCAGTTGTCCATTCTTGGTTGCTTGGGCCTTCCCAGCACTGAGAAGTGGAAATAAAACTGCCTTTTTTGGCAGCATGTGCTCCTTCAATCTTACGGGACTTTGGCCATTTATTGTTTCATTGCTTCGAGTGCGTTAGATCTTCACTGTGACTTAAGCATGGGGATATCATCATGCTGAAGTCATAGCTCGCAGCCTTAGCTAATGGATGTAGCTGTGCTGGAGCTTCTTGAATGCTTCCAGTGGAACTGTGCTTAGGTTACACGAGCTCTGGATCTAGTGCCACTTTTTCACCCTACTGTGAATATTCGAGGTGTTGGGAATTTTAAGGTATAACCAAGTTTTCACTGTAGGTACTGTGGTTGCTTTTTGCACTCTTATGAAGCTCAGTAACTGCATGAAGTAGAAGTTGTTTCTTTCTTAGGATTCATGTGAAATCACACAAAGTTGGTTTGCATGTATAACAGAACAGTTATGGTTAAAGTAACTCTGGAGCTTGTTGGAACTAAAATGTTTTATATTTGTGAAGACATCTGGGGAGCTTAATTTTTGAAGTTTTTGAATTTTTGAACTTGACTTTATTTAGTTTTGCTCAATACAATTTCTTGTATAGCATATCATACTTCTCTCACACAATTATACATGACTGTGTTTCCTGCGTATAACTTTCATGTTTGGGTAGTAACAAGCCTTGTAACTTCTAAGGGAAAGGACTATCAAAACACACTTTAGCGTATTTTGAACAAAACCACATAACTGTGGATTTGAATCTTTATCTTAACATCTTTTGTGCCGAGTGCCCAAAGTAAATAGCCCTTAAAATGGCAGCTTTGATTTGTTAACAGACTTCAGCAATGTCTCTAGTCTAAACTAGCCAGTAATGTAAAACTCATTACCCAATAAAATAACGATGCAAAGCTATGACTTTATGGAAATGTAAATATTTAATAGCAACTTACAACATTGTATTGAATCCCTCTGCTTCCAAATATTTTAATACTTTAATAACTCACAGGCAGATAGACACAAATGAAGAAAAGCACACTTATTTTAAGACTTGCTATCCAATCATGAATTGCTGTCTTTCTGCCTCAAGATGCAGGTGGTGTGGATGGGTATTTGTTTAACAGTATGGGATGGCTGCTGCATGGAAGTTACCTGTCTCTGAGGGTAGTGTTGTACTAGCTTAGTTTATACCAGTTCTGATCCTGCCTCTTTGTCTAGAAGAACTGCATTAACACTAGTATGTGGAAGTTCTTGGGCACATTTTGCTGGTAACTGTAATTGGAGACTGATAAAAGGTTCCAGTGCAAGCTTAGCTATGGCTTAATTATTCACACAGATGACTGTTTATGAGGTTTTTTTGCCAGTTCGACCTTTTATTTCCATAGTAAAAATGCCAGTGTTAATTAGAAGATTGACTTCAGTATTCTACATGTTTACAGTTAAGTGAGTTGTTTTAAAGGAGAGCTGAATTCTGGCACATTGTGCTTCTCACTCAGCACCCCAGAAATTCAGAACATATGTTTTCTGAAAGGCACACTAACAGCTTAACCAAGGGGAAAGGGGGAATTACTTTAACCTAGCATCTCATTAGTGAGGAGGAGATCCAGGCAATTTGCTTCAGTTTGCACATTGACTCCACTCATTTTCACAGTGTCCATTTTCTTTTAAAGTGCCTTTTTTGGCTATAAAAAAGCACAGTGCAGCAGCAGTTGAGGGAAGATCTGGAATGTATGTGGAGGAGATGCAGAGGGAATTGATTCCACTGCGAGGGAGCAGTGTAACTATAGCTGGGGTCTGCTCACACTTGGCTTTGCTTTTGAGGGTGGCTTGCAGTCTATGCGGACAAACTCTTACCTTGAGTCTCAGGTTTTTGCAGCTTCTACCACAACAGCTTTGGGCCCCCAGATTTAAACTGATCTCTGGAGCAATACCAGTCTCTGTGCAGAGATCAGTTTTGATCTGGTCTGAAGACAGTTGATGTGAACAAAACTATTTTCAAGCTGAGTAAGTTTAAGAATGTCCGAAGAAACACTGATGAGCATAGCTGGTGTTTTCCTTACGTTGTGAAAGTATTTGGGAAAATATTAAATCCATCTTAGCTCTGGTTTTTCTGTTGCTCCTGTACTGAGCAGTGCAGTTTTGTCAGGATGAGGAAGAACTTCTCTTGAAGTGGTTCTCTTGGCCACTTTCCCATCATGTTCATGTTAATCTGGCCAGTGCCTGGGCAAGGTGTATGATGTTGATTCACAAGGGATCTGCAAGTTTGAGTGCATATCAACAATCTCATCCTGGAGGCAAAACACATGTCCTTGACTTTCTCCTGGCACTGTGCTCGCATTGCTCGGTAGGAGTAAATGCTCTCTGATGGTTCTGTGTGGTGAAATGAGCTGTGGCTCACTGGAGCGAGTACACACATAAGTGCAGTACGGCATTTGGTGTTATGTCTGTTCAGAAAGCAGGGATGATTGTGAAACCACTCTTAAGGTTTAGAGGTATCAAGGGCATAAGAAACTATCTTTCTTTTATTTTTTTTAATACAAATTTGTTCCGTTTAATAGCTAGACTAAAATTCTTTAAAAACCAAAAAAACCCCCAACCCATTAAAAGTAGTTTTGACCTTGTGTAAAAAACCCCAAACCAAAAACCAAACCAAAGAGCGAGAGTGTGAAGAAGCTCTGGGGAATTTCAGACATGCTTTTGATTTTGAGGGGAATGTGCATGCAGCCTGCTCTGTAACCCTGAAGTGTTTGGCCTTGTTTGTTTTACAGATAGTACTTTCATTGGTTAAAATTTCACAACATATACTCTTTTCTTTTTTGTTTGAAAGGCAGAATAATAATGTGATATGAGCAGAATATATATATAAAAATAAATTGGCTCAAAGTGTTCTTTACTCTGCTTATGAAGTAGTTCTATAAATTGTATTATTCTGTTATCACAGCCATGGGAATATCTTAGAATTTTTACCAAAATCCCCTTAATGAAAACTTTGAATTAATATATGCATATATAAAATAAAGTACATTTTTTCACCATACTGAATTTCACTTTAGTGTTCTCTCTTAAGCACCCTGGCTTATTATGAGTGCTGTCTAGTTTCGCATTGATTGCCAAGAAAATTACACAGTGTAATATCTGCAGCTCTCTGAGGTTTGCTAATTCTTCATTTTGAGTGGAGAGGGTTTGGAGCTGTGGCTGGGGTTCCAAGCATGGACATGAACTGGCTGTGACACAGGCCTGCTTTCTCTGCATGTCGACACAGGGTGTAGGTACACTGCCACAAAAACTAGCTGTGATGACAAAGTCAGTTCAAGTGTGAAAAACCAAGTTAAATAATTTAACTGTATTTGTATCAAGACTACTTTCAGTTGGTTTGTTGGCTTCTAAGAGAAGAGCAGTTTAATAAGCTTACAGCCCACCAGTGAGGAAACGGGGATCACAATCCCCTGGGGAAACATTTATTAGAAGTTTGCTTGAGTTATTTTCTTCAGAACAGCGAATCCTGAAATGCAGTAAGACATGCTGAAATGAATCGCAATGACTTGTACTCACGTAGAGTAACATCTTACTTTATGCGGGGTCCTTATGGATCACTGCTCAGTGGAGAGATGAATGGCACAACCTGCTTTACCCTGGGGAGAGGGGGCTGAGCCCAGTGCTGTTGGAACTGGCAAAGGGCACTGCCTGAGAGGGTTCTTCCTGATGAATGGCTGAATGAAAATCAACCAAACCCCAGCAGTGAGAAACAAAAGCCACAGCCTGTGTCAGCCCTCTCCCCAGGGGTGGTGCTCCTCAGAGCACTGTGCCTTCTGTGAATGCAGATGTTTGGTCTTGCCATTCACCAGCAACGACCCCTGAGAGACAGCCCCTCATGGAGCACAGCGATTGTGCTGCGGAATGCCAGAGCCTATTCTGAACATTCTTTGACTGGAAATTGGGGTCTTATTTACTGCTGGAAGATTGTGTTTCATCTGTCTAAGGCGTAGGAAAGAAAAAGTGTTTGATATGGGGGAGCACTTTGCCATTCTGCAGTGCTTTTTTAGCCTTTAAGACTCCAGTAAGCTGCAGAAATTGTGTGTTATTTGGGATAGTAGTTCATAGGCAGATGTGGAGTTAGAGCACATGGGAATGTTTCTTGCATGGAATTATATGATGATTATTAAGGAAAAAATCTTAGGCCAGGGAGGAAAGAAATGGAACTCAAACTTTAGCTCTGAGAAGCTCGTCAGCATTAAGTCTGAGCAATTTCAGTGTGACAGGCAAGTGTGGAAACCCACCCAGATCTAGTTACAACTTGTTGGAGTAATAGCTGTCTGCTTTCATGTAATTTACTTTTCAAAAAAATTGCTTTTGTGGCTTCTAATTTCACGCTTAGACTGTGCTCAAATGTGAAAGTATTTATAATTACTTGAAAATGGCACAGCGAACGTGACCTGTGAAACTCATTTCCCCCAGTAAATACACCAGGGACATGGTGTGATTCTTGGGGTTGTCCTGTGCAGGGCCAGGAGCTGGACTTCGATGATAGTGGTGGGTCCCTTCCAGCTCAGGATATTCTACGATTCTATGATACAGGGGTGCTTCAGCACACAAAAAAACCTAGATAAGCGCAGCCAGCTGTTTCAAGGAGGTATGTGTAGTGATGGTGTTTTGGTTGGGTTTTGGGATTTTTGGGGGGTTTTTTTGAGATACATGGATTTTCACAAGGTACCTTGGAGGCCTTGTTGCAAAGTCGCTTGTTTTATCTCTTATGTGTAGGTTGTCTTGGCTTTTCCTTCAAGTAAAGGAAAAATCTCCTCCCCAAAAAGATGAAAATAAATTCTGGTTGTGTTAGGACTAGTGAACAATTCATTGATCAGGAACTGATGGAGGTGTTGTCTTGACATCTTTGTCTTGCACACGTTAGCTGTTAGTTTGACAAAATCTCAATATATGCAAACTTTTCTTCCCTGTGCAGAGCGAAGATTTCCACATATATACGCAGTACTGCACCAACTACCCAAGGTAGGAATTATGGGTTCCCTTTCTTCCTTTGTCCCTTGGCCAGTTTGTGTAATGCAAGTTACAGTCTATGCAAAAAAAAAAAAAAGCCAGCTTCTCCCCTTCTCAAATTGGAGGAATGGTCATGGAGTTTACTTTTTATGTAAAAAAAGGAAAAAAAAACATGCAATAATTTAAAAAAAAAGCTTATCTGAAGTTTTGTTTTGTCTATTCTTCCGGTTCATTGCTTTATCCTTCTTTAGAAAATGATGGTCTTATTCTGCAATGCTGCTTGTATAATTCCCAGTAAGAGAGACTGGTTGCATGTGAAGGGAAAACATAGCTGAATGCACAAGATAAATTTTAAAAAAAGCCAAACCAAACAACAGAAACAGCAGTTATTAGAATGGGAACCTGCTGCCCCTTTTTACAAGCTAAAAAGGAAACAATTTTTCACTTCACTTACAGTCTTACGGAAACAGTGTCTTGAAGCTGTGTATTGATGTTTTCAGGTCTGTGGCTGTGCTGACAGAGTGCATGAGGAACAAGGCACTGGCCAAGTTCTTCAGAGAGCGGCAAGAAGCACTGCAGCATTCTCTGCCTCTGGGCTCTTACCTCTTGAAACCTGTCCAACGCATCCTCAAGTACCACCTGCTTTTGCACGTAAGAAATGTATTTAGTTTAGGGCTGCTGCACATCCGAGTTCCTGCCTCTGGTACGAGGCTTGGTGGCTAGAAATGTTCTGGTTTTCCTTAAATGCTCTTCCTTTTGAGAGTATTTGATTTCTGCATGTGGAGACTTTCTTTGTCGCTTCATAACATATGCATCTATTTGGAGTGGGGAATTTATGGTAATTATTTTAGACACATTGAATCAGTCTTTGCATCCAAATAATTAGCACTTTTTTGGAAAACTGATCTGTAATTCTGAAGTTGTTCGGAAAATTCTTGTCATGATTAAACACTTTTGTACACAAATTTATTGTTCCAATGAAGAACAGTGTTTTTCCACATGTTGCAATGCTGGGGGTGGTTGAAAGAAGGTCTAAATACATATAAACACCCTGACTGCTAAGAATTTTGTGGAGAGGAATGATGGAGGAAGTGGGAACTCTTTCCACATTCAGTGAATTGAGTTAAGCAAGTTTCGGAAATTCATGCTTTATTGTTAACATTTTCCGCATATGTTCTCTATTAGAGAGTCATGTTCTAGTGAAGTGTAAAGACACTGATCCTTATTTAAAATGCCTGGTGCTTTTCTGCTCTCCAACTGCAAAGTAATGCCTAGTGTAATTCCATCAGGGTTTTGTAAGTGTGTGGATATGTTCTGTGTCGTAGGAAAGCCATTAAAAGCTGTCTGAAAAGCCTCCTGTCAGTGTGCTGCACTCTCTTCCTGTGCCTCTCTGCTCACACTGGCTGCTGCAAGGGTACTTGCTGCTAAACTGACCTCAAAGGCTTGACGTTGTTCATCATCTTGTGTTAATCATATTGATAGCAACATGCATCAGCAACAAAGGCAGGAACGTCGCCTTTGAGTGATTGTGACGCGCAGACAAAACAGTACAGATAAAAACACAGTATTGCGTTCGGCTGGGAAAGTTCACTTCGGCATAAGGGGACTCTGGGGTTTTTTTTACCTTTGTTGTAGGAAATAGAGAACCACCTTGACAAGGACACTGAGGGCTATGATGTGGTGCTGGATGCCATAGATACCATGCAGAGAGTGGCATGGCATATAAATGACATGAAGAGGAAACATGAACATGCCATCAGGCTCCAGGTGAGTTCCCAGAGAGATTTTATGGGTGTTTGTGAGCTGGTTTTGTCAATATATATGCAATTAAAATTTTTGAGTTTATCTTCTCTTTTAATCTTTGTCAGTCATAATTTAGACTCCTGTTGAGCATGCCTGTGGCTGTTTGATCTGGGAAACCATGGTCATAACTGCTGCAGGAAAATCTCAGACATCTCTAACCTACAAGCAGCATCCTGTAAAGCATTTATTTTGCAGTAATATGGAACTTAAGATAACTCTTCTTTCTTCCTTTCCCTCAATTGTACAGCACTGCTGTACAACCCTAGGGCATGGCTTTGTTCAGAAATCCTGTGGTTTCCGATTTCTTCCCTTTGTGCTGATTAATTTTGTTTTGAGGCATTTCTTTTGCTGATTCTTGTTTAAGTACTTTCCTCTTGGGTTTTAGAAGACTCATTATCAGTTGCTTTGAGATCAGTTGCTAGAAACCTGATACTTAGAAAAATTCTAACTTTGCTTCAAATGAGGTTTTTTGGGGGGAGAAGAAACAAAAGCTACACCCTGAGTAAATTTTGGCATCAAAAGCAAGCTCTTTTGTAGAATTTTTGCCCCCATTCTGTTTCCAGGTTCCCAGTGTGTCACACTTTTATGCTACATTTTCAATATTTATATTGCTTTAAGAAAATTGGGGGGATTTTTTAGTTTATAAAAGGGAGTAATAAGCCATTACTTAAGGGAGTAAAAACATAATTTCAGAAATCCATGTTGTGTAATTCCTTGCCCATTTTTTTTTCTTTTTAACATAAATTAAATTTATTCACTCTTTTTGTGGCTTTGTTTTTTTTCTCTGTTTTGGGTTTTTTTTATGATTGTTTATTTTTTGTGTTGCTGTTGTTTATGTGTAAGGAAAATCTGACAATGTCTTGCCTGGAGCAGGGTAACCTTTGCCACACATTGCTGGAAATGCATGCTAATGACTTTTAACAACAGTCTGCTATAAATCTGAGTAATTATATTTGGCAATACATAGGGGTTAAATGCTTTTAGAGAAAAAGCTTTTTTAAAATTTATTGAGCTCAGCTGGCAAATGTTTGGGGTTGTGGAAAATGTTTATGTTCATAGTTCCCCTTTAAAAAAGCAAAACCTGTTTCCGCAGGCATAGGGATAGGCCTTCTGCAGGCTCTCACACTGCCATGTGGGCTGCAATGCTGCGAGTCCTGCAACGGCAGTTCCTGCACAAAGTGTCCCTCGACAGTGGTGGGCTTGATCCCTGTGCTGTATCCTGACTTTTTAAGTTCCTGGAGAGATCTGATACAATGCAATTTAAAAAATTTTTTTCTTCTTTTTTCTTTTTTTTTTTTTTTAACAGATCTCTGTATAGTCCAAAGTGGCTTGCTTTGGGGTTTTATTCCTATGGATGCTTTAGCCGGCATTGGTGCTTCAAATGGAATGGGATGCTTTCCAGCTGAAAGCTGCATTAAAGTTTAATGTCCTAGAGGGGCCAACCTAGGATGAGGCAATCTGTCCCTGCTTTGCTAATGCTGCCAGGTTTCAAGTCTGATGGACTTTTTAAAGAGTTCCCTAGTTAAAGGTTTAGCCTGCTTTTAGAATTTGATGTCTCATGCTTAAGTCCTATGTCATTGCCATTGACAGAAAACACAAGCAATTTAAGGAAACAGAATAGTCATAGCTAAGGGACAGTCTTGTGAAGATGTTCTTAGATGTTTCTCCAACCTTTTTTTTTTTTCTAAAGTAATAAGGTGAGAAATATCTGTGGTATCTACACAAATCATTAATATACGAGCAAATATTGAGATGTTCAGTTGACTGAATCACTTGTTGTCCTTTAGTCTTCTGAGAATCATCTCTTCAATCCAAACACCTCACAGAAGTGTCTTCTGTGATGGGCCTATGGGACACAGACATGGCATTATAATTCGTTCAGTGGGAGACCACACAACTTCAGGAGGATACCCAGGGTGAGAGGGAAATGTTAAGAGGGATTGGTTGGGGACACAGAGGAGAGCGTGAGAGAGACTGATGACTGAATTACAAAAGATTTTCCATCTCTGGGAGCAAGGGGAGCAGAGGTCGTGCTCTTTCCTTACAGGCTGCCCCAGGGAGGTCAGGGCTCTTTGCTGGGCCCATGCAGAGGCAGTAATCAGGACTCAGGGCATGTTTTAGTCTGGGCTTTGCAGTGAGCCTCCCAGCACCTGGCTGCAATGTTACACATAAGCTACCAACCTCAGTACTGGCGCCTGGTGACTTTCCACTGTTGGATGCTAAAGATTGTATAGGAGAGTGGGAATAGCCTCAGCAGATCATTTGGGTCTTTTGTTTCAGCAAGATCTCTGAAATGAATTTTGGTTGTTGTTCTTTGATCTGTTTCAGGAGATACAGAGCTTGCTCACTAACTGGAAAGGGCCAGACCTCACGAGTTACGGGGAGCTGGTGTTAGAAGGAACGTTCCGCATTCAGCGAGCCAAAAATGAGCGCACATTGTTCCTCTTTGACAAGATGCTGCTAATTACAAAAAAGAGAGATGAAATGTTTGCATACAAAGCTCACATTCTGGTATGTCAGAGAGCAGGTGGTAATGTGCTGTCTACAGGTCTCCCCAGTACTCCTCCGTGATTCACATTGTTTTCTCTCTTCGTTGCAGTGTGGAAACCTGATGCTTGTTGAAGTAATACCAAAGGAACCACTTAGCTTTAGTGTCTTCCACTACAAAAATCCTAAGATGCAGCATACTGTCCAGGTATGAAGGACAGAAACCTCCCTGCCCACTGGGTAACCTGGCTCATGTCCATACACTGTTTATCACCATGCATAGTGCAGGACTGCATTTTTCTCATGGTGCCCAATTTTTTTATCAGGCAAAGTCACAGCAAGACAAACGCCTTTGGATTCTTCACTTGAAGAGGTTAATTCTAGAAAATCATCCTGCTAAAATTCCTGCCAAGGTAAAAAAAAACCAAAAAACCAACCAACCAACCAAAAAACCCAAACAAAATCACAAGACACTTCCTTGTATGCCTACTGACTTAAAACAGTCTTGTTAACTGCAAGATGCATGCAATATACAGAGAGTTTAGACTCCAGGATGTTAATTAACATGTTGTTTCCTTATATCTTTAAAAGTTCCTCAGAATTAATGGGAAAGTTCCACTATAATTATCTGCAGGGCTTGGTATGGGAGTAGAAGAATTTAACTGGGTTAGCAGCATTTGCCTGCCAAGAAATAAGTAATGGAGGTGCAGTGTCAGAAATCTTGAGTCTAGGAGCACATCTCGGCTTGATGCTGCCTGTCTGCAGAGCACTGAGATGCAGTAATTGCAGTACTGTAGATGTTTTTAATTTTAATTTGCCCTGGTTAGGTATCGTAGCAGTGAAGCTATTGGCAGCACATACTTCACTGCAACTATACATGCCCATCCTGAACCCAGCAGCCTTAGCTGGGACATCTGGCCCTTTTTGGTGAGATAGCTAGCAAGCTTTATGCCGGAAAAAATGAGGCACTGGTATCATATTCATAGCTATAATATCTCAGAATAAGGAAATTTCCTCCTCTTGTTTATGAAATCCAGTCTTAGAGCTCCCAGTGTAACATACAGCACCCCTCAAAGGGGGTTAACCCTAGTTAGCTCTTGCCAAGACACAGCACACACTGACTCATGTGGAAACAGGATTTTTTTTTCACACTGAGTTTACTCATGGTTTTTCAGTTTCCTTGACTGTTTTTTCACTCAGTTTTATGCTGTAATGGCTAAAAAATTTTACCTGTGACTGACATGCACCATGCTGTACTAATACGCATTTTCAACAGTGTAACAAAGAGAGACTTATGGGAGAAAAAAGCCCTAGCAGGTCCTATTGCTAATTCTCTTATCTTTTTGTTGACAAAGTCTATTGAAGGTATAATGTTTATATCCATATGTATTTTATATCCGAATGTTAGTATCCATACTTACACTGTAAATACTCAATGCAGCTTATTAGGTTGTTAAAAGAAAAAGAATTACAATATGATCTCAGTCTCTGTATCAATTTTTTTTTTTATTTCTTACTCGATTTTTATTTTATCTGTGGGAAAAATGTGAAAACAAAAGTATATTGTGCTCAGAGAAACAATTTCACTTGAGAAAAGAAAGGTCTAATGAAATAAATCTCTGAGGTTATCGGCACATTATTTAATTTTTTCTTTTTCAGTCAAACTGGTAATTGCTTGTTGTGAGGCTTCTGTCTGCCCAGCTTTTGGAGAATTTCATAGTAGTCCACGTGTGACGCCTGGTGGAAAATTACCGAACTGCACCTGTAGAAGGGCAAGCAGTTTAGATGGGATATTTCAGTGTAGATTATTTTCTTACTTAGTAGCTGATATGCTTCCTAAAACATCCAGAGATTTTTTTTTTCTATTAAAAAAAGAGAAAAATTTTAAGCAATCAGGAGATGCTTTCTATCCTGCATCAGTCTTTCTTAAACCAAATTTTGACATTTTTTTAAATAGCTGTTCTACAAGGAAAATCTTGAAGGAAGAAAGGTTTGTAGCATTTTATACACCAACAAATTTAGAGTTAAAAATATAATATGGGAGTTAAACTATTTGGTAATGCTGCTAACCATATTTATTAGCTCCCAAATTAAACTTGTTGTTATTTGCATATAAGGTCATTACTATCTGTAATATGCAACACAGCTTGCCCTGCTACTAACAGTTTTAACTTCTTCATTTGTTATTTTTTCTCTTGTAGGCCAAGCAGGCAATTCTCGAAATGGATGCTATACGTAAGTTGGCTCTTTTTCACTTTTGTTTTGAAAATGAATAAAACCATCTTCAAAATTTTGGCTTTAGCTGTTGGTTTCATCTGAGATGGAGGAAAGCCAGGCTTATGTTCCTTGAATTATGACCCTGCTGGAAAAGGCAAAATTCGATGCAGATCCTTTAGAGTTTTTTGGGAAGGCTCTGACTGAGAAACTGGCAATCAAACATGGTGGTGGTGGATAAATGTTGCTGGGTTAGCCCTCTGGAGCTGGGCACAACTACATGGGCAAAGCATTTCCATGGCTGCCTGGATAACAGCAACCTGCATAACAGCAGCATGTCTTGCTTGTGTAGCTTCAGGCTCTGATGAGGTGCAACTGTTCTAGTCACAAAGGGACCATGGCACTGCCTCCAAAGGGAGCTGCCAAGGCTTCTGAAGTGCCACCCTTGTCACTCTCTTATTCTCTGTGCCTCTGCTTGTTCCACAGATCACCCAGGCTTCCACTATAGCCCTGAGGGAGAAATGAAATCGTTGTACCAGCCTAAGGAAGGCAGTACTCCTCACAGAGTGAGAAGGAAATCAGGTGAATAAAATAATTTACCCCCTAGATGACAAAAGGAAAAACAAGCAGGGTTGTTTTAGGGGACGATTAGGCTGGGAACATGGAATTGGTTTTCAATCTGCACTCCAGGCAGATTTAGTATGGCACAATATCTCTCAGATGTGGATGAAGTATCTTATTAAGCATTTGGATTTTTGGGATTTACTTTTTTATCTACTGTTTGGATTTAATTTAAGGAGTGTACATTTGTGATGGTGGATGCATAAAGAACAGTTGGTCCTCTCCAATAGATTAAAGAATACATATGCAGGAAAGCCAGTCACATTATTTAAATCTGACATCCCCCCCACCACAGTTATTATCGTCTCAGAAGTGGTTCCATCCTGATTATGATAGGCTTATTATTTCAAAACATGATTACTATCTTTACTTAGTGTAATGTTTGCCTTACGGACAACAGAGAATTGAGAGGTGGTTATGCTGACTTTGGGCTTTTTTTTCCCTCCTAGCTCAGACATATATCCATAATTGCTCTCAAAGACACTACCAATGTCTTTGTATTTGGGTGACTTCATACTGCAGTCACTGTGTTCCCTTCTTTGTCTCCTTAAAGACCTTTCCAATTTGGAGTGTGTAACACTGTGCATTGGGAATGACTTAAACAAAGCTCATGAGAATACTGATGTAATGATTTAACACATAGCAACATTTGTGCCTGAAAAACAGTCAAGCTCTAATACTTTGAGGTGTGTTCCTTTGTTTCTGAGGTGCTTGCATACCTTTGTTGCATTGGTGCTCCTCTTCCTGTGAAAGGAACAACACAAAATACTGATCAAAGGGCCTCCTATGTAATCTTCGGCTACTTACACTTTTTAAGCCTTTCTAAGATGCTGGTACCTTCTGCATATTTCTAATAGAAAACCTCTTAACACCTTAGAGCAATAACAGAGGTGACCAGGTCTTTTGAAAGAAGGAATCTTAGCATGGGATAAAAATTTATGTGTGCCTTGATGTATGGAGGGCAGCTGCTATTGCGTTAAGAAACAAATATGTTCTTTGGTAACAGCTATAGATTTGACACTTCAACAAGTACTTCTTCTTTGTGAGGAAATTTTGTGATAAAGAAATTAAAATCTGGCTTCACTGCATGGGCTCAGAAGCTTCAAATTTTATATACATGTTATAAAAAATTGTCCAGGATGCCCACAGCTTTCTTTGGAATGACACGGTAGGTAAACATGTTGTTGTCTTTTTCAGAGCCCTCATCTAGAGTCCATAAAGTTCTGAAGCCAAATGGTAAGCTACTTTGTGTACTGTTTACTGACCTGGTGCTTCTGTACTTTGTAGAACAAGTAAAGACAGATTCTTTTTTCTTGTAACTATCCTGAAATACATTAGGGGGAGGAAGAGGAAATTTGAAAAGAAAACCCAAAATAAAATGTTTGTGTTTAAATCTAATATCTGCTTTTCCATACTTGGGCTTTGGTCCTGCAAACATCCTTGGATCTGAACACACCAAGTCTTGGCCATTGTGAACAGTTCCTCATATCATAGCAGTGCTGCAAAGTCAGGGCCTCAAGTGGAACTCTGGTAAAGCTCATGCTGTCCCTGTTTTATCAGAGATCCTATAGTCTGTTTGCTCAATTGCTGCTGCATTCAACCCCCTTTGGGAAATTCATAATTGGGGTGTTAGTGTAGCATTGAAATGGGCATAGATTGATACCAGTTTGGTTATTCATTGATGTGTGTATTTCTATTTTCAGATGTAAGTCCAGATATGCAGAAGGTAAGCCACATCTTACATTTCTTATGACTTAGCACATTCATATGACTTAGAGCACAGTATTTACTGGAGAATTTGCATCTTCTTGGTTATGTTTACCTTAAGAAGGAAAACAAACCTGTAAATGTTATTTAGCATCTCAAATAAGATTACTGGAATGAAAGCAGTACAAATACAGCTTACTATTTTGGGAGTATTTAATAAAGAAAAAATTACTGATCCATATATTGCTGTGGTTTATAATACAGTCCAATCAATTACTAGTGCCATAGGATAGTTTAAATACCACTAGAATCAAGGAAGTGCTGTGTATAAAAATAGTGTTTATTCCTTGGATCATGTTATCTTTGCATTTATTAAATAAGACTTGAAAGTTTCAACTTACTCTGAGATATATAGATATATAGATGTATAGATAGAATGATATATCACCAAACAGAGCCACAGAGCAGATGCAGCTTAAGCAGATTGAAATGAGCAGTTCTAATTTTTCCATTTTCTTTAAGAATTTGAATTGAAATTCCCAATGCAGTTTGAAAGTCTCATGTTGAATTTCAGATGTTAAGGTTTTATTTAGGAGGGAATTTAATAAGTGTGTGTGTTATAAACAGAGTACATTATGTATTAGTTCACTCATGCCATAACACTGAAGCTCAGGATTCAATGGGAGTGGAGTTCTTGGCATATATTTTATCAGTTCTAAATACAATGAGGAAAAGTACTGATTGTTGTACTTACTTCTCACTGAATCTCATTTCAGTGCAGCTAACTGACTGTAGGTTAAACACTGTCTGATGTAAAGCAGGATCTTACTAAAAAAGAGAATCTCCATAAACTTCTAATCAAAGTTTCATGATTTTTTTGTTTTTTAAGCGGATAGGCATTGAAGGAGCCCTGTTATCTCAAGCCACCAAACTAGGATCAAGTGAAGCCCTGCTGAATTCTAGGAAAAAGGTTTCCCTGGAATCCAGTGGGCTGGAGAACCAGTTTCAAGAGTCTATTGAACCAGCTTACAGTAGTGATCAGGACGAAAATCTTCACACTTCTGCTACGGAACAGATTGATGCTGATGATGAAGAAGAATCTGAACAGGTAAGAAAAAGAGGGGAAAAAATAAAATAATTTTTTCCTGGGGAAAATGGAAGAAGGATTAAAATTATATGTAAAACAGCCATTAGGCAGGAATGCATTGCAAGTGTTTACAACTTTCTTTCCTCAGAAACATTTTTATTTAGGCTTCACACAATACCCTCCTGCATTTTAACAGAGAAGATGTAAAAGTAGCCCCTATACAGAGGGAGAAATTCCCACTGCTTGAATACATAGTCCTTTGCAGTTGTCAAACCTAGTCATGACAGTAAAGTTTTACCTGTTGCACACAACTGGCTTTTTCTTGCTTCTTCAGCTGATGCCATGGAAAAAAAAAAAACCTTTTTAGGCCATATGCAGAGACAGTGCCTTCAAAGCAAGGACTTGAATACTAAGTTAAGATTCAGGCACTGCTGCATGCGATGGGATGTTTCTTGATCTGCGGGCCTCTGGCAGTATCTATGAACATGTGAACTTGAATATGAGAAGTTTTGAGTAGGATTTCTGAAAATTAGAGTCTTTATCTGTTAGCACAGTTGGTAGTTTTTCCCACTCAGTATGATGTTTCCACACATATGTAGTACTCTTGAAAGACTAAAAATCCAACTTCAAAATGCGGCTGTATTAAAGAATCTAGATTTTCAGTTTATTTGGTTTAGTTGATAGTGAGGTCATATCCTTGTGTGATTCATTTATTTCGTAAATTATCTAAAACAAGTTATTGAAATTCTTTTAGAAGCTGACTGTGCATTTCCTCTTTGAAATCACACTATTTGCATTATAAATATTTGACAAAATAGTATCTTGTACCAATGTAGTGCAGCGTCTTGTAGTTCTCCCTCTTGCTGACATAAGTAAGAACAAAAGAATGAGTAAGCACAAAAGAGTACCACCAAAAAATGTAGTAGTGGTTACTACTAGATGTGGCAATGATACTCTTATGGGTTATCTAAGCTCTCAGTCATTCTTGAGACAGTGCTCTGATGACTGATAAGCTGTTTCATCTTCCAGTGTAGATCCCTGACCTGTTCAAGCTCATAATAATTCCTCTGGACTAGACTGTACAAAGAACTGTAGATTTTATTGCCCTTCCCCTGTTTTTTGTCTTTAAAATCACAGCAAAACTCACTGCAGAAATCAAAAGGGGGAAGAAAAAGACTTAATAGTCAAGCTGCTGAAAATGTTGAAAAACGGAGAAGTCTCAATCTCAATAAATGTGAAATGCAGGTATGTAATTATTATTTTTTACTTCTATTTTGCTATGCATCGAAGATATGTCAAAGAAATCTGCTTTCCCGAGGTTGGCAGGTACATGCCATGTCATGTACTTACTTTATGTCATGTATTAATATTCACATCTATGGTGAAAGACTGTTCTTTTGGGGGCTGGGAAAAACAAGTAACTAACCAAACCAATCAGCATTAATTTAAGATGAAAAGAATTATCTTTCCCTCTGTCTCCCAAACTCTGGCCAGCAATCTCTGAAGCATCCTTTATGTTGGCATTAGTGAGCATGTGGCCTTGCTGTAAATTAGATCTGGATGAAAACTTACACTAAAAAGAAAAAAAGACATTTTCAGTGGAATGTGCTAGAGAGCATAAGATTCCTTTCTGCTAGGGTTATAGGCAAGGAGAGGGAGGAGAACAAAACTTTTGGCACAAGCTCAGAGTCAGATTAGCTTAATCCAACTGTGAAACTGCAGAGTTAACATAAAAGGTTTAATCTAACTCCTGCCAAACAAATTTGCCTTTAATTACTCATGCATTAACATAAGCTACTGTCTTGTATTTGAAGTAAGATGTTATTAAACACCAAGAGTGAACTCTGAGCCATGGTAAGGATTAGGAGGCAAAGTAGTCTGGCACTGCCACCTTGGCTCCCTCGCTCTCTGTTGAGAGAGAGCGCTTGCCCTGCCCATTCTCCACATGATTCCATGCTGCAGGACACACTGGTGCTATGGCAGTCCTGTGAAAAGAGGGGATTGCTGTATTATTACCGGGATATGCTAATGTTACCTGCAAATTTCAAATCTCCACAGAACTCCAAGGACCGCTCAGATGAAGAGTCCACCCAGTTGAATACTGATCTTCCATTTTCCTGCACGACTAGACAGCCACAGTCTCCTACACAATTCAGCACACCCCAGAGCAACTCTCTGATCATGAATATCCTGGGGGGAAGTACCTCCATCAGAAACATCTGGACGGACCATCAGATCAGGCAGGCATTGTTCCCCAGCCGGCGCCCACCTTATGAGAATGAAGATGATGAAGACGATTATCAGATGTTTGTACCATCAGCGTCGACATCCAACACAAGTTCAGCTCCTGGTGGAGAAAGGAGGGGTTCTTCTGGGCGTCCATGCAGCTGGCACTTGGGGCAAGTGAATCAAAATGAGACTCCCAGCCCCACTCGTCACAAAATTGTTAGACGGGCCAGTAGTGCCGGTGAAAGCAACACGTGTCCAGCCAGTGCCAGGTATAAAACAGGGGAGCGTGGTTCTCGAAGGGAAGTGAAGATAGCAGAGGGGAGCAGTAGGAATGCATATCCCGAATCTTCAGAGGAGCTGACTATCGATGATATTGAACATGTTTATGATAATATCAGCTATGAAGACTTAAAGCTGATGGGTCTGACAAGAAGGGATGAGACACCCCGTGGTCCCCAGAGATCTGCTAGGGACTCTCTGTATGAGGCTGAAAACAAAAGCAGCTCAGATTCACCTTCCAAAAAGAAAACAGCAAATCAGAAGAGGAGCTCCATTCATGCTAGTCGGGAGGAGATACTACTCAGTAAAGAAGCACCAACTTCAAGTTTGGATGAGCTCAGGATTGTTGAAGACAACATCTATGACACCATACTGCTTCCAGAAACATCACTATTGAATTTTAAATGTGACCCCTTAAAATCCTCTAAAAGGAGGAGTTTTTTGGAAAAAGACTTTGCATATTGTGACAATCTACAACATTTTGTTTCCGAGGAGAGTCTCCAGTTCAGTGAAGATGAAAGTCCTTACCATCGTGTGCCCATTGACAATGACTATTTGAGCTTAGTAGATAGTTCCTCCAACTCTGACTCGCTGTCGCATAAGTCTGCTGCAGATAAACTCTCAGAAGAGGTAGATGAGATTTGGAATGACCTGGAGAACTACATCAAGAAAAATGAGGAAAAGACAAGAGACCGTGTCCTTGCAGCCTTTCCTGTTTGTAAAGATGACATGCAGGAAAGGCTGCATGCTGGTAGCACACCTGAACTGAGTAAAGATGTAGAGTACTCACTGTCTACTCTCTCTCTGCCAGAAACTCCTATTTTCCCTAAAACTGTGAAGCCCAGGGCTGCCACCATAAGTGAGGCTAATCTCAGGCTTGAAGACACTACACCATTTAAGGAGAACTCTTTTATGAGTTTGAACAGATCTTCCTTCTCCAGTGAAATGCCTTTTGTAGATAGTCCATATGAACCTGCCAGTAGTGTTCTGTCCAGCGCACCTGCAGAGGGTGTGGAAAATGACTTGGCTGTTATGGATAAAACAAAGAACAGAGTTTTTATGATGGCAAGGCAGTACAGTCAAAAAATTAAGAAGGCTAACCAGCTTTTGAAAGTTAAAAGTCCGGAGCAGGAACAGCCAGCTACCAGACAACAGAAACTGAAACACAAAGATCTTGCTGCTATTCTGGAGGAGAAGAAACAAGGAGGTCCTGCTATTGGTATGTTAAAAACATTTCTGTACAGATACATTTCTTTAGTAACTTTCAGTGAACTTTGTGTTCTGAACTGGAAGATTGTGATTTTTCCTCACCTTGGTCATTAAGTATCAGGATTGTATTTTCTGTGTTATGACTGAAATGAATTTTCTCAGACTGCTTTAACATGAATAGTCCTTTATATCTCATTTCTTGTTGTTACTTGATAACTTTGGGAAGAAAGAGTGGGGCAGTGTCAGGGAAGAGCAATTCAACTGAGGCTGGGAGTAGAAATCATGCCTGAAGCACTACTGGCCTCTCTACAGAAAAGCAGTAATTTCCTTTAACAGCATGATCTTCAGGAGTTTGACTGAAGTGTTTTTTCAAGTTGGTTTGCCGTCTAACAAGTCACACACATTTACTCAGGTACCAGTCAGAATCATACCCATAAGCATAAGGAATGTGGTCAGATAAGAAAGAGCTGATAGTCTTGCTCTAGCTAATGAATGGCAAAGTCATGGATATGCAACAGCCCTGGAACTATTTTTGTCCATGATCAATTGAAACGAATTGAAGACGTGGAGCCTGCAGACTCCATGCACCAGTGTCATTTTTGCCTTCTTGTGATATTTTTAAAAGTCCCTAAATATCTTATTTACCAGGCCATTTTTAGAATGTTCTTTTCTATTTTAACATGAAACAAGCAGCATATTATTGGAACCATGTGCTGCATTGTGTCCTGCATGACTGCTCACTGTAGCAAGATATTCCATGCTTCTTTTCCTCAACAAAGTGTACTGAAATGTGATGCAAAGGCCTTTCCAGCCTCCATTGTTTCATGTTACTTTGCAGAGGCCAAATTTATTGGCACAACTGAGAGCTCTTCTCTACTGACACTAAGCATTTTTAGGTTTTCAAATTTTAACATGATTAATTGAAATGGATTCCTTGTCTCTGCTAAGTTAATTCTCTCTTCTTTCTAGGTGCCAGAATAGCTGAATATTCCCAGCTTTATGAGCAAATTGTCTTCAGAGAGAGTACTCCTAAGGTCCAGAAGGAAGCTGGGGCCACTCCTCAGGAGCCATCAGCTGGGAGGTTTTCCACACCCACGGCCACATCTCCTCCCCGTTCCCAGCCTGCCAGCGAGTGCTCAAGAGCGGAAGATTGGCTTTTGCATTCTACATACAGTAACGGCGAGCTGGCCGACTTCTCTCCGTGGCCTGAATCCCAGGACCCAAAGTCCAAGAACTCGTACACAGAAGCTGGTGCAAAAACCAATTCAAAGCAGTTGCCATCAGCTGGCTCGGTGCCTTCCCTTCAGATTTCCAACCGTTTGCACGTCCCGGCACAGAGGTGGAGCGCCATTATAAGCCAACCAAACAAAGAGAACTTGCATCAAGATCACGTCTATAACTCGCTGGGGAGGAGGGTAAGCAATGTAAAACCACAGGCATACAGCAGGTCGCAGTCCTCGTCCTCAATCGTGGTCAACAGATCTGGAGAATCAATTGTATATAATAATGAAATTGATAAGAAAAGGCTCCATTTGAATAGGAACTTTAGATTCAACAGCCATCAAACTCCTGGAATTGCTTCAGGATGTACAGGGCTGGAGATGAGAAAGCAGACCCCCGAAAACTGTTCAGATATGATTCTGCAGGATTCTCAAAAGGTCCTGAGAGTGAACAGAGCCTCCCCTCTGACAGCCCAGATGGCCACTCAGAACTACTTTTTGAATTTCAAAGATTCTGAAGAAGGAGAAGGGGATGATGACGACTATGTTGAAATAAAGTCTGAAGATGAGGGATCTGACTTGGAGACTTCTCACAACCAAACAAGGAAATCAGATCCTAAACTGCGTAACACAGATGCTGTTTCTTCTGAAACATTCTGTGGCAAAACTGTCTCCTGTACTCCTGCAAAGTCTGCCAGCAGCAAACACGCACTTACCCCATATCTGACTGCATACAGTGATTCGGATAAACTGAGTGACTACCTGTGGAGAGTACCATCTCCTAATCAGCAGAATATTGTCCAGTCTTTAAGGGAAAAGTTTCAGTGTCTCAGTTCAAGTAGCTTTGCTTGATGCTTTCAGTAATTTCTAGCTGTACTGCCGTATCATGACAGAGTATATACTAGGACAATCAGTACTGGCATCATGTATTTCCGTAATATTACACTATCAGGCATTGTATCGCAATAATATTGTAAATAGATGTGAAATGTATCTTTTAAGAAATGGTTTAGAATCCTGGATGTGAAAAAGGCCACATGTGCACTGTCTGGGGTCTCTCTGTAGCACATGTGAACTTCTCATCTCCTACCGAACCTTCACATCTCTTCCTTTGTTAGGTGTGATACCCTCTGATTATTGCCATCGAACCAGGTGTGATGGCATTTGATTCTTAGACCATTTTATCACGTGGAAACCTTAGTATTTAGACTTTCCAGTTGGTGTCCAGTGTTCTGCATCCAAAATACCTGCATGATTACTCTGCTTACATACAGGAGCATTTAGCTGGGCAGCTGCTCCTGTGACTGTGCAGATTTCTGAGCAGAGTTCTGGTTATTACACCAACATGTGTTGCTCCATGTGCAATTGCACATACTTTTTTGCACGTTACTTTTCATCAGACAGATTCCAAGTGTGTGGGACCAATGCATATGCTACATTATTTTAGAGCAAGCTTCTTGCATTTTAAAGAAAATCTAGTCCTAGTACTTGTGCCAGGCTGAAAGCTCTGTGTCTGAACCCTCTTCTACTTTCTGGAACTGCGTAGGAGGCAGAAGATGGGCAGTGGTGGCGTTTTGAGAACCTGTGGATGTGACACAGTCCTTACCTGGGGAATGGTTTTGGCATTAGAAGGGGAGCTGCACTGCTTGTGAAAAGGGCTAGACCAGTTTTGGTACCTCTAGTGGTGGTGGCGTTTGTGACATGCAAGCAAAATCTGAGTATCTTGTAGCTCAGCACCCAGCAGTCAAAAGCTGCTGTGCAGAGTTTGAGAAGCTGCGTGTTGTAGGCAGTGACCTGCTGGGCATTTGTTCAAGTCCCAGTGTCAGTAACCCTGCGAGAGAATGAGGCTTGGCCAGATTCTTGGGTGAAATACTAATCCTGGGTCATGTTTGGCCCATAGGGTGGTTCAGTGATACTGCTGGTTGAGTGACAAGCTGCAGTCCCTAGGGCACACATCTCCTGTAGCAGGAAGTGACCCTACCTGACAGAGAGAGGTAAAAGATATATTTTGTAAAGCAGTCAGGGCTGAGTCTAGTCCAATTTATGTACAATAAAAAGTAGCTTAAAAATGAGAATACATTCCATTCTTTTGCAAATAATGTATAGAATAAATGCTGCCATTTAGAGCAAGGACAGGCTTTCCAATACCATGTACTCCCCTTCATCACCTGTGTTGCACAGCATTGGATTCTGTTACTTGAAAACATTGTACCGAAAGGAAAGACTACATACATCTACAGTGATCATCTTGTGTGACTGTTGTTCTTTTTTGGTGCTTACATTCTTCAGATTACATGGATAAAGCCAGTACCGAGTTAAACATATCAATAAACAAAGGAATTTCAATGAAATACTATTTTTACTAACCACATATCACTCCCCTCAGTTACAGAGCACTGTACTTCCAGAACAGCTGATTATTTACTACATTGGTTACCATGAGTAAAACCTGAAGTCATCAGTGTACAGCTAACTACTTGTAGACTAAGATTTGAGGACTTGAATTTATCAGAACCAACTAAATTATTTACCACACATATCTCGCATCGGCTAGGAGTTGTTATTTTGAGGGCTGGTTGGTCATGGTACTTACTAGCTCATACCACAGGGATACTTGTTACAGTCAGCACACCCCCTGTGATAGGACCCCTATCTATCTAGTAAAATCCGACTGAGAAATAATGTTGTACATATTTAAGAAAGACGCCGAGGTGTAGCAGAGCCCATATTTATTTAATATAGCTTGTAAAGTATTGTAAATATGGATAGAAGGTAAATCTGTGGGCGCACATCTAGATTTGTTTAAACGGCTTTAGGAGAATGTTTAACTCGCATCTCATACAATCAGTGGAATTGGGAGGGAGGGGAAAACAACCAATCAACCAGAAAAAGGGAATTCTAATAGTATTGTAACTTCTCCCAGGGACCATTTCATACTATTTTTAATAAACGTTGAGTATGCAAAAGCTTTGGGTGCTTTTCATTGCGGAGGGCAGAGGAAGGAAGTTAATGGCTTGTGCTTGTCGGAGCTGATGTTTGGGGATGATTTGACGGGGTTTTTTACTTGCAAATGAAGCGGAAGGGAAAGCGGGGCGGGGAACGGGGGCAGGCGGTGCTCCATCCCCGCCCGCCCCCTGGCCCCGCTCCCGCCCGTGCCCCGTGTCCGCTGCCGCGGCTGCCGGAGCGCACCGGAGGGATGAGGAGCGCGGCGCTGCGGCGCTGCCTGGCCCCNGTAAGAGGCGCACGTGGGGAGGCAGAGTCGGCTGATGCAACCGGGGGCTGCGATGGTGTGGGCATGGAGGGAGGAGGGGTGAGGGGGATTTGGGCGATGCGCCCTCATTGGGTGAGCCGGGTTGGTTTTTGAGGTGGGCTGTTTGGGGGACTTCGTGGTAAAATGCCCCCCTTCTCCCAGAACCGCTGGCGGGATTTGCTCTGGGTTTCGGTCCTGGTGGCGTTTTGAGAGCTAGCGGAGCAGCCGTCGTGTGGCGGTGGCTCAGGTGAGGAGGTGCGCAGATGTGTGCCTGGAAAAACGCGTCCCTGGTCGCTCCCACCCCGTCCGCATCCCGATTCAGCCTTGGACGGGATAGTTTGCAGCAGCATTAAATTGAACTGGCTTCTGCAAGGGTAGGAGCTATCAAAAATACACGCCGTTTGTCTTCCTTGCTGTGGGGCACAGACAGACATATTTCAGGGGGTCTCCTCTTTGCCCAGCTGGGTAAGTGTCATCTGCACAACGCCAAAGGTAACGGAGGAGAGCTGGCCGCCACTTACACAGAATTCTTTTCCAGAAAGCATTCCCAGTGCTTGGCTGTCACTGGTTTTTCCAAGCAGCAGTGTGGCAAACAGAGGTGCCTTGTCTGCCTTCTGCCAGTGGTTTTGAAAGGCATCCATGTAGGGGCTGGTCTGATGCTCTTGGAGCTGGTGTAGCCAATGTTAAGCTGTGGAAGCCCCAGCTGTAAAGGCCTCTGCATCTGTAACTGCACTGGCCGAGGGTATGGAAGCAAAGGACCCACGCTCATCCAAGAGCGCAGAGTGGTGGTTCCCTGCTGCACTTCCCGTGGTGGGGCTGGACAAGCCTTCTCATGAATTAGCACAGCCTAGCTGTAAAGTTTTGGGCATGTCAGAGCAATGCCCCACATAGCTATATTTAAAAAAAAACCAACCAGCCTTTGGCTTGTTAAGGTTTTTGTGTAGCTGCCTGCTGTACAGCAGCCCTCACAGTTTCACATCCAACCATAATTTTGGAGATTAAAAACATGCATGCCTAAGCATTTTTGTTACATTGCTGACTGACGCTGGTTTCTGCCGACTAATGTTAGGAGGGTTTATTTGTTAAAGATTTGTTTGTCACTGTGTTGCAGCAGAGTCACCAAGAATGCAAAGAATTCCTTGGCCTCTCTTAAGAGAGAAAACCCTCGGCTTGAGCCAACGCTTGCCATTATTCAGGTAAAGTATGTCTGTGCTCACTGGCTGTGAGAGATCACCTTTGGTACCATTACTGGACTGAAACTTCAGAAGCACACGATGCAGAAAGTAATTTTAATCCTTTTTTTGTAAAGAATGTTTTCTGCTTTATTATAAAACAAAGCAATGAGAGGAGGTAGTTCCACCAGATGATAGATTGCCCTTCTTCAGGCCTGAAACAGTCACAGCAGACTTCAGACTGTGGGAAAGCTTTGCAAAGGAAGGGAGCAGTTTTATCCCTTCTTCCTTTTGCTAACATAGTATTCCCCATTTTAAGTATGGATCACTTTTTCTCACAGCTTTTCTAAGTTGATTAGCATAGTTGAATTTAAGTAGTGTTCTCAAACCTTTATTTAGCTTGAAGCTTGTTTTGCATTTCTGAGCAAAGTGTTTATGTGCCTGAAAATGTGGGCCTCCCTTCACCTCCCCCCCCGAAATAACAATGCCAGGATTAATGACAGACCCTGTTGCTTCCTGTCAGCCATTCCTTTGGATAGCTGTGGCTTATCACTGTCTTACTGCTCTTGTAAGGAAAGGAAAACCACACTAAAAAGTCCCAATCAGCTCAGAAGGGTCAGTGTGAAGTAAGTGCCATGTTTAAAGTGTCAGCATCCTGTAGAAGTAGCAGCACTTTCTGATGTGAAGAAATTTTGTATTGATTGAGAGCCATTGTTTTAGTAATGCTGTGAAGAACTTTCCATCCCACTGATGCTGCCATTTTTATTGGCAATCAAGATCAGAGATGAGAATTGCTGTCTCTGCAAAGCTGACAGATGTTTGTCCTTAGATTTCTTAAGGTTTCAAAGCCACAAAACTAGGGGTGTTTGTCATTCAGAGGGGACCCAGAGCCACCCAGGCGAAAACGTTATTGTCCTGTTTCCTAGGATGGTGATACTAGTTTTGAATGGGCACACACTGAAACTCAGGTTCAGTAGGTTTTAAGTTTAAAACCCAACTGTAAATATTTTTTAAGTACTGATAATGAATCAAAGTGATGCAGTAACAGCTTTATTTCAGCAGGTCTTCTAGTGAGGCTGTCTGAACAGGCTCTCCCATGTCTTTCCCTCCCTGATAATTGCATTTAGTGTTTTCACAAAGCCCTCTAAGGCTAAAGCTTAAGGACTGCTAGAAAAGCAGTGACCTGTCTCCATCCAGTTGCACCATGAGCTGGACTAGGACTGTGATCTACCGCAGCCCAAGGGGTCTAAAGAGGCTTCCTTTCAACCACGTTTGTCTGCTGGGTCTGGTTTTCTGCATGACCAAATGCGTGTTTTATGCTGGCACAGTGGAAGGGGTGTCCCTCTCGTCCCTGTTTACCCCACTTGGTTTGTTTTGCATCAGGAGGTGGCTGTAGGAAGATGTGGCCTAGATCCTTCTGGGTGAAATTCACCCAAGCTGTGTTCTCCAGCTCTCAGTCACTCTAGCTCTGGTCTGGTTTTGAGGACTGAAGAAGAGCCCATTTTAAATGTGTGTTTGTTGGTGCAGAGAAAACTTGCTTTGGTCTAGAAACGTTCTTGTGATGCACTGCTCTACCAGTAATGTGGGCAGAGCCTTAAGGTTTGTGCTGCTCCCCATGTGCCATATCTGCCCAGAGGAGCAGAGGGAGGGCAGTGAATTATCTCCTTTGCCAGCCACTCGTGAGAAACAGCGATCAGCATGACAGGGCAGCACTGGGAATGAGGAGCTGCAGACTGAACCTGCAGTGGCATTATTTTAGGACTGTCCTTTTTCCTCTTGAGCCAACTGAACCTGAATTGATGCCGAAATTGATACCTGTGTTGCTTATTATCTGTGTTGAACCTTGGTTGGAGCTGTGCAACAGCAAAAAATGAGTGGTGGGTGCTTCTTAATTTTTTTGAAGCTGAAAACTAAAATAAGGCATCAGGATCCTGCTTAACAGTGGAGCTGTTGCCATGTGAAGCTCGGAAAAGCACTACTGGCTCCCCTGCACTCCCTGTCCTGCCCTTGCACCCTGCCAGCTCCTGTGCTGAGCTCTGGCCTCACCTGTGCTGCTCCGTGGGTTTTGATAGGAACTGCTTCAGGGCAGGGACTTCTGCACGCACACAAGGTAGGTAAGTGTTCACCTGCCAGTGCTGCAGCAGCAGGGACACTACAGGGGACAGTGTGGTGCCACCAGTTGCTCCATCCCAGGTAAACCGCTTGATCAGTCAGTGTGGGGGTACAGTCCCACATTTACTAGCATAGGGGAGCAGCTGCTGAGCTGTCCTTAGACCTGTCTCTTCTTCCCTCAGCACAGCTTGAACTCTGCACAGTGTCCTCAGTGCAGCAGCCTCTGTGCTGCCACTCAGCCCCAGCTGTCAGATTTGGGGAGTGGGATGCTGGTAGTGCAGTGCCAGGAGTGCTGGCAGTGCAGGGAGGGAGCTGGGGGATAGAGGGCAAGCCGTCCTTCCCTAACAGGAGTTGCCCCTCTCCACGAAGCCTGTCCTTTTAAATGCTCTTTTTATCACTGTCAGCAGCCTTAGACTATTTGGGATTAACAGGGATGGCCTGCTTCTTTCTTAGAATTGCTTTTTATTAGTTTGAATACCTTTGGACACAGACGTTGTCACTACGTTTCTTGCATAGACACGTGTGTTAGTGTACTCACATTTTTAAACGTATTATTTTAAAACTCAGTTTCTGTTTTGTTCCCCAAGGCACATAATGACCATTTGATTCAAGAAGCAAACCAGAACTTTGCCAAAGAGGTAAGGTTTAGCTGATACATGTGTTAATAATCGTGAGCTACTTGCCTTAGGTAATTTTAAGTCTTTTCTTTGAACAGGTTGGTCTGCGTGTTATTCACATCTGTCTTCCTGAAGGCAGCACCAAGGATGAGGTAACTAAAGTACCTGAAGGAGTCTTCCTTTTTCACTTTTGTCAAAAACTTGTATTTATTGCTGACATTCATTGTATTTTGACTGACCTCTAGTAACTCAAATTAGGGTTGGGTTTGCCTTGGTTTAAATAGCAAATATTAGCCCCTTACTGGCAAGAGGGAGAAAAAAGAGAATTAATGGGCATGTCTGCTGTTCCCTGGCAAGCTGGGGCAGAATCAATAGAGGAATGTTTTGGTTTTCTGCTTGGTGTTTACCCTCATACCAGCTCAGGTATCCTGTTTCCCATAGTTACTCTTGTGACTATGCCTGATTCTTACTCAAATTATTCAGCAAAATGAAAGATTATATGATTATATGAAGAAGGGAGGGCGGGAAAGGGAGGTAGGTGTTGAATTTGTATGTTGATCTTTTAATGTTTAAATTATGTATTAAGAAACAAACATCCACCCCCAAATCACTAGAGGCCTGAATTCTTTGCCTTGTTGAAGCCACAGCACTTAATATCAATTGTGTTTTAAATATAGAAAACCATGTGAAAGTTGAACCAGTGAAGGAATGTATAGTAAAAGGTGTCACTGTTCCCAGCTGGCCTCCTTGTGCTTGGCAAGTTTGATAATCCTGCAGGCTTGTGAGTTCTGTGTACTGTTCTGTTTTTCAGTACACTTTGTTCTTAAAATGTTACTGCCTTGCAGTGTAATCTCAAGAACTGCTTCCAGATACATTGAAAGGAACTTACTGTGAAGTTTTGTAGATTATGGATAGTCAGCTACCCATTTAAGAAGAGTGGGCTTTTGAAATGAAAAACAAATACACTTTGCTGTTGGTAAATGCGTTTTATCTGTCGAATAACACAGCAGGAAATAGGTAAAATATGGTGACTGTGCAGCAGTAGTTGCTGTTACTTTGCAGTAGTATCTTAGAAAGTGGTTGAGCTGTGTATTTAGAGAGAAAATTGGGGTATTTCTGTTATTTGAAGGAAGTTATTTCCAATAAAATTTATCATGGTTTGCTTACTCACTATGACAAAGTTTTTTTTCATCTGCTAAAATCCACATCTCAGTTGTGTTCCCTGGTGTGGGAAGGTGGGAGGGATTTCAATACCACGCACATTTGGGTTTTGCCATCATTTCCTCTGTACACTAAAGGCAAGTTAATACTACACTGCTTTACCCTGCATGAGTTATAAGTAATTTAAATGCTGTGATGATGGAAAGCTGAATTACAGTCAGATGCAATTAAAATGGAAAACTGAATTATTTTCCCAGAAGGCAGAAATACAGCTTCAAGTTTTAATTGCTCTGTAGGCCCCCACCATTTTGTAGCATAACAAGATTTTTTTTAAGAAAAATGTGGATGTTTTCATGTCCATATTCTTATATATACAGTTATCCTTTCTGTTGCAATGTATACCAGTCCTGTTGCTGTCAGATGCCACAGGACCTTAGTAGATATGCCTGGTTTTGCCTCAGCAGTCAAGAAACTAAAGAGGCATTTCTGTACCGGTGACATGCTTGTATAATAACGTGTTTAGCATGAAAGTAATGCGTTCTCTTGGTTCAGAGTTGCAGCTAATCTAACTCCTGCCTCATTCCCCTGGCTTAACGTTGATTGCATATCAAGTGTGTGGGTAATAGAGTTCACAATTATACTGAATAGTTTACAAGAAAAGCATTTTAAGAAGGCATGGTACTGGTTAAGGTAAAAAAAAAAAGCTACTTATAATCCTTTTCTGTTGGATATTAATCCAATTCAATTATAAAGCTTTGTGATGCTTGCACCCTGATTTTATTTACATGATGGGAAGGCATGCTTGCATGACATTTCTCACCTAAGAAAACTTCAGCATGTTTTGTTCCATTGTATTCTTTCTGGTCAGAGCAGAATAGCATGGATCAGCATTACACTTTAGAGAGGAAGTAATCAAGGGTAGGTAGTACAGTCTGAGATGTCAAATATGACCAATTATAAACCACTTGAACTTGCATCTGGTTCAGTACTTGAAATTCATAAAGTTTTCTGCAGTGACTTTTCAACGTAACAATTCTTCACAAGACATTTGTCAGCTCTTAGGATCAGGGTGTTTTGAGAAGGAGAGTTGGTAACCATATATGCTGGTTTAATAAAATGAGTTTTTTCTTGTATAATTGTTTTTTCAACTTTTTGTCCATGTTCTTTGTTGGGACGTGATCTGGTTCTATTTTGAACTGTGTATTACCTCAGGCATCTTGTTCCTAAAAGCATCTTCTGAATCCATTGCAGTGACAGGCTTTGCTGAGGTTTGGAATGGTGAAACACAAGCTGCTTTTGGCAGCACAGTGTCACATAATACATGTTTACTTTGCAAGATGTTTAGCATAGAGTCAGGGTGGCCTCATTTGGTAAGCCATGGAAATATAAACTGAGTAGAGCAAATTATTGCTTTTTCATTTAGAATTTTCAGTAATAAGCAAGGGAAGCCAAGGTGGCCATAAAGTAATAGAAAAAAATTACAGGTTTTACCCCATTCTAATCAGATTCTCCTTGCATCTGTTGTTCTGATCTTTAATGCTTTTTATTAACTTCCTAGATTGTCAGTGAAATCTTGAGGCTTAATGAGGATCCTAACGTGCAGGGCCTTGCTCTTGACCTCCCAGAAAGCTTATATAGCAGTAAGGTATTAAACGCTGTGAAACCAGAGAAGGATGTGGATGGGTAAGTGGAGTACTGAGAAATAATATTAGCAGACACAAGCCTGATGGCTCTGCAAAATCAGTTTTCCCCTATGCTTTGCATAATGGATTCCTCAGTCAATGTGTCTAGCTGTGCTATTGAGCAGTGATAGAAGATCCCTCTGAATCAATGAGAAGTCTTTTGCTTGAGTAGTTTTGGTCATTATCTTTTCATTTTTTACATAATGTATATTCAGGGCATAGTCTTTTCAAAGAAATAAAAAACAAAGTCTTGATTTACTTGTGATACTTTAGGTATTTCAGTACTTCTGTAATACAAGTGGTGGTCACAAAGTACTGGATTTTCACAAGGATTGATGGAAAAATTTCAGAGAAGGTTTTAACTTCCTTACAGCACTCTCTCGTGGTGAGAGAGTAGGCTGTAATAGTTTGGACCCATTACCACAGATTTCCAATCAGTGTTGAGTTGTACTGCTCTCTGAAGAGACCACTGGTGTAATTTAGGTTTCTGAGTTACCATTTTGCTGCTCTTGCAGCCTTCCTGCTCTTAGCTGCAGGCTATTACTGTTTTTTTATCCCACTGTCTCTCTTTTTTTTTTTCATGTCAGGAAAAAAATCTAAAAATCCTCCACCTTTCCACTATGTGGAGTACTAGAGATTGTCAGAGAAAAGAAAATTTGGAGCATCCTTCTGTATGAGAGAGAATAGTGTGCAGTGTGGAAACATGTGGGTTATCCCCTCCTAAACCAGGCTGAGCCCAGCAGGATATGTTGCCTCTGGCTTGGCTCTGGCAGCACTGGCCTGGTCTCACTGCAGCCACTGAAATGTTTTGGCCCAATGTGCTGTGGGTAGCCCATTGTGACAAGTAAAGAGTTGCCTGTGTATCATGGAATCATATTACTCACTCTAACTCACAAATCCCTTTCCTGGCCTCTCTCGAGACTCAGTGTTTGTCTAACTGGGGTGTGGGATGATACAAATTAGCTGCAGTACATGACTATCAAAGGATTTGCTTTTGTGAGAGATGTTTGCTCTTGGGATTAGCTCTTAGCCGTGTTACAAGCATTGCTGGGGATTTATGTTACACAAACTCTTTTTTTTTTTGTTAAATTGCCATATTTTTCCACTGCAGATTATCCAGTGTAAACCTAGGACGCTTGGTACGTGGTGATGTCGATGACTGTCCCGTTCCTCCTACAGTGTCTGCTGTGATGGAGCTTCTTGAAGATATAGGTGAGTCCTTCTATCATAATCATTACATTAATTTTAGCCTAACTATTTTACTCAGTTTTAATCCCGACTGGGAGTCAAATATATTCTGACCTTGTTGTGTTTTCTGTTTTGTGTTGCTTTCCCAACCTGACATGTATTTGTCTCCTGCTGTTGAGGAACCTCAATGACATCTGAATGCTGTATTTGCAGAAACCCATCTCAGGCCTACAGGTTTTGGGTATTAGGCAGGGGTTAGCTGCCATCAGCAGATTTAATTTCATTGAAGACACACAAGACATATGAGTCTTCCAAACAAATAATACAGACATCACTTGGGGATTTCATGAGACTGTTTTGGTTAGTGTGAGCAGTTGGAGAAACCCAGGTTTGGGTTTCTCCAAACTGAAAATTGCTGCTGAGCAAATCTTTTGGTTTGGATTATGTTGTGTCAATGCTGACACTGAAATGGCAGATTCAAACAAGCAGGTTTTCCTGTGTGTGGAGACACTGTTAGTTTAGGGCAGTATTTCAGAAGGTGTCTCTCTTACAGTGATTCATAATTGTTGAAACGAGGATTTCTGTAGCAGAACTGTAAACAGGAGGTTAAATTTACTTAGTAACAAACGTGAATGAAAGGATTTGTGCAAAATACCAGAAAGCCAGAAGAGGAGTATTTGGTTACTAGAATTTAGAGAGTCACCAGGAAACTGCTTAAGACCTGTGGTTGGTGTCACTGCTTGGGCTCCAGAATCGCTGCCCGTGCTGGCACAGCTGCTGTGGCTGTGCAGGCACACGGCGCTGTCCTGTCCTGAGCCCCTTGACTGCCCCTTCTGGAGTGCTGCAGCAGTGGGTGGCCTGGGGCCAGGTCCCTGTAGCTGCTGGTGCTTGTTCCCTGCGTGGGGGGCGGCTGAACGACTCCCGTTGTGTTGCACAGGTGGGAGGACGGTGCTGCTGGTGGGAGCGCGCGGGGCACAGGGTGCTGCCCTGCAGAGCGTGCTGCAGCGCGAGGGAGCCGCCGTCCTCAGCTGCCACTGGAGAGCCCCACAGCTGCAGAGCGAGGTGAGAGCTCTTCTGTCTGCACAGGCTCATCATGCATCCCCACTGGCTGCTATCCCACCCATCAGCTGTCCGCCTGACGATCCTGCCCTGGCTGTCATTCCCAAGAGGCTGCCTTCCCAAGAGGGAGACTCATCACTGCAGTCACAGGCGGCACTGGGGTTGCTGGTAGCCAGTGTGGGTCAGGGTCTTTTCTCCTTCCTGCTTGCTCAGAAATGGTGCAAACACTGGCCTCTACCAGAATATTACATGTAACAGCAGCTGCTCTAACTTCATTGTTTTACACCAAGAGCTGTGAGAGAAGGAATCCAACAAACAAATGTTTTACCTCTCCCTTTTACTGTCTGTGCAAGAGAAATGCCCTGTTTTTTCTCATCCTGTGAGACTGTCATTTGCATGAAACTGCTTTTACAGGGTTTGTGTCCTAAAGGTTTGCATGTACTGCCACACTTGGGACAAAGAATTTCCCAATATCTTTGAAAAGAGCTGTAAAAGGATTCAAAGAAGTTCAGGAGCCTTAAACCAAAGGATTTGCATGGTCTCACCTGACTGCTTTTTGCAGAGCTTTTAGACACAACTTAAAAGTTGGTATAACTTCCTGTCAAACTTAACAGTTTATTCCTTAGTCCCAGATTTCACGGGATATTACAACTGGCATTGCATTGTCCTTGGGGCATGTGCAGCAGGGTCCAGACTCTGGCTGTAGCAGCGTGCTGTATTCCAGGGCTTGGCTGCCAGTCTGGGTGAGGAGCTGGGGACAGCTCTTGTGTTGGACAGCCCGTACCACAGGGTGGCAGCCAAGGCAAAATGATGGTGTCCAACCTCCAGGCTTTGGAGGTGCGGACAGGAGGAGGAAATAAATTCAAGCAGCTGTGATAGAAAGTTCTCTGGCAAACCCGTGTTTTCACAGCTGCGGATGTTTTTGTCAGGCTTGTCCCAGCTCTGGGCTTTTAAGTGACTGACAGCACTTAGGAAACATATGGCTCTCTGGGAGATAGAGTGCTGTGAACTTGATCCTTGCCATGTCTCATTCCTCAGTTATTTCTCATTGCTGGGGGTTGTGCTAGAGGACTACTCTGGGCTGGATGGGGTGGGTGACAGGGTGGCCAGAAGTGTTTCCACTGGTTCACAGCAAAAAAAATTTGGATCGGGCCCAGAGCTGCTTATGCAGTGCTGTCAATAGCTGGAGAGAATTCTGTTTCCTTCCATCCAGATGCTTTCCCATAATCATGCTTTGCTTTTTGGCATTCCCCATAGCTTACCTCTTGGAGGGGGTCACTGATGGGAAACAGAATGGGAGGCCCAAGTTTGAGGCTTTATGCACCTCAGTCTTCCCAGGTTCATTTTAGCTTTTGGCAGTAGAAGAGTTTGTGCTTTGCCTGTGGGACTAATCTTCAGAGCCCGGTGGAAACCTGCCTTCCTCTTCCTCACCTGTGAGCCTGGAGCAGTGTGTCTCCAGTAATCCCAGAGCACTGCTGACCCTGTCTGGATGTCACTCTGACAGTTAACTCTAGCTCCTTGATAAAATCTAATGCATGCAGGGAAAACTATCCTGTTTCATACTCCCAGAAGCCAGAGAGTTAGAAACTGAGCATAAGTTCCTTACCAAACAACAAGGTACTGCTGCCTTGTGGCAACCCGTATTTGACCTACGATGTTGTTAGGTAACATGATTGTAGAGTTTATATTCTTCTGCCTGTCTAAAATGCTGATTAAGTAAAACCACCTTGTAAATGTTCACCAGGTTTCTTCTCTTGATTTTTTAATTTGAATTTCAAGTAAGAAAATGTGTTGGTCAATGTTACGGTTTTTCAAAGACTTGAAGGAATCAATTCATGTTCTGTTTTTTCTGCACAATACACTATTTTTTCCTTTCTCTGAATGTAACACCTCTACAGTGGCAGTTTGTGTGCTGTTGTTTGGAAATATAACCTGGGGTAGCATAATCACTTATGAAGTGAGGGAAAAACTTACGAAGAGTATGATTTTTTCACTGGGATTCATTTGTTTTGCAATATATAACAGGAAAGGAGAATTTTATCTTAAGGGTAGGGGAATGTTACTTGTTGTAAGCCAATGGCCAGACCTATTTGCATTGAAGCACTAACCCTGACCTTAATGATGCAATGCCTTTCTTAAGTGGTTACTACATTACCTTAAACTAGCTCTGCTGATTCATTCTTCTTTTTAAAAAGGACAGCATAACAACAAGTGTTTTCTTTAGAAATTCTTTTAATTTAAATGGGTTACACAACACTAAGGTTGTAGGGTTTTTTGGATAAGGTTTTGTATTGCTATGGACTTGTTATTTCTTTTACTCATGCACTTTTGCCAAAATATTTTGGAAATGATCAAGAGGAAGGTATGTTTTAGTCCACCTTAGGAAAAGTCTGATATAGGGGTAGCTCTCCTGACAAATAGCATAATGACATCTACCATCTGACTTAGTGTGCTCCTTTAAAGCAAGTCTGTTCTGTCTTATGGCAGGAAAAGGGAATAAAAGAAATAATGGTACATTTTTATTTTATTGCTTTGATCTGAAATAATGGACACAGTTTCAATGTTCTTTTCCCTCCCCACTTCATGTTTTGTTAAGTTGAGCAGATTATTAATATTTCTTTTTGTTCGATTTTGGGTTTGCTTGACTTCAGTTCTTACGAATAATTGTCACAGCACAGCTGAGCCATGTCCTTCAGAACTCTTGAGCTTCCTGGGTTTTCAAATAAATCACAAATGAAAGAAACCATTTTAGAAGGTTCTGGCACATCTGTGCAAAGTTGCCATGAAGGAACATTGTTCTTTTTGCGTTGATATGTTCAATGAAAACGAAATTACAAAGTGAGAGATAAAGACATAAGCATCTTGGAGGAAATACTTAAGATGTTATCATTCTGTTAAGCTTTGTGTAGATAATTCTGTAGAGCACATTCATTGCATTCTGCCTGAAGAATGACCTAGAATACTTTTAGGAACATCTCCCTTGTAATTTAAAATGGGGCTCCCCAAAAGTCAATACAGTATTACATGTGAAGAATGGGAGCTTACCTGTTTAATCTTGTCTTATGTCAGAATTAAGCTTTCTAGTTTGAAAGGAGATTGTCAAGTAGATTTGTATTGAAAAAAAATGGATTGTTTTCTTGCCAAAACATGGATAATACTTAGTACCTGTAAGAAAACAGAACTTTGTTTCAGTCATCTGAATTCAGTCAGTCGTTTTTTCAGCATGTCATCTTTAATGTAGTCCTTATGTGAACCACATCATGCCTGTTTTAAGAGAGCTGCTATCCTACAATCTTATTGTAAAAGAAGCGAGAATTGGTCTATCTAGGTATGATTAGGAATAGAAAAGTTGTTTGCAAATGCGAGGTTAAGAAGTATGAGAGTGGTTCAGGTGGAGTGCTGAATGGGAGTTTCCTTCTATGGTTGGAAAAGAACTTTTGGCCGCAGTGTGTTTTTCCTTAGAGCCAACACTTGAGCTTCAAACTCTTAGACATCTCTTAGCCATTTGCTGTCCTAGTTTTTCTGTCTTGGTAAGACCAAGAGTCTTGTTATGGGCAGGAAAATACATTTTGTATTGTGAGCATGAAAAAATATTTTGAGACCAGGTACACGGGTCCCCTAAGAGGAGAGAAGAGGGAAGCTGCATCAGAGTTTCTAATGATGATGGTGTAGACAAAGTATTTCCACTTCAACATTTTATGCACATCATCTCTGTTCCTTGTAATTTTGAAATGTATCCCTCTGTCTGTAAGCTAGAGGAGCAGTTGCTAAAGCATGGATTATAGTGGCAGGCTTGAGTCCACAGCAGAGATGTGGGCTTCATTTTCACGTGCCCTGTGTAGAGCAAGTGCATTCAGGATGATGTGATGCCTTGAAGTGGCTGCCTGAAAACAGAGGCTAGACAAGATTAAGAGAGTAAAAGAAGGTATTTATTTGAAGGGCCTTCAAAGGTACACTTTGAGAGTGAAAAGTCTCTGAGGCCCTCTACCCAACATGGACCCTGGGTCATGGGTTCTTCACACTTCTATGAGTTTGGGCCATTTGCATATCAGGGTTAATTCTCCAATTACAATTTCAGTTAATGATGTAATTACCCCAATTTTGCTCCTCCTCTCAAAGGCTTTAGTTTACATATTTTGGGGCCTGGGACAAGAAGGTGTCCTTGAAGTGCAAACCTAGAGAGGGTTTGTTATGTCTAACCAGCATGAGAGGACAGTAGTTAACAGGCCACACGAAACTTCAGAGTTACACACTAGGCAGTATAGGATTTGGAAAATATAAAACTTAACACCTAAGGCATCAGCTGTGGCAAGGAGAGCTGGAAGAAGCCACATAATTAGTACATGCCATGGTGGAAAAAGTACCTGAAACTAGTCATTGACTTAAAAAATTTTCGAGATTTCAGAAATTAATGAGATTGCTGTGGTTGAAGTAGAACCTGATCTGTAAACTGATGTGCATACAGACTTTTTTCATGAAGAGAGTTGTGAAAAATCTTTTAATCAGATTCCTATTCCTCATCTCATATCTTCAATTTTATATGGCCTATCTTCATGCCTAGGACTCTGAGGGCTTTTACATTTCAATTATTAATTTTAATTTTAATTTTGTTTGATCATGCATTTAAAAATGGCTTTTGTATGGGAAAATGAAAATTGTATGCAGACTTCACAGCAAAATGGAGTTTCAGTTATCTGTGATATACAGCTACTTTGTGCCATTTTCATTTAATACTTGGCTGGAAAGTCAGTATTGTTGTTTTAACATTTGGTGTTCTGTCTTGGGAATGGGTGGTTCTTCTTAATCTGCTTCAACTTAAATCTTGGTGGAGGGGATCATATTTTGTTATGAGGTAAGGTTTCAGATTATTTATTGGCACAGCTCTTCCCAACTGAAAAAATATTTGCCGGTGAGAAGGCAGGATACTACTGGACTATTGGCTTACTTTGTCTGCAGCCTGTTGCCTAGTACATTAAGGAGGGTTTGGCCTGATGCTTGTCATTCCTTCCTGTAGCCAGCCTGATGGAATGGAGCCTTGCTGTCCAGGGAGCATGGGGCAGGCAGCCGCATGTTCTCCCTCATGGGTATCTCCTTGACCTTCTGGCTATGGCTGCCTGTAGCATCTGGTTCCTGTCAGATGTGTCCTGTCCAGGGACTGTGGTGTGTTTGCTGAGGGAGGCTGAATGTAATGATTTCATAGGACTTCTCCATCTCTGACGTCTGTGATAGTTTTCTGATGGAGGAGATGACCCTGAACACGCATCCCAAGGCTTGCTTCTTGCTTTAGTGATTAAACAGGCAGTCAAAAGGGTAGATTGTGGCAAGAGAGAAAAATCTAAAAGCAAATGAGGCATGGGCACAACTGCTTGCAAGAGAAACTGAAATTCCCTGTTGGAGATAGCATAAATCTCTTCCAAGGATACCCAGAATTCTGTTACACAAGTATTTTGCTTTCAGTGGACTTGCTCTCCCAGTCTCTGTATGTAGCTTTTAAAAATACTCATGGGGGAAAAAAATTTCTCTAAAATGTTTGTGATATATATTTTATTGACTCTTCAGGAACTTTTTCAATAGTTGCACATAAAATATTGTTTTCTTTGTGAAATAAGGGAAAGGAAATCACACTGGGGAAGGCTCTGAGAAATCAGTGTGTCTTTAACCTGTGGTACAACTCCTTGCTGCCATGTGATGCAACTTTTTTCATGTAGGAGGTGGGGCAGGGCAATGAGATGAAAGGTCCAGCTGGTTTTCTTGTAAAATTTATGGGTATGTGCGATGTTAGCTATCCGAACCAGTGTTAATGTTGGCTACAAAAATAATTGTGTTCAGCTGTTAAGAACATTTTTCAACATTAGGGTCGGTAGTCATAGAGATGAATGTTTGGTTCCATCAGTTGTTTTCTGACATTATAGTTACATTGAATCAATTCTGTCATAAGTATGTTGTCTGAACATTCATCAGAATTATTGCTTTTTGCGTACAGCTCTCAACTTGTTCATGAATTCACGATGCTAAGTGGTGTGCAAAGCTCTTATTCCTTGTCCCAGAGGCTTTGCATGGGAAGGCATCTTGACTTACAGTATATGATTTATAACTGCTAGAATAGGAATTATTTTTTCCTTGGGAATAAAAGGCTGTGCTCATGTAACTGAGAAATATCGCTGCTTTTCTGTGTTGATGTTGACTGTTATAGCAGAGATTTCCTTCTTTTGCAGGGCAAAGCGTGCCTTCAGCATGGTATTCTTGGTACACAAGTCATTACAACATCCTTTTTATCCAGATTTCCTTGCAGATTTATCAGTGTCATTTGACCTGACACTGGTCAAGCACTATGCACTCCGTCTTGGAGCGGCATGTAAGCTGATATTTGCACTAGACTCAGGAGTGTGAGCAATTTGAATAAGGCTGAATGACTGTGCACAGGCAATCACAGGAGTGTTGCTGGACATGTGACTGAAGCCTGAATCAGCTCATTGCATTAGTCATTTGTCAAGCAAGTAAATCTTCTCCCACACTTTTGGCTTTGTTTCCACATGGGGATCTCTAAGGAGGGTTAGACCATCCTTGTGTCCTCTGAGGGGAAGATGGAGTTTTTTAGTTTTCTGCCTTTTCCACAGCAGTTATGTTCTTCTCCCCTCCTGGATGCTCAGCTGTGCCAAAAACCTGCTATCCTGACAGGATTTGTAGCTGTTCTTTCTTGGCAAGAGTGTTGGGCAGGGTTGTATCAGAGCACTTTTGGCCAAAAAAGAAGCTGGAATGCTTGTCAGTCACAAATCAGTTCATAGAGTGGCTCACTGAGCTTGTGACACTTGGAATTAATTTGCATTTATCCAAAATATTACCAAAACTGCTGTATCTCTGAAATAATTTTTACATTCAGGCTTGAGTCAGTGCTGTGTCTGTGTTTTACTTTTTTGGTGTATCTTTATACATCTACTTCTGGTGCTGTCCCTTATGGTGATTCTAATAACTTGTCCAGGGCCCTGTTTCGGAGGGAGTGGAGAAAGAAAGGCCCTTACATCTTTGATTATAAGAATTTTTGTAGCAACCATTTTTGCTCCAACATCTGCCAGGTTGAGCTAAATCAGGGTCAGTGATTAGCAAACATGAACTGAGAAGGAAAAAAGCACTTTAATTGGTATTCTTCAAAGGTATCAATCTTTGCAGAAGGGGTCATCTTGCCTTCCTGTCAGCTGGCCTGGTTTTCTACTGTCAGACAATCTGACTGTACTCTTTATAAAAGTGCCTATTTACTGTCTTTTCAACCTCTCTTTTTCTTAAGTTGCTCTAAGTTATCTTGGACTTTAGGACAACGGTAGAACTTTTTATTTGGAAAGATATAATCCCCATTAAATTTTGATACTGACTTTGACCTCACTCGCCTGATCTCACAATTTGTTTACCTGAATTCATTTTAAATGCTCTTCTCAAGTTTTGTGGCATGTGAGAATCAGACTATCAGTTTGGATCTTTCTTTTTTGATCTTGTTGTCTGTAAATGCTTTGCTCAACAGGCTATTGCTGTGTAAGTCTGCATTTTTTAAAGATGTATATTCAAGTATGTATTTCTAAGATTAAATGCTTGCTTTGTTTCTGGGGGTGTTTTGGGCTGTCCCTAGCTCCGTCAGGCAGACGCGGTGGTGCTTGGCAGTACGAAACCCGATGATGTTCCTGTGAGCTGCATAAAGCCGGGGGCCACCATTATCAGCTGTGCTCGTGATCTGCTGTCAGGTAAGAGGTGATAAAAGGTGACAGTTCCTGCAGGTGATGTACAGTGAGCCTTTGAGATGTGTGTGGCATCTTGGTGACAATGCAGTGTGGTTAAAAGCTGCATCTCTGCGGGAGGACCCTTAAAGGTGTGGGTACAGGGCATGTGTACACCTTTCTCTGATGTGTAAATAGGAAAAAGATGTCAGGTGGGAGAAGAAAGGTTGGAACAGATTCTTCATTCCAGGGTGGTTAAATAAGCGATGACACAGGGGATTCAGAGAATTCAGAGGGAAGACTTTTGGGTCATCAGATGAGCTATTACATAGTGCTGTTTTGTACAGTATCTTACCCTTCTGTGGCTTCCGTGGACTCATCTGGAATATGGGAAAAAGAGAAAAAGAGAAGAAATATCAACTGCAAAGTGCTGTGAAAGTGTCTGCAGAGAGTGGTGCAGGAGGGAATACAGAAATCATGTGTAACTAAGAAGATGCAGAACGTCTCCTGCAGTAATTACTCCTATGAAAAAGAGTTTGGATTCACCTGCTTTCTTATCTCCTGACTTATTGTGGGGGGCGTACGTGTTCATAAATTTGTCAGTTGAAAAACGTTACAGAATTTTATTGGGAGTAAAATTTAAAAATCTTCCCAGAAGTTACTCTACTGCTAAAAGAATGTGTAGTAATAATAATAACATGTAATTTTACATCTTCCGTAAAATTTCTTAAAATTCCATGGCGATCTCTAGATATTTTCTAGATTTTTGGTGTGTATGTGAATTTGACTGGTCAGCATCCCAATGAAATTATGCTGCAAATGAATAGGAAAACGAGGAAGTACATCTTATCACAAGTGTACTAGATTGACATCTGTTGATGAAATGGGCTTAAAACTGTGGAAATGGGCATAAAGCTGAGAAAACCTAATTGCATGTGTTTTAAACTAGGGATATTCCCTAAGGACAAATTAAGCAGACACTCTATGCAGAGCTAATGCAAGATCAGGCTCGTAATAAAGCAGCTGCTGTTCCCATGCAAAGCATGGGCTTAGCAATAGATATCTTTCTTTGTCTTTCATTATATCTTCTTGACTTGAACAGACACTGCAGGTGAGACCTGGGTTATTATTCACTCAATTGTCTGAAGGCATTTGGTCATTCATCTTTCACCTCCCAAAGCAGAACTCTGATCCTGCTGAGGATCTCAGGGGTGGGTACCATCCTTATCCCTTCCTGATGCTGCACAAGTTGTCCGAAAATAATACATCTTTTCTTTTCCTTCGACTAGTGACTCCTTGCATCTCTAATGCCCATTTATTTCTCATAGGGAATTTTGGATATAATTGTTGAGTATCTGTGGGGCAGGGCTTGGCACACAGATCTCTTCAGCAAGTACCCCACCACGGTCAGACATGAAGGAGGAATGGAGGAGAAAGGGAAAGGAATAGAGAAGAGAGGGAGTGGTGGTACAGCAGTCATACCTACAAATAAATAAATGAAAAGGAATATCTCCTCCTCATTTTAATCTTGCAAGTAGAAACCTCTTATGTGACAGACTTGGGATGGAGCTGCAGGGCTGTTCTGACAGGGTGGGATAAGCCAGTCCTTTCAGCCTGAGTGGGCACCAGGAATGGTGGGACTCTCCCAGCACTGGCGCAAGTCTCACTTTCAGACACCTAATTCTCTCAATTGAAAAGGGAGTCTGAGCCTTCACAGACCTAAAGTTATGCAGTATAACTGCATGCTTAAGACTTAAATATCTTCATGCCTTAGTTGCTCTAAAGAACTATAGATAATATTAGTGCTCCCCTTCTCTGAAAGAATGCTCCTAGAAAAACTGCATTATGTATCACAGTTACGTTCACTCCTAAGGCAGGAAATGTAAGTTTGGCATAAGCATATACATTTCTTTGCATTTCTCACCTTGCAGCAGTGCACTCTGTTGAGTATTGCATTTTTTTCGACAGGCAGCATGAGATTTTTATCAAGATAATTTAAATAGAACTTATCTACCAAATGTCTATCTGTCTTTATGGTTATGCTTTTGAGGTTGTTAGAACCTTGGAGAAACTCTGAAATTACAGCAGAAATGCATTTTACCAGCTGTAAAAGAGTTGGTCTCAAGGCTTACTAGAGAGGTACATGAAACACAGGTGTCTGACAGGAAGAATGCACTTAGTTTAGCTGCAAGATGTTTGTGGAAAGCTCATTGTGGAGTAGTTATGGCCTTGGAGAAACAACTGAATCTTACAACTGACTCTTGACTTCCATGGAATCTGGCTGAGGTGCTTGGAAATTGTTCTGGATTTTTTCTTGCTTTAGAAATGTCCGACTTAACATCTGTGGGGTCACAGGAGCTTAATGAAGCCTGGATGCAATAGTGGTCATGAAGTAACTTTTGTTCTTTTTAGATGGTGGCTAGATTTCCAACCTGCGTGGGTGTACTTGCTGTCTAACACACTCCCGTGTTTTAAAAGCACTCAAAATTTGCAAGGCCGTAGCTGAATTAGGGAAATACAGTGTTGCAAATCAGAAGAGTAGAGAGAAAAGTGCTCACTCCAAAGTGACAGAATTCTTTTTCAGGTATTTTTTTTAATCCGATCAAAGATTTTTAAATTATCACAATTTTCTAGCAGTGCAGCATCTGCTTCTGTTGCACTGACAATCTTGGAATCAGGTGAGTGCTGGCAGTGTCTTGCAGGAATATACTTTATGTATGGAGGTGAAAATAACTTTCTGAAAGAAAACTTAAGGATGCCAGAGTTCTTTGGGATTTGATGTCCAACTCCTTTGGGGTCACTTGAAAGCTGAAGCCCAAATGCTTTAAGTATGTTAGTGGGAAATTCAACCATTTCCCCACCTCTTCTCTATTCTAAGCTGCCTGAGCAGACAGGTAGCACCTGACAGCAGCTCTCACCCATCTGCACAATAGGGTATGAGTCAGAGGAGGGAGCACAATGTCTGTAGTTCAGCTGATCTTACCATAGTCCACAGCAGAGAGTGCTATTCCAGCTTCCATCTGGAAAATTTATCCTAAGAGAGCTGTTGCAATCCTGTGATTGTCTTGCTAACTCCATGCATACATGACTTTCACCTTTAGTTTCACCTTCATCCCTGTAAAAGCCTGGTTAGTTGTTTGTGGGGTAATTGTGTAGCATAGGCAGTCTGAGAGAAATAGTTTATTGAAGGGAATTGTCTAATTCTAATATGTATTTACACACATGCTAGCTCTGCCCTGATAAAAAAAGTCATATTAAGCCAAATAACATAAAAAGTCAAAATGTTTCTGTAAAGCACAGCTGTCTGAAAGGGGGTTTTAAACTTCATTCTTCCTACTCCATTTGTCTGTTTGGCAGCTCTCCCAGCCTGGTCTCAAAGCAACAAGAGTCAGCTTATGACTGTAATAGACTATTCTAGTAAAACTCCTCTGTCTAAATCTAAAGCTGAGCATCTCCAGAAAATTTTGTTGTTTGTTTGTTTATTTGTTTGTTTTAATTGAAAGTGTTAATGCAAGTAGAAGGACTTTTCAGAAACTTCTTCAATTAGAGTTTAATATGAGCACTGTTGCCTTCAGCTTTGTTGGTTTTGTCACTGATGTGTAGATGCCTGCTGGCAAGAAAGTTTGAGAAAGAGTCAGGAAACATACGGAGTGAGGCTGAGAGTGTCTGCAGAGAGGGTCTCCTGCTCCCTCAGTGATGGGTGTGGGAGAGTGGGCTGCAGCTGGATGGGGGTGCTGGCTCCACTGCAGGGCTCTGCCTGCCACGCTGCCTCCAGTCTGAGTGTTCTGTGCCCTGCTGCTGCTGGCACCCTTGCTGGGAAAGGTGATTGTGCAAGGCAAAGTGAGCCTTTTATGACCAGTAGAGAAGGGGTGAGCAGAGCCAGAGCTTGACCAGGTCAGGGTTTGCACTTCAGTTCCCCTGTGGCAGAAAGGTTAAAGCTGTCAGCGTACAGTTGTTATTTTTTATTACAGTTATGTCTACGCCCTTCAGAATGTGTCTAAGGCCTTGATATGCCCACAGAGACTAGGATGTGAATTTTGGAGAAACTGTGTCTAGATAAAAGTCAATAAGCAACAACAGAACAAGCCAGAAGAAGGATTACAGAAAAATGACAAAATAGTGTGTTTAGTTAGGGTAGCTAATGTATGATTATCATTTGATCTATTGCCACTAGAAACAATTATAACAGTGTCTAAAGTTGAAGTTACTCTGAATTGTGTAGACTCTCCAGAATACCTACTTTTAATGTCATGCTGATGAAGATAACTGTTGCTACTCAAAAAAATTTGCATATACCGTATCCAAGTTATAATAATCTTATGTGGTATTTGTGATTATTTCATTGTTCTCTCTCTCTGTAATGTGTGTGTTGAAGAGAAGACAGTCTTTACCATGCTCATTTAGGTGTTATGTTTAAGAATATATATCTTTTCGAATCCTTACAGATGTGTGAACTTGTTTTGTCTGAGTTTGTGTAATATGTTTCAGAGCATACAGTTACTGTCTGATTGCCATAGTGTATTTATCCCTCTGGGTGATTTCATATGAAGTATTAAAGAAGCCATCTATAATTTTGTCAGTGGTATTGTTGAATTTCAAGTCAACATTCAGAAATTTTTTATTTTAACATTATTTTCAAATATGCATTCTCTCACTCACAAAAGCTTTGTGATTTATTAGTGCAATACTTACATTTTTCAGAGAAATGCAACCATGGTCAGCAAAACAACCCTGCTGCTGAAAAGACTATTGGTTCTCTTGCAGTAGCAATGAGAATGCAGGTTAGTGTACCTTCAAGTGTTGTCGATTTGTTGCTCTTTTTGCAAGTTGCAGAAATTGCTTCTACAGTTCAGATTTTAACTTTTGTTTTGCTCTTTTGAACATCTTACCTGACTTCCATTTGAATAGCAACTCTTAATCAGATAGAGTAATACCTATTACATTTAATTAGAGAAAGGTAAATTAAAAATCAGGTGTCTCATAATTCTGGTTAATACAGTAAAGCTTGGCAGAAGCACTTGTGTCAATAGGCTAATGTCACTCACTCTGGTAAGACTGTAAAGATTAACTGTATCTGCATTTTTCCGTCATGATGGATAGAGAATTCAAAAGTTTGTTATTTAGTGGGCAAGAAGCGTGAGTCAGTCAATGAACAATCAGTATCTTCCATTATTTTTAAGGTGTGAGAGAAGAATTCTCCATCTTACCAGAATAAAATGTCCAACTGCCTTATTAGAGGCTTTTCTCTGTCTCTTCTGTGTTAATGGAGTTGTTTCTTTTTGAAATGTGGTCAAACAATAGGAAAGTGGCTCTTACTTTGTCCTAAAACCATGAAATGGAAAAATTTTTCAGTTAGGATTTTTTTTTGTTAGCCTTTGCTATAGAAGTTATTTCAACATACTCTAGAGATTGTTTGAAATTAGTGTTCAGCATTTATGATGCAGCTGTTGTGTGCTGTTTTCTCGTTTAAAACCAGAACATGGTAAAAAACATGGAGCGATGGATCCAGTCCCAGCAGTACAGGAAGTGGGACCTCCACTGCTTGAAACTGCAGCCCCTCTCCCCAGTGCCCAGGTAATAAATGCTTTTAAAGGAAAAAAAAAAAATTAAAATTATTTTTCAAAAGAGTAAGCAAGTGTGACAACTTAAAAATGTTCCGTGCCTAATTAATTTTTTACCTTATGTGGACTGTACGTTGTGCCATTCTCTTGTATGCTTCGTTGTGACCATGTGCTTCAGTTTGCTATCAGTTTGTACTTTGATGATGTGCCTTGGAGCCAAGCTGTATTTAATGAAGACCAAAAGCTGGAAAGTTTCACTGAAGAAGGGAGGAGAAGCCTTATGCAAAACCAACAGAAATGCAAAAGACAAGAAGTTCCTAATGGCTAAGTGTAGGAAGGTGTTTAGTTAAGGCTCAGTGATTTCAATGGCATTTGAGTTTGTATTTATTTTCTTCCCTCAGCAGAAGTACTTTCTTCTGCATTAGACTTTTAAATTCCTGTGTGGGTGTGAAAAGCAGGAAGTATATTTATTCTCATAGCCAGAATCTTTTCAATCAGTTCCTGTCATTCACTTCCCAAGGCCCGTGTCTGGGCCTCAGGGATTTCAGGTCGGCCTTGGCATGATTGCTGACATCTCTGACATTTAGAGCAGACTGAGTTCCTCACTGTGCTCAAGTGCTTTGCTGTGCGTTGGTTGTGTTGGGTGACGGAGAGAGGAGCCGATGGCTGGAACAGAGGTTCTGCCGTGCAGGAAAGCGTTGGCATTTTTTGTGCTTACTTGTACGCCTGCTTCTGCAGATGCTAAAGGAGCCTCACACCAGAAGAAAGTCAGAGAGAGCTGGAACTGCTTAGTCTGGAGGATCTTAATCAATGTGTCTTAATACAACATACAGTAATGCAAAGAGGACCAAGGCAGGCTCTTTTCGGTGGAGCCCAGTGGCAGAACTGTAGGCAGTGAGCACAAACTGAAACCCAGAAAGCTCCATCTGAACATCAGGAAATACTCTTTCACTGTGAGGGTGACCAGACATTGACACAGATTGTCCAGGGTGGTTGTGGAGTGTCCATCCTAGGAGATACTCAGAAGCCACCTGGACCCAGGCAACTAACTAGCTCTAGATGACCCTGCATGAGCAGGGAGGTTGGACCAGGTGGCTTCCAGAGGTCCCTTCCAACCTCAGACACTCTGTGATTCTGTAATTCTGAATCCTACTGCTGTCTGTTTGGAAAGCTGTGACAAAATATTGTCTTTTCTGAGCATTTTGATTTACTTTTCACTGTCTCTTAAAACAGTTTTATGGGAATGGACACAAATGTAATTGAAACCAGAGATGCCAAAAGAATGAGTTTTCTCTTGTAACCAAGGACACAAGGGGACAGAAATGCTTGAGCTTTTTCTGGGCTAGCATGTAACATTTCTAGAATTGAAGCCTGAAAAAACTATCCTTAAATAATACAACTAAAAGTTAAAGTATGCAATGCCGTGAGTGTGGTGGTAAAAAAAACTTTCAAAAAAAGTGTACATAAGTAATTACATAATTAATGAAACTGGTGTATATATATACACTGTAATATAATCTATAGAGTATAATATATATTATATAATTAGTAATAGGACTTGCATTTATCTGCTAACTCTATAGCTTTGTATTTTTTCTTTTAAATGTAAAGAAACCCTTCAGATGGAAAGTATCCTGTAATAAAATGTAATCTTGCAGTAATACACCATGTTGTGTGGAAACAGATGGAGTTTTCATTGAAAATGAGGCAAAGCTGCTTAAGCACTAAAACTAAGAACATCTGCTTTTTGATTTCTGTGAGATCTGGGTTGAAGTATTTCCAAATATATTGGAAATGGAATGGAAAATTTTCTTACAGTACGCAGTAAAAAAAAATGTCAGCACACAGGTGAGTAGATGTAGAGCCTTCCTCCATCTTTAAAATTTTTCTGAATTTCGTAAATTACCACTTAGCATTGTCAGTGATGGACTTCTTGCTCAGCAGTTTTTATTCGTGCTGAAGAACCACTGTTGCCCATCTCCAGCAATACTGAATAACAACACATTGAATAATTCTGGTATTTCCAATATAGGAAATATGTTGTCAGACTAAAAGAGTCAGCTACAAATACAGACTTCTAAATTCCGGGTATAACCAAATCTTTAATTTCTTGTGTTTTAGGAGAATATATTTAGTCGGAGGAAAAAAATGCAAATTAACTTTGTCATATTAGTCTATATCTTTCTCCTCTTGCTAAATGCATCAATTACTTTAATAGGAGAATAGCCACCCTGAAAATGTTGCTTGCTTAGATCTTTAAGGGACCCCAGTACTGTCAACTTAGCAAGAATTTTCTGGGACTTGAGTTATTTGTGTATAGTAAGTTCTGAGTGAAAACTTCAGATGATCTTTACCATGTGATGATTGTAAGCCACTCCATCTTGTGTTCTTGTTACATTTTTATGGGTAGTTGTGTTTGAAGTCACACGTAAGAAGCCAAAGGTATATCCTTCTATGAAAGAGAATGCACTTAGTATGTCTTTGAAAGAAAGCAGGTTCCAGGTCAGCACTGTGATTGAGTAAATCCTTGTCCTGTAGTACTGGATTGTATAATTGTTTGGGTTTCTGGGTTTCACTTAGCTGCTGCAGGGTGTAAAAGAGGTATACTTGAGAACTATAAATGAATAATGGAGCCAGTTTAGGATTTCCTCAAAGAATTGCAAGCGATTAAGTTGGCACAGACTGATCATTTGCTGGTGGATGCAGAACAGCCAAAATCCACACACAGAGCTGAGATCTGGCAGTAGTTTTATGTTCACTGGTGGATATTTAAGGTCCTGCAGACTGAAAGTTCAGGACATGAGCTTTCATGCCATTGCCAGATTCTATCTTAAAAATACTGTGATCAATGGAAACTACAGGAAGGAATTAGGCTGGTTAGGCTGAAAGTAATTTTTAAAGTTGTTTCTGTGAGCAATTCAAAGCCAAAGGAGGCAACTCTTCACATCCTGTGTGCCAGGCCCTGGGCTTCCCTACTGCAGGAGCTTACAGCTACTGAACACTTATGTGGACATAATGGGCAGCTAGGTCAAGCTCACACATGAAAAATCCATGACGGAGTATTAAACCTCAGGTTGTCTGGGTCAGGAATTGCAGATGCAATAGTGTCCCCTAAGCTACATCCGCATCCCTTCAGGTAATCTGTGTGCTTGCCTCAGCTGCTGCTCCCAGCCCTTGCTGGAGGTAGTTCCTAAGCTCTCCGGATGTCTTGGCTGAGCCCTGTGCTTTAGACTCTCTCTGTGGCCATTCTTAGTTCCACTCTGTTTTAGAAGTGCGTGAGTTGGTCTTCAAAGGCCTTGTTTGCTTCGGTGCCCTCGTGGGGGAGCAGCGATGTTGGTGCTGCCCTCGGATGAAAGGCACTGCATGTACAAGCTTCGGGTTTAGCGAATGTATTTGTGTGACAGCTGGCCAAGGAATGCATGCGCTTTTTAGTAAATTGTATGTGCTGAAATACGCTGTCAGGGAGGAGAACAAAAGGAAAAACAAATCCAGAAACATCCAGTCCATTGGGACATGCTTGAGCATCCAGCAGCCACGTCTCTAGCTTGATATGAAAGCATTACATAATATTTGGAATCTGATTAAACAAGAGCTCTCTGTGAAATTGTAAAAATTAACAAACACTGCACGTGATTTTCAATGTTATAATAGAAGTTAGTTAATATTTAGGTTTGGTTAATAAAATGCGAGAAAGAATTGAAAAACTCATCACAATGACTCCATTGTTGGATTATTTGCTGTTGTTCTGTGCTCTGTCGTCGACCACCTAAGCTGCGAGAAATCTCCTGGCTCTTATTTGTTTTCTTTTCCAGTGATATTGAGATTTCCCGAGCACAGAGTCCAAAAGCTGTTGATGTGCTTGCCAAGGAGATAGGATTGCTTGCAGATGAAATTGAGATCTATGGCCAAGCCAAAGCCAAAGTACGTTTGTCCCTGCTGGAAAGGTTAAAGGATCAACCAGATGGAAAATATGTTCTAGTTGCTGGGTAAGAATGCGCTGTAATGTCATTAATGTCTGCTCTTTCCACTCTTATTAATATAAACATGCGACTTGCATCTTTTTTGTACTCTGCACAAATAAAAATCTTGAATGTTTTCATCTGTATGTTGCTCTCTTCTGAAAGTGAGCAGGTTTTGAACTTCTTCTAAGTAACACAGCTTTTCTTCCAAACTGTTATTACTGAAGTATATTTTATAAAATGCAGTTTGTTCTATGATTCTGTGAAATGTTAGCTGTTGGTGCATGGAGTTTTTCTTACTGCTTTATCAGAATTTTAAATGTTTAACTTGGATATTTAAGGCTGCTTGTATTGTGGCTGTTTATAAACAAATATTAACAGAAGCTACATGCTAATCTGTTGATATTAACAATAAATACGTTTTTTATTGAAGAACAGATTACGAAGTTTAAAAAGCCATGTTTTTTCTCTGAAATGTAGACATGTCTCCAGGCAGGCTTATCCTGCTTGCTTTTCCCACGATTATAGCAAATGCTGTGCTCAGCAGGAATTATGCACTTAGCTTCTGAAGAGCTTCAGGTTTTTCTTGCATTCAGTGACCCACCATTTTCATTCACCTTGTTTACTAACTGGAAACTTCTACTTGTGAACAAACGTGAAGGTTTTCATTAATATTAAAATTGCAGTGTGTTCTTTATATTCTGAGTTAATCTGTTGGTTGCTTCCTTTTAAGTAAAACCACTCAGGTTTAAAATACAGTTTTAGTATGATCCAGAAGGAGAAGGCTGTTGTTAACTGCCTTGATCTACTGATTCCTCACCTTGGCTAGTGTTTCTCAAACTGTTTGCTTTACTGCCTTCCTGCGGGAACAACCTGGATTATTGGCACTGTCTGAGATGGAGCTGTTGTAGGCTGAGAGACTTGATGTGTTACAAAGCTGAGGCAGGCAAGTTTTGAAGCTTTGCTCAAAGCTATGTGATAGAAGTCCAGCATTAAAGATATTCCTGGAGGATGCTGGAGCAGTTAAGAGAAGGAAATAATAGCTGATTGAGATTGGTTTCCTTTGGCAGAGTTTTATTTCGTTTGGGGTTTTTTGTGGCATTGGAGAAACAAAAACAGGTTTGGCATTTGAGTTTGAAGAACGTTGCTGCCGTGTGTTTTCATGTTCATGGTGTCAACATCATCAGTTGGTCATCATGCTGCAGGCTGATCCAGGCTTCTCTAGCAACAAACCTCTCACAGAAGAAGAAGTTATTTGAAAATGTCTGGAGGTACAAAGATAGCAAGTTGCAAAGCCTCATTCGGATGGATTTTAGTTGTGTCAGATTGCATGCACCAGTGCTTGCATTTCTTCACACTGCTTTGTCTCCATTCTCCTTCAAAGAAGGAATCTCAAGCAATTGTCACAGAAAGCAGTGTGGAAGAAACGTGGAAAAAATGCAGAAGTTTTGACCAGCAAGATGAAAAGCTGGTAAAAAGTAGAAAATTGTATCATCTTTTAAGTTTACATAAAATGTAGAAATACAGAATGGTGTTTCAGAAACAAAGGGCTGAGTTTGGTACCTACCCAACCTGATGATGCAATATGTTGCTATTTGTAACATCTCTGAAGTCACTGCATCTTGTGGGGTTAGTGCAAAGCCACATCTGCTGCAGGAGGAGTGCCTGGGCAAGGTCGCTACAATAGTGGGAACGTTCTCTTCCTAGAGAGTTCGAAGCTTGACTTTGAAATACTGTACATATAAAATATACATATAATGTGTGTTTATATGCTCTCAGCTGCTCTCACTTGCTGAGATGGCTGTAGCAGATGACAATGATTTTAACAAAAGCAGGGAGCTCTTGTCTGATGGGGAAAAGTTCAGTACGATGAAAATCGAGTATCATTGACATGTAGAAATTGGGGAGTGAAATAGTATTGTCATTTGCCTTCGTTGTCTCCCTACCAAGGCAAGGTCAACCAGAATCTGCCATTTGGATTTTTGTGTTTGTTCAAAATAACCAAAGATACTTAAAAATTCTTTTAGAATGATGCAGTATAGCTCTTCAGAATAAATTTTCAGTGCTTCAGAGGAAACATTTAAGGTATATGCTTGTACTTAAGGGTCTGGTGGAAATATGTATAATGTATGATGGGAACTTCTCGTGTGTGAAAAGAATGTAAAGTGTATGTGCGTGTGTGTGTGTACTCAACAAACTGCAAAATCTCCAACCTCCATCCATGATGCAGCAAGCAACATTTGTGCCTCTAATTGCACATTCAGGTTTAAATGTTCCACAATGTCTAGGAATTTATAAATATTTGCTGCAAATGCTTGTCTAGTTTATTCCTGATATGCTAAAGACCAAACTTGTTGTTCTGAACAGCAAAATGCAACTAAAATGTACCTTTTCATCTCTAAGGATAGTTGTATTTATGGCTCTTTAAAAAGTTGCTAACTGCAAAGTCTTTTTTGTTCTTTCTAAATGCAAACAATTATGGCTAAGTGTCTCATTGAATATAAACTTCATATGCTGAAATATTGCAGTTTGATTAACAGATCATGACACCCAAAAATAGAATGAAGACTTTATTTCTTCGTAACTTCACTTTTCTTCTGTATAGAGACCATTCTTTCCTTTTTTTATTTCATTCTTGCTGTTTTATTTTCTTTGTCGGTGTTTGGGTTGCTATAGGGCTTGTGTTAAGACACTGTGGGGGCAGAGCCACAAGTTATCATGGAGTAATTGGTTCTTGGGCATCAACTGCCTGCAAACAGACTTTTAGTGTGCTGAAAAATACGTTGCAGGATCTGTTAACTCAAACTGCCCCCACTCATTGCCAGCTGAGAGCATGCAAATGAATGCAGCTTGAGCATGACCTGGGAGCTAATTTTAGTGTCCAGGGTAACTTAATCACTCATTCAAGTATGTAGATGGCATATTCACAAACACAATATGAAATTACAGCTGCAGTTTGTTAGAATCTATGTCTGTGTGCATGTGTGTTTCAACATCTTGTTTCTAAATGCTCCCGTGCTGTGGCTTTTAGCAGATAATCCTGGAAATTTGTTCACTTCAAAACTGCAAGATGAGGAAGAATAAAAAGCGGGAAAATTACAAAATATAATACTGCTTTTAGCAAGAAGTGTGTTGGATTTTGAATGCTGAAAAATTTAAAATCAGTACTTTTCTCCTAACATTAGTAGATTGTTCTGTGATGAACTACTTTTTCAGTAAGGTAAAAATGGAGGAAAACAAAAATGGATTGTATTTGTTTTTACTGTGTCTCTTGGGCTGCAAGGTGCTTAAAAGCTAAGAAAAAAGGAAAACAAAAATTAGAGGAAAGACACAGGGAAGGATAAGAGGGGGAAATACTCCTGTGTTGATGCCCTGAATTGTCTTACAGTCCAATGTAAAGTCATAGTTGACCGATTGTCATGTATTGGTCGTGTCATTGCACAGCTCCTGATGGGGATTGTCTTGTATGAGTCTGTAGTGGATTATGAGAGCTTTTAGTGGAGGATTCCTCAGTCTGTTCCTGTCTTTGTTCATAGTAGCTTCATTTTAGCTTCATAGTAATCTCTGTGCTTTGGTGTTTGGAAGCTCCAGCCCCGTCCAGAGGATGCCACTGCAACATTGTCATAGCCTATTCTTGATGATCACTTCTGTGGACAGAACTACATTTCTGGCAGATGTAACCTAGGATGGGAGATGTACGTAGGTGGGAACTCCCGTGCCCATGGCCTCCACAGCCTGGCTTCGCAGGTTTCCGTGTGGGTCACAGGAATTATGAACTCATTAAAATCTTTGAATCCTCTGATACCTATCAGTTGAACATAGGAAATCTGAAAGAGAGCTGCCACACATCCAGTAAAGTTCTTGCTGGAGTCTCAGCGGCTGGCGTAGCTGTGAGGAGGTTACAGCTGGTGCAGTGTATGTCTCTCTCTGTTTGTTTATTTTCTCGTTGGGAGACCTCATGTAGCTTTCCCAGAGAAACAGCTCTGCTGTAAGCTAATGTGATGTATAACAGACAAACAAACAAAAAGTCTGCATATTCTTATTTTGTTTGGATATACATAAAGAGAGTAGGCTTTCCAACGTTATGGAAAACTTACTTTGCGAAGGAGCTGATGACTGCTTGGTAGGTGGCAAAGTAAGTTTTAAGGCGGAAAATTATTTTGGGGTTTCTGTGTTTTGATTGAAAACATACTAAAGACATTTCCATAATAATGCAAATGGCTGTTAAGGTCTCTTGAAGTTCATGAGAATTTATTGCATTTTAAAGCGTTTTCCCTCAATTTTTGTAAGGTTAAAACACAGCATTTCACAATTGAGCTAAAGTTAGTCATTGGCACTTGTAATTTTATACCCATGTGAGCAAGTGACCTGAGCTACAAGAGTGTAGGCTCAATAGTGTAGCCAGCAAAAACAGCTCAATGTCCACAAAACAGCTTAAGTGGATTATTTTATTTATAAAACCCAATCAAAGTGGAGCAGGTACGAAAGGGAAGATATTTAAAATAAGCTTTTGAAAGGAAATCATTGGGATAGAATTTTCTTTTGATTTCAGGAGCTTTTTTTTTTTCTTTTAAATGTTTAAAGCTGAGATTTTGGTAACTGTTGGAACTAAGAAATAACTGTTTAGCTCTTGAGGTTTCCTGCCAGTTTATCAATGAGCAGTGGTGTGTTTCTCGATTTGCTTTCTGGAGAAAGGTCTGTCTCATAGAAAACTCCCAGTGCTTTCTAGTTCATTTTGCATAGTCGTTTCACAATAGGCTAGTCAAGTTATCAGGGCGTTTTAGTAACGTGACACTTAATTGTGTGTTGTTACCTTCTGTGACAGGTATATTATTCTTCATGCTACCAACATGCCTTCTGGATATGCATTTGTCAATTCCAGTTTCCTCTCCTTTGCTGGATAGGAGGATGCATCTTTGATTTTGCTGGTTTCATAAGAGTTGTAAAGGGTCCCTGTGTTTCTGTGCATGCCAGATCAGCCACCTGCCATGTTTTGAGCTGAACTAAGTAAATAACTAGGGACGGTGTCTCTGAATTCTCTTGAATGTGAACTTCCTATGTCTGATGCTCCAAAACAGAGGTAGCCACCAACAGGAGGCACTGCAAATGCAAATTTTTCTGTTAGTAGTGCAGCCATTGTGTGCACCAAGTTTTTGGGGTCTGTGGAAAGTTCTTTACTGATAACTTCCAGTAAACAATTCTAGGTGTCTCTTTCATGCTGGATTAGTTTTCTTTTTGGTGTTTCCTTCTTGTTGTTTTTTCTTTTTTGTCGTTGTTGTTATTGTTTGTAAATAATTGATAGCTTCAAGAGTTGTTACCTTGTTAAGTCTTTGAATGCAGTAATGCCTCAGGATTACTCATATATTCCTTAAATCTGGTTTTAATGCACAGGAATAAGAAGACCAAGTAGGACAATAGACAAAAGTGAATGAGATAGTAGGAGAACAAGGGATAAGGAGAAACCATGCTGAGAATTATTTGAATGGGTTTGGGGAAACCAGTATTAGAACAGTAGTCAGAAGGTGAAACTGGTAGTAAAAGTGAGTTAACCTGGCTCTGGTGCTTGGAAAAAACCACATTTGTACAAAAATGAGGATCCTGGGACAAAAAGGAGATGAGAAAAAGAGTGGTGGGAAAAAAGGAAGCTATCCTTGTGGCAACTGTAAAACCCTGAGGGCTCCCTGTCCTGACAATGTAGAGATTAAAGGTATCCTTTCTTCTAGGGACTGCAAACTTGAAAGTAAAAGAAATGAAGTAGCATTCTGTGCTCCTGCAGTAGATCAGAAGGAAATAAGAAGGCCTAGTATTTGTAAAAAGGCGACAGGGACCAAAACTGCTTTTGAGAGTAGATAAAGGATATGCTCTAAATCTCCTACCTTTTTTTGGCTCTACATAGATATTTTGCTACAATTCTGTGAATACCTTTTTAAGTCAAAGAAGTGCCATTCTAGGATAATGGAATAGTCTGAATAGTAAGTTATTGATGATGTTTTAGAATCTGATGGTTGGTGAACACAATGTTATAAAATGTGGGAGAAAATTACTAAAACCGAGTGCCCAAAGTAAGTGAGCTGTGGTCACGTAAGAGTAGTTCAAAGCAAAGAATTCAGGGAGTCTCTTATAGATGTGCTTAACCCCGTTGATTTCACTGAAACTTTAGTTAAAAGACTACTTCTCTGTATTGGATTTTTTTTCTTCTAGAACAATATAAAGATGTTAATTTGGCTTGCCTCCTATTGCCCAAATTTTTCCAGACATATCTATCCAAGGCATCTTTTTTAAAGTAAAAGCCCAGGATCTGATGATGCTGTAAAAGACAGACTTGTGAAAAGTTAATGTTTTATCATCTATTTTCTTTTGTGGGACAAAGAAGGGCTTTTGCCAATCTGTGAACTGACTGAACTAAGATGAATCTTACAATTACACTAATGTTTTTGTGCCATTTGAATTGTGATCTGAGGATAGCAAAATCTTGGAAAAATTACTAGTTGGGGAAGGAAGTGTTTCTAATTAGAGCTGGATGTTTCAGCTCAGGTTTTGAAGAGGTTACAGGATAAGGGTTCCCTTTTAACATACACGTGCATGCTTGTATTTCCTTGGGAATGAACATTAGTTCTTGACATCAGCTTCACTAAAGTACTTCTCTGCAGGTAGAAAAGGCAGCAAGGATACGAATGGTTACGCTTTGCCAAAAAGGAGGATTTGTGTGAGAGTGGCGTGAGTGGAAAAAGGACTGTGGCTTTCTTCTTTTGCCAATCATAAAAAGAAATGCTGTGCCTCAAGTGAATAATTTGAGTGCATTTTGGAGACATGAGATATGTCCATACCTCAAAAAAGAAAAACAGAGAAGAAAAACTCTAGTACTCCCCCCCCGCCCCACTTTTAACGTGGATTGTAAAAAAATGTGTTGATGTTGAAAGTAGGGGAGAAGATCATTTAAACTGAGGTGTCTCTCATTCACTGAAGGCTGATGAAGTTTTCTACTTGCAAAATCAGCTGTCATTGTCCCTTTATTAAAGGGGCAAGAATAGAGTCTCCTCTAGGGACAAGAATAGAGTGGAGGTTAGAGTCTCTGATTTGAGTTTGGAGGTCTTTCTAAAATTCTGTCCTGTTTCAGTTACGGTCTAAATATGGGAGCTGTAGCATGAGGCTTTTAAGCTTTTGTATGGACTATGATTGTCATTGTCCCTTTTTGCCCTTAAATCTCTGAAACAAAAGTGTACAATAAATCATGTTCAATTGAATATAGTGAATTTTGTGTTCTGTTTTATTTAAAAAGCAGTTGATCTGTCATTTTTGAGGGTTATGATGATGTGGAAGGTGGAGAGGGATAGTTGAGTTCTACAAACAAAAGTGTTGGTTATTTAATTTAAAATATTCTATTATTTCATTCAAAGTTTGAGCAGTGGGAATAAAAGATCTCATGCATTACTACAGAAAAATATTAATACGTGCTTAGAGTATCGTGATGGATGGTTTGTTAATGGAACTGGTGAGACTTTTGTGCTGTAATAAAAATGTCTGAATTCAATATATTCTTTTTAGAACTTTTGCCAAAATAATCTTCTCTTTTTCTGCTATCATAGTAAATTGCTTAAATAGAAGACACATGTATATTAGCATTCCAGCTTGAGCTAGGGGCTAACATTGTGGCAGTATTTTTGTGAAGATAAAGTAATCTTATTGAAATTTGCTGTACAAATATTCTTCATTGAAATCAAAAGCTGTAAGTTCTGATATCCTTAGCCAGGCTGACATCAGCAAAAATTTGATTAATCTTTTTTCTTGTTTTGCTAGAATAACCCCTACACCCCTAGGAGAGGGGAAAAGCACAGTTACAGTTGGTCTCGTTCAGGCGCTTACTGCACACCTTAACATTAATTCCTTTGCTTGTCTGAGACAGCCTTCTCAAGGACCTACTTTTGGAGTTAAAGGTACATAATATTTGCAGAAGCTATGACCTTTCAGATTAAAAGGAAGTACTGCTATTTTGCTTTTTAAATTTTACTTCTTCTTTTTAATTTCTTGATGACTTCACTCAGTGGATTGTCCCAGTGGTAGCATATTCGATGCTTTAATACATATGTGATTAATAGATTAAGTTTTCTTGCACATGACTTCCTGTGCAAGGTTCATACGTATATTCATGCACTTAACATGTATTGATAATGCAGATGAAGCCTTGACATAATGAAAGGCAGAGGGATGTATTAGCCAGGAGGAATTTTGTGTGAGTACACCCCCTTCCAGTCATCCCTCTACTTGTAGGCTGTTTAAATGTGTTTCTGAATGTTACTATCTAATTATTCCTTGAGAAATAGTCCACACTGGATATTTCCAACCAATACAAGGAAGTCAGCAGTTGTGGTTCAGCTGTGTCAGCAGCATACGTTTGGCTAGGTCTGAACCTCTTCTCTCTGTTCTCCTGAGCTATCGCCTCTAATCATGGGCTGCTGCCTTTTTGCTCAGAAATTCTGTAAGAGCCTGAGGGCCAGGTAAGACCCAGCCAGATTTCAAGCCCATCTTCATTGCTGATAGGAAGTAATGCAATCTCTTTTTTGCCATTTCTCAGCTGAAATTGGTGCCTAACTGGGCAAGCACTCCTCATCTGCTCTGCTTTGCTTTGCTGAAGTTTAAGTTAACAAGTTTGGTTTCAGCTGGAAGGCTCCTGGTGCTTGGTTCTTCTCAGCTAAGACTGATGCGTGTGAGTGCTTTAATCCCTTCACTCACCTTGTGCATAGGGAAGGGCAAATTCCTTTGCCTGTACCATGAGAGGTAGTGGGGAAGGAGTGCTCAAGCAAGGATATGAAGGTTTCTTTCAGAAGCAGTGCTTGCTTGTGATTGCTTTGTCTTTCCACCCAGCAGCTGCATGTGCATGACTATGTCCTAAATCTGGGCAGGAGCAGAGGGTAGCCCTGACACAGCCAAAGCCCGCACCACTTATCATATGCAGGCTTTCATTTCAGAGCAAGAATTCCCTTTTTAGTAGCTGCTGAAAAAAAAAGGCAGCAAGATTAAGGAAATCATGTTTATTTGGGTGTGTCACTGATCTTCTAATAGAAATCGAAATGCCAAAAATGTGTCATCATTGCTGTGTGTTTCACTTGTGTGCTCAAAGATGGTTGGTTTTTTCCAAAGCTGGTGTTACTGATGTGACCATGTGCTTCCCTGTGCAGGTGGAGCAGCTGGTGGTGGATACGCTCAAGTCATCCCCATGGAGGAGGTGAGACAGCCTCAGCTTGCAGTCTGTGATATGGTTTAATGGGCATGATGGTATTCAATTGATGACTGAACTTGATGATCTTGGAGGTCTTTTCCAACCCTAATGATTCTATGATATTCAAAGTGCTTGTTTGGAAATGTGTGACAGTTTCACCCCAAGAGAATCTTTTAGAGCTCAGCAAAACCTCTCTGGCCAGAACTGGTGACCATGACCACGCACAACTGGTCCCAGCAGAGTTCTAATGTCAGCCCTGAAGTGCCATTAAAACTGACCTTCCCACTCCTTCTGTCAGACACATAAAAAATACAGCACCTATGTAACACAAGTCTTAATTTAAGATACACACTTCAGAGTTTTCATAAAACTTTGTTCATCAAACTTTGTATCACCAAAGTTCATACCTGTTGGGTTAGGGGCTGTTCTCCTGCAGTTAACAGAAAGCTAACACACGCGCCCAAAGCCAGCATGCATGCTGTGCTCTGGGGCAGATTCAGCAGTAATCCACACCTCTGGTCCAGGGCAGTTAGTGACTACTAACACTGAACTGATTCTGTATTAATGATGTAGCCCTTGGCTTCTTATTCTGGAATCATTTAGCAAAGAATGAAGATGTTCTTGGCTTTGTTTGGCTACACTTAGAATAGTTTACCATGTACTCAGGTGAAAACAAGTCCTTCATATGGCTCAGTGTATTTTCACCTGGAAATCTTTAGCCTGCCCTGATAGCTGACTAATCAGAGCTGCAGTCTCAAGGAGATAGCAACGACTGCTGCTGCGAATTTGTCTTAATGATTGAATTAAATATTTTTAATAAAGATGTCTTGTTGTTTCCCCTTTCTAGTTCAATCTTCATTTGACTGGAGATATTCATGCTATAACTGCTGCAAATAATTTGCTGGCTGCTGCTATTGATGCTAGGATCTTGCATGAGAATACTCAGTCTGATAAGGTCAGAATTACTTTCTCATATCCAGATGACATTTTTTCTTTTCAGTTTTTCAATAAACTGCATTTCAGAGAAGAACACGTTGTTTATAATTTTGGATTTTCACTGTGTGGACACTAACTTGCTGAAGCCATTCTATGTTCTGCTGGGAAATCTTCCTTATACAATATATTTTTCTGGCAAATAGCTATCATAAGGTAGTCTTTAAGGATAACAGTCTCATGCCTGGAACATTGGCAGCTCTTTCAGACTGTACTAAATAGTGTAATAAAGCATGTTCTGCCTATATATAATCTGATTCTTTTCAATAATTTGTAGACTCACTTTAAAGTTTCAGATTTTATTTCTGATGTGTAGTTGGGTGTGATGTATCTTTAGAAGACAGAGTTATGGGGAATATAAGCTAGATCCTTGTCCCTCTGCTAAATGTATTGGACCTTAAAACAAGTCTTAACTTGGGGCTTTAAAGGGAAGGGAGAAGATCAAAGAAGGAGCCTCTTCTTTCTGTCTGCAGTATTAAAACTGAGCAGGGTTGGCATACTCCTTTTGCTTGGTACATTTGTACACAATTTACAAGTGTACATTTAGGCCAGTTTGGAAATTATAATTATAGTTTAAATACTTTGGATCTTGGTTAAAGTTTTAAAAGGTTCCCAGTTTCAAAATTAATTTTTTTTTTTTGGTGAAACAGAGAAAACCAGTAATTTATGGCAATTGGATTTTAGACTGTTAAGTCATAGACATGCCTCAGAAGCATGCCACCTTTTCAGAATTGTTTTTTAAATCTCTAACCAGAAGTCCACAACCTATGTGGTTAGGAAATTCTTACTGAAATTAGGTGGAATAAATTAAAAAAGCATTAGCTTTTTATAACTTTTTCTTTCATCTTCTTATGTGGTTTTTCTAGTCTTTGTATAATAGGCTGGTTCCAGTAGTCAATGGCGTGAGAGGATTTTCTGCTATTCAGCTTGCCCGTCTGAGAGTAAGTTGTTAATTCAGTCTCTCCTCAATTATAGCGTTTCTTCATGAAATGTGTTCTCTTACACAACGTGTTTAAAATGATTTGATGTATGGGACTGAGTTTGTATAAATGCTCATGAATATATCAAGTCTAGACTTTTTTCTGAAAGCATCATCCTTGGAGGAAGAGGATCCGAGTGCGATATTATTTTTATAACTAACATTTTTGCTATTCTTTTCTCCTGAAATAAACCAGTAATGTTTTTAAATGCTGTGTCTTTTCTGATGAAATATTAGAGTTTTTTAAATGCTTTTCCAGTTATGGTGTAGTCGCATTTGAAAGCTCACATTCTTTGGTTTTGCAATATTTTCTGATTTTGAAAGTTTAATATAGCGTATATTTCTGGGGTTTTATTGATGTCAGTTTGACAGTGTTCTTCCTTCAAGGGGTACATTTGTATGTTCAGTATATTTTTGCATGCCATCTTGCTTGCTGAATGCTTCCAGAAGAGCTTCCTGTGCAATTCATGTACAAATAACATGTCTGGATTTGAGAGAGCCACTCTCTTAAAAACCTAGAGAGGGACACAGTCCATTAGTGTAGGAGAAAGAGAGTATGAACCCCTTGAATATGACCCTTAAGGACAGCTCCAGTTCTTCTGTGGCCAGTTCCGTGTTTGTTGTTGGCTTATGAGTCCTGCCTGGTCATGTTTCAGTCATCAGATGGCAACGGAATTGAGGGGTAGAAAGAAGGATAGCGATAGTGCCAGCTTCTGTTTTGGCAGGGGGAAAAAGAGTTCTCATAACATTTTAAGCTTTTGTGCTATTCAGTTGAATGTTAATAAACTAAAATGGGGATGATGTCTGCTTGACTGTAAGGCAGAGTCAGGCTCAGAGATTGTTCCACTGGAATTTTGGAATATTTTAGTTTTGTTCTTGTTTACACTGTTACAGATAACAGGTTAGGGAAAGAGGGGGAGTGTTTGCTTTATTCATGACATACCAACTATCTCTATGTTTGAAATTGATTTCTCTCTTCACATGAGCTGCAACTGAGTAAAGAAAAGTTTGTCTTTAAAACATTCAAATACATGAATCATAATTTCCAATATAATTGAATTATTTTGCTGTGAATTATTCTCAGTATAATGATTCCTTATATCTAACAAGATGTCAATTGTAAAGGAATCATTATGGGATCAGGTTACATTTTTCTCAAAATGGGATTGCTGAGATTGAAACTCCTCGCTTACATGTGTGGGGTTGATAAGCCAGGGCAGCTACACCATTTGAAACAAATAAGCCATTTCATTGCACTTCTTGAACTTGTTTGTGTGTAGAGGCTGGGAATAAACAAGACTGATCCTGAGACTTTAACAGAAGAGGAGATCAGCAAATTTGTGCGCCTTGACATTGACCCATCAACCATAACATGGCAAAGAGGTATGTAGTCAGAGAGCCTCCCTTCACCTTGGATTTCATCATGACTTATTTCCTAATCTGCTTAATTTCACCTGAATCAGAGCTGTTTCTGCTCTGACTGTAAGAATAACAATTTGCAAGTGGGAAGTGTGGGTGCATAACAAATGCAGGTGCAGCATGTTGCTCTAAACTTGGTCAAGTATCTGCAATAACTCGAAACTTTGCTAAAATTTTGGAAGATAGGTTTCTCTGACTGTTTCAATACATCCTTGGGCTTCCCCTTCACATTAGGTAATACCTCTTTAGACATATGAAAGTGTCTTTTCTATGCATTTTGCAAATCTTGACCATTCTTTTCTTAACTGTGTCTGTTATGGTTCTAGATTATTTGTATTTATTCTTCTTGATTTTGGTCTCTCATTCTCCCAAGCTCAGCAGCCTGGGTAGCTCAAGAGACTTAATAGGCTAAAGTGATTATGTGTTTTTCTGATTTTTGAAGTCTCTTGAGTTGTTTCCTTCATTTGGAAAAAGAGGTGAAAGATGTGGTACTGTTGCCAAGCAAACTGATATCCACTCTGATACCCTTAGACAACTCCCCTCTGCTTTTTCCAGTTCTAGTGCTGGGTCAAATTTTAGTCTTTACCTCAATTTCTAGACCTGTCTTTTTCTTTCTTAGGGAAGTAAACTCTGCATAAAGTTTTGAGCTAAATACTACTGGATTTTATTTTCTTTCTTAGTTGTCAAACACTGAAGCCATCACTGTTAGACGGAATGTATTGCGATGCTTAGAAAAAAGGGTGAATCTGTTGAGAAGGGAGGAGTCTTGGCCATGCTTTACTGTGCCCTTTGTGTGCATGTCATAGACTTGGGCTGTTTTTCTCAAGATAAATCTGGGGATGTGGCATAAGATGTTTTTTATTAGTCACACAGCGTGTCTGGAAGAGACCTGTATTAGGATGAAGAAGTAATATAAATGTTTAGTGTAATATGACTCCTCTTTTTTATCAGCATGGGTTTGGGAGGAGGCAACATTGCTCAACAGCTGTTAACCTCAAGGGAGTTATTTAATTAATCTCAAACAATGTTAGTGAAATTTCTATTCCACACAGCTCTATATGATGTACATACCTTAAACATTTCAGAAAAAAAACCTGGGTTTAGGAATGGTTTAGATAACTTGGAGAATGTTTTATTTAGGACTGTTTCTGCAGTCCATATGTCTACGAAGCTTGTTACATACCAGGGAATTTGTAGGGAAGAAGAGTTAAGCTATCAGATCTTCTGAAAATTAGTTTTAGTCAAGACCTGTTTACATAGAAGTATCACGAACTTTCAGTTCATTGTCAGCTTACCCTAACTTGAAAAAGTACAATGTACTGAAAAGTGGGAAAGCTTCTCCCTTCTTAGTCTTCCGCTGATACCCAGATTCTCTTTACATCTCCAGAGGATAAGGAAGTGGATACATTAAACCTAACACTTATTTGAGCCTAAACCTTAGTGAAAGGTTTACTTTGGGTAAAGGAAGAGGGAAGATTTGGAGAAGAAAAAATGCTTTTATGGCAAAACCAGTTATTATTTTATTACTACTTAGTGCAGCTATTGGAATCTTCTTGGAGAGTGAGTGACCACGGTGAGAAAGTGAGTACATCTCAGTGACCAGGAGTTGCCGGGGCAGTTACAATTTCATGGTAAGGGTGTGTAGGTTACATGATTTCACAAGGAAGGGCCAGATAAAAACGCAGCTCACTGCCTGTCCAGGCTGGTGGGAAGGCTGGTTCCTGCCCTCAGGAGTGCCTATGTAGACAGGAGAGACATTTAGGTCTGCTTAAACCGTGTTGTGAGACTGAGCTTCCAAGGAAGAGAAGGGAGAAGTTTGTGCTGGAGAAAACAGCTTGCCATATGGCTTTACAGTGCCATATGGTACCACAGCTTGGTGCAAGGCTACAGCTTCCATGTACCAGGCTCTGTCCTGCAATTTCTGCCAGGAGTGTAGAATTTTAGAGTATGACTGTGTATATATAGAAACCAAAACGAGTTAGCCAAAACTGTGTTGCACCATCCCTTAAATGGAATTCCTGAAGAAATTAGGGGCCTAAAGACCGAGTAGAGGGAAGAAGGTATGTGTGGTATTTGTAACAGCCCCAAGAGAAATGCCCAAGAAGGGGGAAGTGACTTAAATCTTGGTTTTCTCCCAGCTCACTCACAACCCTGAACTGGGGTTGTGTAAGATTAAGATTCAAAGTCCCTCTTGTTCTTGGGCAATTATGTAATTCTTTTCTGTACAGACAATTTTGTTAATCTCCAAACACAGCAGGAAAAGTGGAAGGAGCTGATTTCACTAACCTTGAGTACAGACAGCTTCTCTGGAGGTTCCTGGGTTCTCCGTTTATAAATGAACAGGACTCAAATCTACCAGAAGATTGAGTTCACTGCCAGGCTACAAGCTGAACTTATCGAGAGTACCTTGCACCCTTTATTTTAGGGTTGGTGCAAACTTAAGCATTTCTAGGACTACAGAGCCTAGAAAGAGAGAAATTTTTGTATGTAAGAAAGAGAGTCTATTTTTGCATTCAGTTCAAGTGGATTGATGTGTCCTCTTGTCCTATCACTACGTGCCCTTGTAAAAAGTCCCTCTCTGGACCCTTTAGATACTGGAAGGTGCTTTAAAAGGTCTCCCTGGAGCCTTCTCTTCTCCAGGATGAATAGCCCCAACTCTCTCAGCCTGTCTTCATAACAGAGGTGCTCCAGCCTTCTGATCATCCTCATGGCCCTCCTCTGGACAGCAGGTTCACAACCTTCTTATGTTCAGGCCCTCAGAGCTGGATGCAGCACTCCAGATGGGGTCTCACGAGAGTGAGTAGAGGATGAGAATCACCTCCCTCAACCTGCTGGCTATGCTGCTTTTAATACAGCCTAAGACACAGCTGACCTTCTGAGGTGCCAGTGCACATTGCCGAGTCATACTGAGCTTCTTAACCGAGAGCCCCATGTCCTTCTTCCCAGGGCTGCTCTTGATTTGTTCTCTGCCCAGCTTGTACTTGCGCTTGGGATTGCCCCAAACAAGGACCTTGCGCTTGGCCTTGTTGAATTTCATGATGCTTGCATGGGCCTTCCTCTCAAACCTGTCTGGGTCCCTCTGGATGGCATCCCTTCTTTCCATCCAGCATGTCGACCACAATGTACAACTTGGCATCATCAGCAAACTTGCTGAGGGTGCATTGAGTCCCACTGTCCACGTTGCTGACAAAGATGTTAAACAGGCCGATCCCAATACGGGAGCACAAGAAACACCACTCATCACTGGAACACACTTGGACACTGAGCCATTGGCTGCAACTCTTTGAGTGCGACCATCCAGCCAGTTACTTTCACCTAGTGGTCCATCTGTCAGATCCATGTCTCCACTTCAGAGACGATGATGTCATGCAGGACATCCTCCTAATGTTTCTTCCTAAGAAGCATCCTGATCAGTTCTCAGCAGATGAGAGAGCTCTTTGATTATTCTCAGTCCTTCCTTTTGGCTGCTACAAAGGCAGGTTTGAAAGTTGAGTGTTGAAAGTGCAGAACTGGAGAATTTCACTTGTGATGATTGTTAGAGAAGTCTGCAATTCCACGGGATGGTTTGGTGCCCTTGCGACACCGAAAGTGTTTCCAGGTTAGAAATACGATTGTCTGAGATTGAAGTTGTGTTAAATAGCAGGTGGTTTATCATGACAGTTGAAAGAAAAAAACCAAACCAGACTTCCTTTAAATGCTGTGCAGCTGAATGTGGAGTTAGTTACAGTGATGTGTGAAAGATACTTGTCTGGAAGAAGCAATCTGACAACATGATCATCCTTTAAAAGAGGAACTGGCCAAGTCTAACCAACATCATGCAGTCTTAAAATCAGTTCTTAAGAAGTCAGTGATGAAGCCGATGATTTGAAGTAGATCTGCTGCTTTGTATCTACTAAGACTGATTTTTCTCATGTAGGTAAAATACTACCTTGTATGTTAGAATATTAAGAATCTGTTAGCTTCAAGTGCTGTTCAAATCAACTGTATTTGAGTTGTTTTGACCTGTCATCAAATGGTATCAACTAGAAGGGAGCAAGCAAGTCCGTGCCAGTGCTAAGAGACAGAAGTGTGGTTATCTGGTTACACTGTTGGAGCAGTTGAATCTTACATGTGTAACAATAGGTACATCTGGAAAAACCCGTATTCCCCAGTCCTTGTTAACATGTTTTGCTTTTACTATTCCCTTATTTCAGTGGTGGATACAAATGACAGATTCCTGCGCAAAATAACAGTTGGGCAGGCAAATACGGAGAAAGGATTTGTCCGTCAGGTACGTAAAGGCAGTTAATTGATCACATTCTGGACAGACTTTGCTTTAGAGGCTGGGAGAGTTTCTGCAGTTCTTTTAGCATACTTTGAATTGCAATATTGACATCTGTTGCTGTTGCATAGTAATCTGGCAGTGAAACTGATTGTGTTAATGAGTAAGTGAATCTGAAGTTTCAGAAACAGAAACCAATGCATATTCCACAATGTGTTGAAAGCACTTAAAAAATTGCATGTGTCAGGGCTTTAACACTGTCCTATGACAAGATGCCTTTATGCCCTCATAAAGTTAATTTGTATGACTTTTGAATTTTTTTAAAATCTCTGTAACAATTTATGTGGGATACGTGTTATTCAAATTACATTTAAATTTCATTTTACAAATTGTTAAAAAATAAGCTTTTGAGTCAAAGTTCTGATTTCCCTGTCATGCATCTCAACTTTGGAATCTGAACTGTAAGACTTTGAGCATGTGCTTGCTTTTATTATGTGGGCTTGAAGGGCTAGTTCAGCAAATAAGTACGTGCATTCTTTTCAGTGGTGTAGAAAGCTAATCTCCATTACTATATGAAAGATTCTGGAAGTTTATTAAAGAACTTACTGATAAATTGAAAGCCAGACTTTTCCAACACCACCTGAACAAGTGTTCCTAGTGTAACGTAGGTAAATCAATTTCTGAAACAACGCAGCGTGGAACATCAGTATCAGGAGGAACAAACTCGTTGTGATAATGTGGAGTTGCTCCTAATTTGGTGAAGATCTTGTAATATAACATTCTGGATCATTAAATTCATGAGGTTCTGACTATTTTGTTGTGAACAGCTCTTGTGATAGAGATAAGGTTTTTCACACATTTTGAAATCCTAGCTTTAATTTTTCTTTAATGTTTCAGACCTCTTCTAGGCCTTATGACTAAATAAAGAGGCAAAGACATAGTGCTGTGTTTTTTGCAGCAGGTAAAGCAAAGTCAAATTGGAGAGAAGAACTTCAAAGAGAAATCATAAAATCCTAAAGCAGTTTGGCTTGGAAGGGATCTTAAAGATCATCTCGTTCCAACCCCTCTGCCCTAAGCAGGGATGCTGTCCACTAGAAATGCTCACTTGTTTTGGTTTTGAACACACAAGATAGAAATTTTTGTATCTGAAGCTTACAGGAAATTCAGTATTAGCTAATAGTCATTTCTGATAATGGGCTAGGACTACAAAATATTATACTTGGTATGAGTTCCTTCAACACTTGAGACCTTTTCATATGTTTCGATTTTTTTCAGCAACTCAGTGTGATTATTAGTTTTAAGCTGGGTTCTGCCAGCCTCGTTGTGTAGTATTTTACCACTGGAATTGTACTGCTGAGTTAAATGTGGGTTATTTTATTACAGAGTAGTAGTTGACAATATGGCTGTCAAATGTTGCTTCTGTACTTCTTCAGTTAAAATTAATGCTTTCAATATTGAGATGTTGGACTGATGCATATCCATTCACATTTTAACATGGACTTAGTGACTCAAGAAATAGAGTTAGCAGTTAGGAAAACTCATTTCAGAGCCTAGCCAGAGATCCAGAGAAAACAGGACTTCATAGTTAACAGATGCATTTTATAAATATTTGGAGTGATGTTCTAGCACTCTTAAAATCAATGACACCTGTGTAAAATGGCAGAGCACAGCAGGCACAAAAGTCTGCATTTTAATGAACAGGGATGCTGTGGTTTCTAAAGAGTATTACATGACTGATGCCCTTGATCCTGCAATTGGATCCATGTGGGTGGATCCTTTCATCAATAGAAAACTGACTTTGCAGCTAAGACTTCTGTCAGCACTTCATAGGTGGATAAAGGTTATTAGAGTTAAAATAGCACCTGCTACCACAATCTTTTGTGCCTGTTTTTTCAATTAAATTTTATGTCACTCTTTGAGCATCTACCTGGGATTGTTTTTCCCATCCTTTTGCATTTATACAGAAAAAATGATAATAAATACTTTTTTGTGGGTCTTCCAATAAACATTCTGATAAATTAGAAGTATTTCACCATATGGGTTGGACATAGGCTTATTTCTTGTCTTACGTATGCTGCAATGACTTACTGAGGACATTCTCAAATTCAGGAAAGGTAATGATATCCATGTCATCACAACACTAACAAAGTTCATTGCATGTAGAACTGCTTCCAAAGGATACAGAAAATCTGTTTTTTAATTTCAGCATTTCACTTGAATCACTATGCTGAAAATCTCAGTTACAGAATTATTTTTCTTTTCAGTGGTATATATTTTCTGCCCAAAGCAGAAAAATACTCAGGTGTCTTCAGAAGTCACGTTTAGTCTTCAGAAGTTTTGACTAAACATGTGGGTACATAGAGATCAGCCTGAATAAAGCTGCTCTGGGCTGTAGCTGTCAAAATCTGAAAGCAGGAACATGGGTTAAAAAAGGGCAGAAGCTCATAAAGTACTAGGCAAATGCACAAGAGTGGTAGGGTGTATGTTCTATGTAGATGCTTCTTAAAAACAGACAAAGCTCTCAATTTGAGCAAATTCCTCTGGTATTGGTATGGGATACATCTGTTAGAGGTCTGATAGAAACAGTCCTGGGGCTTTTTTCTTACATAGATAGCAGTAGGGTGTAGTTACTAAACTTTATGTAGACATTAATTGCTGGAGATGGAGAGATTACTAAAGAAATTGCAGTTCTTGATCACTGCCAGCATTGCATTCCTGTCACATAATACATTAGTGACTTTTCTTTTCTTCTCTGTTTGTGTTCTGACAGCATGTGGCCTGAGCTTTACTAATAGTGAATTAATACAAATACTACTAATCTATGCAGCAAGCTCTTAAAGAAAAGTAAAAACTGTTACTTACATTGTGCTGAAATGCTGCACAGTGTGGATATATTTCTATAAGAACAACAGAATTGATGCCACATATAGTTCTTGGTGCTTTAACTTACATATTTGTTCATTTAGGAAAGAAAAAAAAGGGGGTAGAGATATATTTTACATTTTCATAGGCCAAGCACAAGACCTAACAGCATAGACTCTAAATTTTGAACTTAAGTAGAAAAAGAATGATCAAATGTAGCAAGAATGTTTTTGAAACCAGAATAAAAAGCTGTTGGAGATCATTACAGGAAAAAAAAAAATATTAAAAAAACCCCTCCACAATGCTGTGTTCATTTGCTCAGGCCAGTAAAGCTCAAAAAAACATCTGGTGATTTTCTGATTCTGCTGCACAAAGAAAATTCTTGGTCCTTCAGGGAGCTTCTCTAAGGATAATGTGAGCCAAGGGGCTAAGCAGTCTGCAACACTGGTCCTCAAATAAGTGTAGTGTAATGGAGAATATTAATGAGGGAATGTAAGGTGTTTGAAGTTCACAGAATTATACAATATCCTGAGTTGAAAGGGATGCATCAAAGTCTGACTCTTGGCCCTGTGCAGGACCATCCCCAAGAGTCATGCCATGTGCCCAAGAGCATTGTCCAAACAGTTCTTGAGCTGTGTCAGGCTTGGTGCTGTGACTACTTTTCCAGGAAGCCTGTTCCAGTGCCCAACCACCCTCTGGGTGAAGAGCCTTTCTCTAATATCCAGCCTAAAACTCCCTGATACAACTTCAGATCGTTCCCTCCAGTCCTGTCACTGGTCACCAGAGAGAAGAGATCAGTGTCTGCCTCTGCTCTTCCCCTCACAAGGAAGTTGTAACTGCAATGAGGTTTCCTCTCAATCTACTCTTCTCCAGGCCAAACAGACCAAGTGACCTTAGCTGCTCCTCATATGGTGTCCCCTCAAGGTCTGTCACCATTTTTGTAGCCCTTCTTTGGATGCTTTCCAATATTGTTATGTCTTTTTTGTATCATGGCACCAAAACTGCCCCCAGCACTCAAGGTGAGGCTGCCCCAGTGCAGAGCAGAGCGGGACAATCCCCTCCCTTGCCCAGCTGGTGATGCTGTGCCTGATGCCCCCCAGGACACGCTTGGCCCTCCTGGCTGCCAGGGCACTGCTGGCTCATGTTCAGCCTGCCATTGACCAGGAGCCCCAGGTCCCTTTACACAGCTCTGCTTTCCAGCAGCTCATTGCCCAGTCTGTACGTACAAGTTACTCTAGTCTTGCATAATCTCGAAAGCTGTAGCTTACCATTTAGAACTTGTTTGAATTCCAGTGTGAAATTTATCTTTCCTGAGTTTATTCCTGATGATCCCCTGTGAGTATTTCAGCTGACTTTGATTTGGTTCATGATTCTCATTTCTACTTTACAGGCTCAGTTTGATATTGCTGTTGCAAGTGAAATTATGGCCATCCTGGCACTTACCACCAGCCTTCAAGATATGAAAGAAAGACTGGGGAAAATGGTGGTGGCTAATGACAAGAAAGGAGAACCAGTAACAGCAGAGGATTTGGTATGTTCAGTGCTGTAGAGACCTGTGAATAACCTCAGACATGTTTGTTTTGCCTCTTGAAGCATTAAAAAGGCAGGTGCATGCCAAGGATTTTGCTTTGAACAGCACAGTCAGATATCAAAGAAAGATCATCTTCTGGGCCAAAACCTGCTTGAGAATGAGAACAAGATGTAGAACTCATTTCTTCAACTCTGGTAACATCTGGTTCAGGAAGCCTCTGGTCTCCATAACCTACTTGGATCATTTTCTGCAGATCTTAAGGCAGACAATTCAGTGCTGGAGGGAGTCAAAGTGCGGACTCTTACTTGAGAGAGCTGGTAATGTTTTGCTACTGTACTTTTAGAGTCTGCTCAGATGTTACAATGATAGTTACCACATGAATGCCTCTTCCACTGAATCAGGATGGAAACAAGCTGTTCTTAATCCAAAGGTTGCTGATAGTGCTTGGGACAGGGTTATGTGTCTTTTTTTTTTTCTTTACCTTCATTAGTTGCTGTTTGCTTATTCCCTACTTCAGCTTCTGAAAAAAATCAGTATGTTTTTTCTTTAAATCCCATTCTGTCCCTTCTGTCTGGGCTATGAGTCGTTGAACAGTGGTTGGAAGCTCCCACATGGTTGTGTATGGCAGGTTCTGGTGCAGCCAGAAGCTCCCAGCTGATGTTTGTAATCAGCTGCATGCCAGGAGTAGTCTAATGCCAGTCCGCTGGTGATGGCTGCCTGTATCACACCGGCTCTGTGTGTTTTCTCCTGTTTCTCCCTGTTCTGTGAACATCTGCTCAAACTTATTGAGTATTGAATGAGTAAAGCAATGAGTATCCTGCTTTGTCGGCAAAGATAGCAAATCCATGAGTCAGGAACCCCTTCACATCCTTAGTGGATTCCAGTTTAATAAAGAAATTAAAACATAATATCTACTGTGCCTGGATTTAAGAATGAAATTAAGATAAGGTTAAAAATTTCTAAGTACAGTCATCATTAAAATTCAAAGTAAAGCATCTACTCCCAATTATTCAGGAAGAACTGCATTTAATATTCCAGCTGTTGAAGTTTTGCTTTTGCATTTCAGTTGTCTAACTTTGTCTTGGCCAAATGGAGGGGAATAGGGAATAAGTTACACTATAAGACATACGCAAAATCTTTAAAATTAGTGTTAGAATTAAAACTGCATTTGAATTACATTGTTTTAATTTTGCCACTACTTCTGTATGAAGGTACTTTAATTCATTAACATTACAACATATTTGACCTGCTAACCACTTAATGCTAATCAGCTTGATGAATGAAAGAAATCACTTTTCTATAGGGGCAAAAGAATTTTAGAACTTTTCCACTGTGTCTCTAAAATGAAAGTAGTGCTCAGCAAAATGTCTGTTACTAATTCAGTTTTCTTTGGCCTTTTTTAAAACAAACTTCCTATGCTTAGTGTCTCAATCATTTGGTAGTGTTGCTTGTACTGAACATATGTTTCTAGTTGTTCTTTAAAGCAGTGTTTTGTATTATACAAAAGAAAAACCGCCCAGAAAGAAAAAATCATCATAGTCTGAAGGACATGTGTTATGGGCATCTGCAGCTATGCTGCTGCATTCTTTTTCTTCTGGAGGTTCTCCATACCATGCGCAGGAAAGACTTGTGTGCCTGTCATGACTGGGAAGTGCAGGAACTCCTACCTCTTTTGTTGTGCAGTGTGTTAAAAATGAGTATGAGAACCATGGGAATAAGAGGAATATGATTTCATGGTTAAAGATGTAAAACATCTCTTTGGAGCATTCTGTTCCTGTGTTTTTTGCAAAACCTACATGTGGTGCTCTGTCCACACAAATGGATTCTTACAGTACTTAAGGAGTTACGCATTCCTCAGCTGGTTTAATAGTAAAGAGCTAAACAACTGAAATTTATGGAAAGGGTGAAACACCATCAAGAACTTTGAACCAGGAGAAATTATTTTGTTGTCTCAGGTTGAGCATCCAAAATTGGTGAATATTTTTCGTTTGATTCTTTTGTGTGCAGGTTTCTCTTCTGAAGAATGGGAACAATTGTTCATTTCTGAAGACTTACTAATATCATTGAGGAAGTCAGATGCTGTGGTGTTGGGATTTTAAAAATGTCAAAAGAAATTAGTGGGGTTTCTACGATTTCTGTATCAAATTAAATAATGCTTACTTTGTACAAGGGGAGAGGGGTTATGAATAACCATACTGCACTGGTGAAAATGTACTGTATAAAGTTTAATCCTCTGGAAACAACAGCAGGAGAAGTATAATCAAAGACAAAAACATGTCATAATTCATATGGACAAAGAAGACAAATTTCTGTTCTACTGTGTAGCATTTCATCTCTGCTACTGCTTTCTTCCCACAGGTGATTGGTCTGTTTGAACAGCCTGCAACTAAACCTACTGTTTCTAGAGTTTAAATGCAGTCTCTACTCTTCCCCTCTTCCCCTGCAGCTTGTGCTGCCTGTGTTGATATAATCCAAGGATTAGATCTTGAGAAAATTTTCACACACGTCAAGAGGTTTGATGTGAAGCCATTCTCCTCCTGGATTTTCATCTTCCTTTCAAGTCAGGGTCAGTGAAGAGGTAAAGCTCTATAGTTCAGAAAGGAAAGATCTCAAGACAGCTGAACAAAGGAAAAAAAATTGTACAGGATTTTAGAATGCTCTCAATCCATGTTCAGTAATTTTGACTTCTATTTTTGTTAAACAAAATCCAGTTTAAAAGCTTGAATCTGTCATAGTCCGTTGACACGGAACATTTTAGCTGAAAGAAATGCAGTTGCATATAGTTCTAAAAAACTTTAAAGGCAGCTTTATCATGAGAAATACCGTGCAACCTGAATAATGGGTCAATTCTGCCTACCATTGAAAAAAATTCTGGGGTTCATGTTTATATCCTACAGAGATTGAATTTATGCAAGTTTAAATGATTTGACAGTAGTCTTTAGTTCTTCGGAATCTATGTGAACCAAAACCACTAAACCTTTCTCTGTGATTTGTTTCCAGATGTACACACAAAATACTTCACAAAAATACAATTGCTCTTAATTTTGACTTTATATGCAATATATTTATAATAATACAATAGTAAGACCTAAAATACACATTGGCAGATATAAACCATATGCAGAGACAGGCTAGAAGTAATAGAAAAAAAGATAAATTGAATATTTCATGAATTGAGAAGACTCTTTCCACAAGAGTAATGGATTAAATGTCTATCCTCTGTAATGGAATATGGTGAACTCTTTGCCAAAATGTGGTGCTCATTGTGCAGTATTTTGAACACTTAATTACTTTTTGGCTTTTACAGTGAGGTAGAGTTCTGATGGACACATACCATATTTTTATGTGAAGCTAAATCGGTATATATGCCCTAGATCAGTATTTCAGCAGATATGAAAAATATTAAATAAATATGCCGCTATTTTTTTAAAATAAGACTTCTTCTCATCTTACTTTCTTTGCCATGCTGTTAGATTTCAGTAATTCCGGGACCAGAAAAAAAGAAATAGCTTCATATTTACTTATATAAATGATCTGTCAGCTAACGATATTTTGTTCTCTGGTTCATCAGAAACATTGTGTACATTGTTCACTTCAAACAAAAGAAGTTGCAGTTCTCAGATTATGGTTTAAGGTTTAGTTTTTTATAGGACTGAAATTGCAGAAAGTGTTATTATTTTGTTAGAGACTATAGTTTCAATTGAAGGAAAGTTACAAGTACTTCACTATTTTTCTTATGAAGAAAAGGGTTTTTTTTCTGCCCTTCAGTCTGTGTAGCCTTTATTCATTTCATAGCAGTTCCTTTCAATCACTTTCCTTGTCATCTGATGCTGGCTTTCATTTCCACTCTTGGTAGACTTCAGAGACTACTCCACTGGAAGCTGCTTTGAAAGTATTTTGGATTTTCATCTAAGTTTGCCTTTCCTGTGTCACGTGTATAATTTATTTTGTGCTCTGTGATCTATGCTGTCCTGGGGAGCATACCTGCCCTGATGGCTGGTGGATAGATGGAAGGAGCATTATTTTCAGGAATACTTGTGATCAGTTCCAGGAGGAAACCCAGAGAAGCTGGATGTCTGTATACAGTTGATTCAGAGCCCTGCTTCTTTCTTCTGACAGTGAGTCAGTGGAAAGCTAATGATCTTTGGGCTCTCACACATTTAATTGGTGTGTGTCTGAGCCCTTAATTCTTTTATAAAGAGTTTATCTACCTTTTCTGAATTGGAAATAGGAACCTGATTCCTTAAATAGCTTTGGGAATTGGATCCAGGACTTGGAGTGAGCTGTAGGAATTGTTTACTAGATGCTTGGAGCATTGAGGATGGAAAGAAATGAAAACTTAATTCTCACAGTCGTGTCAGATAGGTATGAAAGGTTTATTGTTTGTGTGGCTTTTAAGGACTGCTGTTGACACCAAACCTGGTTAAGAAACATGGGAGGCAGACAGACACAAGATATGCCTATATGAGTATTTACGGGTTTTTTTCTTTGTTTTCAGCTTCAGATAAAATGAGTTGTTGTGTCCAAAATGCATGTCTAGTATTTCCCAAATAATGCATAATCAATATCTCCTAAAAAGTTAAAATGCAGAGGAAGTTTTTTTTTACTTCACTATTTTTATCAGATTGGTGATAAAGATATCAGAAAGCACAGGAGACAGGATTTGAGCCATTATTATTTAGAAGGGGCAGGGGAGGAGGCTGGGGGAGAAGTGTCCTGATTTTATTTTTCGCTTCTTCCCCCAAGTCTTCTTTCCAGTAGGGCTGATGTGTGGCTGCTCAGGTAGTTATTCTTGCTGTTGACCATGTGAAAGACCTGATGTAAAGTGTTGCATTTGGCTTTTTTTTTTCCTCCAGAAATGAGAGTATTTGGGTATATAGGCAACATATAGCACCAGGCTGTTTCTATAGAAGTGGTAGTGCCTCACCCATTTTAAAAGAGCTGGAGCACTTACATTTCTTTGCTTTTTAATCCTAGCTTTTAAAATTAACATCTTAAGAAACAGCAGTCTATTCCTTTGGTAATTCAGAAGATGAAAAACTGTGCTGTTTTGCTATCAGTTTCTCATATATTTGTGGATCTATTGGGTTTTGTAAATAGTGGGAGATGCAGAGTGCAAAGAAAAATCTTTTCCTTCTCTCTCTCCTTCACAGTCCTCCAAGGAAACACTTGCTATGCATTAGTAGAAACCAGTTTTACCATTTTGGTTTCAATTCAGTTTTATCTAAGGCCAAATATTCGGCGTCATTTTCCTCTGAAGTCAATGCTCAGATGTGATGCTCAGAAAGGGGAAAATTTAATTTTGTAAAATACTGTACTTAACCACCACATACTTTTGTGTCTCTTATCTGCTGCCGTCAAGATTTTCATGCAGACTTTGATTGCTCAAATTTTGGGTTAGTTGACAAAAGCTGTGTTGAGAATTATACAGGTGCTATTTTTATTGCTTTTCTTTATTTGGATATTATTGTTCACCTCTTTATAGGCTACTTGGATATTGTACCCATGTTTTTCAATCTTCATTTTAAACAATTTACAGCAGCTAGGATTTTTGTTTGGTTTTCATGTTTCTTTACAATACAAAATTATATTAAATTATTTTTTTTGCGTTCTCTGGCAAGTCTGTGAGGCACTCTTTATAACACTACTCTGGTTTTTTTGAACCATGATTCGGTTTTTTCAAAATGAAGCACATCATCTCAAAATCAAAGTAATTCAAGAATAAATTTGAGCATATGTTGGTGGTTTCTAGATAACACTGTTCATTTAGTCTGATAGTGATGTGCACACTCTGTAGCCTTTTTTTTTTTTCTGAAATAAGCATTGAAATTTGGTGTAGAGGGATGTCATGACTTTTATTTATTTTAAGGTCAGTCAGTGTGAAATTTGTATTTCAACAAAATTTTTAGAGAGGAGTAAGGTTGTTTACAACCAAAATGCAGCAATTTGCTCAGCTCCTTTTGTGCTCTCATCATCACAGTAAGGCACCTCTAACCTTTAGTCTTATGATGTATTTGTTACCTGCCCCTAGTAAACTCTGTGGCCGCTTTCATCCTGTATTTGTTATGTATATATTTGTACAAGTCTTGAAAAATACCCTTTCTGGTTGTTGCTAGCTATTGATTTATGCTATTGATTCTGTCATAGAAGAAATACATCTGTCATTTCTTTAGGCAGTTTTAGCAAGTTATTGCCTTCCTGCTATCTCAGGTCTCAGTGGCCTTTGGCACTTCATCTTTTGTTACCTTGAACATCTTCATGCTGATCATTTAATTCTGTTTCTGCCCTCTCCATGAAATAGGACAATGAAATTACCTGTTGCCTTTTAAGTGTATTCAGAACAAAATCATTTTTGTTTTTGACACACTGTAAATACAGAATTTTAGAAGTCTTGAGGTAATATCTAAATAAATTCTTCATGCATGACTGTAACACTGCTTTGAACTGTAAGGGTTGTTTAACTATAAGCTTAAGTGTGACTTGGAAATGTTACACCTTACAATTGACTTCTGAGTCAATTAAAATATAGACTCTTGTTTTTTAGGGAGTAACTGGTGCTCTGGCAGTTTTGATGAAAGATGCAATTAAGCCCACGCTAATGCAGACATTAGAGGTAAGTATGGCTTATGATGCCTGCCCTTCTCCAACTTTCAAATTCCATATTGTGCTGATCATGCTTCTCTTCAGCAACTCTGCCTGACTTTCAAAGTTCAAGCCAGGGTCAGATCCATAAAGGCATTCTAGCAAATGTTCATTTGTTTATGTTAACTATTTGACTCTATCTGCATTTATATCTTTTTGGTGGTTTTTTTTCTCTTTGAGATCTGGCTGTAGTCATAATTTTACCTAGTGTTGCAAACAAGCTGCAGTGCATTGTTGAGCTGGTTCTGAGCACACTGGGAGGCAGGTTGGTCTTCCAAGTCACAGATTTACTACTGTTTCCCACCTTGTTCTTATGGGGAAGTTTCCTTTTTTATGTATTTCTTTTATAGGGATGTTCCCATGATGATTCCCACAGCCCAGAATTTTGTGTGGAAAAAAGATGCTTTGCTGTGGCCGTTCTAATCTGTATTAGTTTGTGCCATTCATAGTCACAGGAGGGTCCTTTTAGCTGTTTATGCATTTTCAAAAGATGGCTCCCAGCCACCCTGTCTTGCCATAGTGCCATCATGGACTAAATGAAGCTTTGATGGGCTATGAGAGGAATGTTTTACACCCACCCTAGTGAGCTTGCTTCCAAAAGCTTAAAGAATGTAGAGTCAGTGCAACCTAGCTTTGTGCCTGGGCAGTCTGGTATTGATGTTTCAATGGGAAACTGAACGATGATCAACATTCAAGGGGAGAAGGAGAAAGAAAAATGAGGAAATAATGAAGCAGCTTTGAAAACAAATGCACATGGAGAAAAATCAGTGTATTTTTTTTTTCATTTGACCATCAAAATTACATAGCTGGAATATTTCACAACAATTTTTGATATTATTAAAAGTCGAAGAATGCAGAAAGATACCAGTGCAATTGCCAGTTGATAAAAATGTCTCATTTTCTACAGCATGTCGAAGTGATAACTAGCTTTTTGCTTTTGTCTTTGGATTGGGACAGCTTCCTTGTTTCAGGGAATATTAGAAAAATAGAGTTTAAGTCTATTGTATTTTACCATAGCCATCTTAATATTTTTCCCCTGCAAAGAAAACCTGTTCTTTCATGTGGCTGTAAAAAGAATATATGTATATGTGATAATTTTAATGTAACATCCAATAGCAGAAACTGGAGGTCCCGTAGGATTGAGAATGTCACAGCCAGAACTGAGTATTAAATCACCACTTGGATAACATTGTGTGTGCTAAGCGGCAGTGACAAGGTAGCTTTGATTCTGACTGTTCAGTCACTCTGTTTGCACTTTGCATATCTGTTGGAAAATACTGTGGTTTTGTTGCAGTGTTCTGAAAGACAATTATAAACGTCAGAAGAGTTTCTTTTGATCGATAGGCATTTGGTTCTGGGACTTGCATGCATATACTTTTTCCCTGCATTTCTTTATATTCACATTTCTATGCAATAAAATTCCTGCCTTTTATGTGGTATTCTTTTCTAGTCTAATCTATGCTATGGCTGAAACATCTGCCAACTTTCATCAAACACTATGGCTTGTTAGCAGGACCCTGACCACATTACCCAAAGATACATTTTTCCCCTAAGTTCTTCTCACAAAGTTATTTTTAAAACAGCAAACTTAAGCAGCTCAGAAGACTGCTTCATGCTCCACTCCTCCACTTTGAGTCTTAAAGATGAGTTTTTGTCACCCTTTGGATACTTGCTGGCTTGCATGCTAATATAAGTCACCTATCCAAGAGTGGAGATCCCCAGTTTATCTAAATGTTTTCCAAGATAGTGCTCTGCTTTGGCTGATGTCCTTTTGGACTGTGTCATTGCTCTCATGTAGGATCACAGAACCTGCCGAGCTGGAAGTAACCTCCAAGGATCACCAAGTCCAGCTCCTGGCCCTGCACAGGACCATCCCCAAGAGTCACACCATGTGCCTGAGAGCATTGTCCAAACAGTTCTTGAGCTGTGTCAGGCTTGATGCTGTTAGCACTTCCCTGGGGAGCCTGTTCCAGTGCCCAGCCACCCTCTGGGTGAAGAACCTTTCTCTGATATCCAACCTAAACCTCCCTTGTTGCAGCTGGGGGTTTAGTGATAAAGAGGCTACAACCTTCTGAAAGCGTCTCTGGCTGAGAGCTGCACAGCGAGGCC